>LR738715.1:98774312-98803593 GCA_902687465.1 Secale cereale
CCCCCCCCCCCCCCCCGCGGCACTCCGGTAAATTCCGAAACTTTCCAGAACACTTCCGGTGTACGAATATAGTCCTTCAATATATCAATCTTTATGTCTCGGACATTCCGAGACTCCTCATCATGTCCGTGATCTCATCCGGGACTCCGAACTACCTTCGGTACATCAAAACTCATAAACTCATAATACCGATCGTCATCAAACGTTAAGCGTGCGGACCCTACGGTTTCGAGAACTATGTAGACATGACCGAGACTCATCTCCGGTCAATAACCAATAGCGGAACCTGGATGCTCATATTGGCTCCCACATATTCTACGAAGATCTTTATCGGTCAAACCGCATAACAACATACGTTATTCCTTTTGTCATCGGTATGTTACTTGCCCGAGATTCGATCGTCGGTATCTCTATACCTAGTTAAATCTCGTTACTGGCAAGTCTCTTTACTCGTTCCGTAATACATCATCTCGTGACTAACTCATTAGTCTTTTGCTTGCAAGGCTTATTATGATGTGTATTACCGAGAGGGCCCAGAGATACCTCTCCAACACTCGGAGTGACAAATCCTAGTCTTGATTTATGCCAACATCACGAATACTTTCGGAGACACCTGTAGAGCATCTTTACATTGTGATGTTTGATAGCACACAAGGTGTTCCTACAGTATTCGGAAGTTGCATAATCTCATAATCATAGGAACATGTATAAGTCATAAAGAAAGCAATAGCATTAAAACTAAACGATCATAGTGCTATGCTAACGGATGGGTCTAGTCCATCACATCAATTTTCTAATGATGTGATCCCGTTGATCAAATGACAACTCATGTCTATGGCTAGGAAACATAGCCATCTTTGATCAATGAGCTAGTCTAGTAGAGGCATACTAGGGACATACTATTTTGTCTATGTATTCACACATGTATCAAGTTTCCGGTTAATACAATTCTAGCATGAATAAAAGACATTTATCATGATATAAGGAAATACAAATAACATCTTTATTATTGCCTCTAGGGCATATTTCCTTCAGTCTCCCACTTGAACTAGAGTCAATAATCTAGATTACAAAGTGATGATCCTCACACCCATGGAGTCCTGGTGCTGATCATGTTTTTCCCATGGAAGAGGCTTAGTCAACGGGTCTGCAACATTAAGATCCGTATGTATCTTGCAAATCTCTATGTCTCCCTCCTTGACTAGATCGCGGATGGAATAGAAACGTCTTTTGATGTGCTTTGTTCTCTTGTGAAACCTGGATTCCTTCGACAAGGCTATTGCTCCAGTGTTGTCACAAAAGATTTTCATTGGACCCGATGCACTAGGTATTACACCTAGATCGGATATGAACTCCTTCATCCAGACTCCTTCATTTGCTGCTTCCGAAGCAGCTATGTATTCCACTTCACACGTAGATCCCGCCACGACGCTGATGGCTTCTCGCCCCTCGTTGGTTACCCCAAGTGGAAGGTTGAGATGTAGCGTAGCGGCAAATTTCCCTTGGCAAAGATACCAAGGATCGAATCCCGTGAAACTCTGAGGGTCGACAAGTAGGTGTCAACGGCGCCAGGAACTTAGCGGCTGATGGGACCTGCACACAGATACAGATAACTTTGCTCCCAGCGAGTACAGAGAGGTTATCAATCCCTCTGGCCTTGTTGTTTACAAAGGATCAAACACAAGAGATAATAATGATAGCTATGACTGCAACTAGGAAATAAAAACAGGAAGTAAATAGAAGGTGTGATCAGCGGTGGTAATATGGACCGGGGTCCCTTGATGTTCACTAGTGATGTCTCTCTCCCAAAAGACGATAAAACAGCAAAGCGAGGTAAACAAATTTCAGCTGGGCAATTGACAAGATTATGTGCGCAAACCAATGCTAACTATGCTGCAAAGAAAGGTAGAGGCTCAAAAGCATGGGCGGTACGCCAAGGCAAGTAGACCGAAATCCATCTGCATCTACTACTAATCATCCACCTTGAGATATTTATCCAGAACATCTCGCTGGTATTAAGTTGTGAATCCCACCCAAAGTGTAAACTCAAAGCAACAGACAACTGCATTAAAAGAACTTTGCGTAAAGTAAACAATCCTTGCACCCGCAAGTACAAGCACCGTTATTTTCTCCCTTGTGGCAACAGCACATCCCCTAGACTCATGTTTCTATCACTCAAGCTAGTCATCAGGGGGCATGAACCCACAATCAAGCATAACGCTCCCTCTTGGAGTTACTACCTACTACTTGGCCAAAGCAATAAACAGCAATGGAGAACATGCAAGAATTACTCAAGAACAAAGATATAAAAGAGGTGAATCAAATATATTACTCAAACACAATCTGAACATAGTCTCATAATCCATCAGATCCCAGCAAACTCAGCAAAGCAACAGCAGAAAGATTACATATGTGCCTCGATCATGTAGGGCAGCTCACGAGGTCTAAACCATGAAGAGCAAAGAGGGGAGGAGAACATCACATAGCTACTGATCATGGACCCATGGTCCAAGGTGGACTACTCACGACTCATCCGGGAAGCGTCCATGGTGGTGGAGAAGCTCCCGGTGGTGGTTCTCCCCTCCGGCAGGGTGCCGGGAAGAGTTCTCCTGATGCTCTCGATCTTGGAAGCGCTGCGGCGGCGGAACAGAGGCGAGATCGAGAAAAAGGGTTCTGTCCTCGAGCGTTTCGGGACGAGAGGGATATATAGGCGAAGGGGGGCAGCCAGAGGCGGAGCAGGGGCCCCAGGCGCCCCCCTGGCGCGGCCAGGGGTGGGGCCGCGCCAGGTGGCCTCCTGGGCCTCCCCTGGCTCCCCTCTGGCCCATCTTTGGTTCTTCGCGAAGCTTCCTGTATGCTGATTTTTCCTATATTTTTCCTGGAATTTTTGGAGCACTTTTAATATGGGGGAAACCTGAAATAGAAAAACAGCAGAAAACAGGAACTGGCACTGTGGTGCACTGATTTAATAGGTTAGTCCAAATATGATCAAAAGTGTATGGAAGTGCATTAATATCATAGCAATATCACACAAAAGAAGCATGGAGCAAGCAGAAATTATAGATACGTTTTGGACGTATCAACATCCCCAAGCTTAATTCCTTCTCGTTCTCGAGTAGGTAAATGATAACAAGCATAATTTCTATGGTGACATTCTACCAACCATATAAGAACTTTTTAAGTAAAGCAATCAAGGCATGTAATTCAATTCAAGTCATAACAAGCAAGAGTCTATATTAGCATTGTAACAAGCAACATAAGAACATAAAGGTGCAAGAGCTCTCGCTGTCCGTGACTCGAATGTCTCCAAATGGTGTTTGCGTGCAAGAAAGGGGATAGGGATATACGAGAGAGTAAAACATAGTTTTTGTATTGTTGAGAACTTAATCTACTAAAGTTTCACACTTGGTCTTCTTTGGAATCTTATCTTGACTCATCCCCAGACCACTAGCCAGGTACAAGTCAAAATGATCCACTCCCTTTCGATATTTTGAGCACTCATGGAATGGATGAGCGTAAGCAAGAAAGTTGACACTTAGGATGGAAAGAGAGAAAAATGATGAAGGGGGAAGACAAAAAAGGTGTGAAAGGCTCACATCAATAAGGACAATCATAGGCGAGAGAAAGCCAAATGATAGATATGATGTGAGGAGTAGGGATTGCCATGCAACGGATGCACATATGAGCTAAGGTAAGCTCTCCAATGGAACTAGTGGGGGTGCATCCAACTTGCTCGCTCAAGAAGACCTAGAGCTCTTTTGAGGAGGCTCATCATTGGAATATACAAGCCAAGTTCTATAGTGTGAAGGTCCCCACATAGCTATATGCATGAATGATAATCTCTATGGAGTACAAGGTATAAGATGGAGTACGAGTGTGGATCTCTCAAAAGGAATAGTAGTGTGCCCCCTTCTCTCTTTTTATTTCTTTTTCTCTTTTTCCTATTTTTTTTATTTTTTTTGTGGCCTCAATGGCTCTTTCTATTTAACTCTCATTTGTCCTCTTTGGGATCTTTTGATTTTGTCCTCTTTGGGATCTTTTCCTCGCTTTTGGGGCAACACTCTATAAATTACAAGAAGTATAGAAGATCTTTCTCACTTAACAAGAGTACTCAACATAAAGAAGATGAAACTATCATGATGTATGCAAATGTATGCCTCTGCCAGTGTAGCAGGATATGCAATGATACTAGCGCGTCATGTAGCAATGATTAGGGTAAGGCCCAACTAGCATGCGGCTCATCGATCAAGCAAAAGGCATGTATGACATGAAGATCAAGTCATGAGAAGATGGATGTTGCATGGCAATGTATCTCGGAAAGGCTATGGAAATGCCTTGATAGGTAGGTATGGTGGCTGTTTTGAGGAAGGATATAATGAGGCTTATGATGACAGAGCGTATCGTGCCAAGGATTTGGATGCACCGGCGAAGTATGCGCCAACTCTCGAGGTGGGAAAGGGCAATGCACGGTACCGATGAGGCTAGAAAAATATGGCTAGGTGGAAGTGTCAACTTTCGAATACTCACATTAGTCCGAAGAACTCATGCACTTATTATCGGTAACTCTCAATCTAATTAGGAGGTTCACAGAGAGACAAGTACCCCGAGGAGGAGTGTATGGGGGTTTGGTTATCCTTGCGCATCCTCGACTCATGGTACGTGAGTGTACTCTAATATTTGATCCCTCCAAAGATTAGTGGTCCATCTAGTAGCTAAAGTTCTCAACTATTTTGTAGGTTTTCGAAAATAAACACGGATTGCCCAAAATACGATATCTATCACTACTAGGCTAAAGCTATTGACACCAAAAGTTCAGACATTACTCATGGCAATACCTCAAAACTATTGCAAGTTACTACTAAAATTAAATAGCAACCTCAATTACCTACTTTAAGTTAAGACACACA
The DNA here is from genome assembly GCA_902687465.1 of Secale cereale. NCBI lineage: Eukaryota > Viridiplantae > Streptophyta > Magnoliopsida > Poales > Poaceae > Secale > Secale cereale. The sequence continues at coordinate 98,779,217 of LR738715.1, forward strand.
ACTCAGTGCAACAGGCAAACTCTCTTAACAAGATAAACATGAAAACTCAAGAGAGTTAAGCAACCAACTAAACAAAAGCTCTTTAAAAAGAAAAGCATGAAAACTAAGACCTAAACATGACAGCAGCTATGGAAAGACTAAGAACACACACAGCAAAGATAAGCATGAAAATCCTATGTTGTGTTCTAGGTTGAAGTGGAGCGTGTTTCTCTCCCACACAAAGAAAACTGGGTTCTAACTTGTTATGAACAGCAAGCAAAGCTTAAGAAAACTAAAAAAGAAACTAAGAGCAAGACGCTCCAAGCATAGCACATAACGCATGAAGTGATAAAATTATAGTGGAATGAAAGACGAACTGATAATTGTTGATGGAGAAGGGGATGCATGGGGGCATCCCCAAGCTTAGACGCTTGAGTCTTCTTGAATATTTCTTGGGGGTGCACGGGGGCATCCGCAAGCTTGAGCGTTTGACCCTCCTGAATCTTCTTTTATCATCTTCCCTCGCACACTTGAAAACTCCCTTCATACATAACTCATCATAATCTGATTAGCGAGGTTAGTACTCACAATAAAATAATTTTTTTCCCTACTGGAAATAAAGATAATCTTGAAGAGCTACTGTTTCTCAAGATTGCCAAAAGGTTTTTGCAAAGAAAAAGCAAGCTCAAGGTTTGCAAAACGAACGAAAGGCAAAACAGGACAGAATCTGTGAAAAACAGACCAGCAGGTAGTAAATAATTTTTTCGGGGCACTTCTGCAACTCAAATGAAAAAACTCAGAACAGACGCTCGAAAGCCAATTGTATAGAGCATGCTGTGAATAAAATTCAGATCAAAAAGATTATCTGGTGATTTTATTCGAATTTTTCTGTCCAAGGACAGAATCTGTTTTCTGGACAGCACGTCACAACTTTTGAACTTTCTTGCAATCGGAGGCTAAACTTGGCACAAAGCTGAAAAGAAAACATACAATGATGATGCTACTGTAGTAACAAACATCAAGACACAACGAAAGCAAAATAAGACCTAATTCGTTGTGGGCTGCCTCCCAAAAGCGCTTTCTTTTATGCCTTTAAGCTAGGCATGATGCAAAAAGAGAAGATCAAGTTTTATCAAGAGTAAGAGAATAGCTAGCCCGTGTAACGGACTCAAAAGGAAACTTAATCTTCTTTCTAGGGAAGTGTTCCATCCCTTTCTTGAGAGGGAATTGGAATTTTATATTCCCCTCTTTCATGTCAATGATAGCACCAACGGTGCGAAGAAAAGGACGTCCCAAAATAATTGGACATGAAGGTTCACATTCAATATCCATAATAGTGAAATCAACGGGAACATAATTGTCACTGACAATGATAAGAACATCGTCGATCTTCCCCAAAGGTTTTTTTACGGAAGAATCAACAAGACGAACACCAAAAGAACAAGGATCAAAAGGTTTCAATTCAAACATATCATACATTCTTTTGGGCATAACGGAGGTACTAGCTCCAACATCACATAAAGCATAGCAAGAGAAGTTATTCAACTTAATTTTAATCATAGGATCCCAACTATCTTCTAGCTTTCTAGGTATGGAGGCTTTGTGGGGACCCCGACTTTGAAGTCGAGATCACCGAATGCACGTGTACAGTGATCCCAGAGATCAATGCTCACTGAACACACAGAAGCTGAAATAACAAGAGTCTTACATCCATACAAATAGTCTTACACGAATTAAGGCCGTTTAGGCCAAGTCTTACATAGATAGAGCCTCACGGGCTGAATAGCAAATAACTCAAATAGCGGAAGTCTTCGATAAATGGGTAGAACCCATGCCATCTGCCTTAACCCTACAGGCATTCTGACTGGGATAGCGTCCTAGTTCGCATGTTCGTCTCCAAAGAACTCTTCCTCATAATCCTGCTCTTCCATGCCTGGCCAATTAAATAACCAGTGGCAAGCCAATGAGTACTTTGAATGTACTCGCAAGCAACCCATGATGTGGTTCAAGTAATAGTGCAATTGAATAACAATGATCAATCTAGCAAGGAGCTAGAACAATATGTTATCATCAAGTTTATGCATCAATAACCTCGCGTAACCTTGAGAACAGGTTACCGACATCAACATGAATATGATTCACCTCATCGAGTCAAGTCACTACCTTGACTCACATACACACGCATGGTTTCACAAACATTGGACGTAGCCCAAGAGCGGTTACCCAACTGTCCATGACCGTGGACACGGCTATTCGAATAGTTTGACACTCTGCAGAGGTTGTACACTTTACCCACAAGATCCGGGGAACTTCCGTGTCATCCACGACCCGCGGTACCTCAAGTACCCGGGGTAAGCACCCGGTCATTACCTTTCCTTAGACGACACTAACATAGAGTCCACTCGTTGGTACACGGCCCTCGGGTACAAACAATAGATCACGGGACTTGCCCTAATTTCAATGTTCACGCGTACCCGAAGGGACCAACGGTGTGTCCGCTGCCCTGTAAAAACAGTCATGGCCGTCTATCCAAGCACGACCCCGTCCCGGGAAAGACCTCAAGTCTCCCCGTCACTAGTAATGCGGGCACCATGCTAGTATCGACCTAAGTAATCAATAAAGCCCCGTCCCATAAGGGGTAGTGTGGTTGCACATGTATGGTTGGAATAACGGTCGCAGCTTCAACCAATCCGTTTGAAAAACACACACACTTGCCTTGGCACACCACTTCGTCATCAAGTGGTCACCCAACTCATCATCATCATCTCCCTCGGGCATAAATGGCACCCGACGGGGTTTTATGCAAAGACTTCAACCATAAGGGTTCATGTCACACATGCATCACTTTCCATAACTACTAACCATATGCAAGTCATCTAGCACATAGCAAGATCAAGATCATGTCATGCATCATATAAGCATCATGGCCACCTATTGCATGTCATCTAGCATATAGCAAGATCAACAATAAGGCATGCATCATGTGGTGGTTCATCTATGTTACCATCGTAACCCTATCATCATGCATCGGAAACAAACGGGTTCCGAGAACAAGTGTATCATGGTCAAAGGGCTGCTTGCTTGGATTGGCTTGGTCTTCAAAGTCTTCAAATCCTTCTCCTTCTTCTTCCACAGCAACTTCGTCAAATACGGGATCTATACGTCGCATAATAACCACGAAAAAATAAGAATACAAATAAAACAGAAAAATCAAAGTGCTCAGAAAAATGTCAACTCATTTTTGTAAAATACTAGAGGGATTTCTAAGATGGGGAAAAATCTTAGTTGGAGTTTTGGAGTTACAGAATAGGACATATTGATTTTTGAACAGGAGTTATACTGCTCAAATTTGAATTTAAATTTGAACAGTACAGCAAAGTTTCATGGATTTGAATGAAACTGGTACCATTAAATAGGTTGGAATATTACAAGATTTTAGGAGTTGGAATTATTTAATTTGGATCAATATTCTTTTCTGTATAAATGTTTAAAACATCAACTGAAAAGAAAAATGAAAAAGGGTCCTGTGCACTGGGCCAGAGAAGGCCACAGTGCACGGCCCAGACGGACTGGCCCAGCCGCACGGAGCTAGCGCGCGCGCACGTCAGGTTTTCAAACCTGACGGGCGGGGCCCGTGGGTCAGCGGCACAGAGGAGGGGGAGAGAGGTGGGGGGATGACAGGCGGGGCCCGCCTGTCATCTCTAACCCCCACGACCACGGCGGCGGCGAGCTCACTGGCGAGGATTCCGGCCACGGCGACGGCAACGGAGGGCAGGGTTGAGCTTAGCGTCGTGTCGCGGTTGCAGTGGTGGTAGTGCGGCACGGCGGGGAGGTCTGGTTCGCCGGCGACGAGGTGGGGTGGCGGAAGCTCGTCGGAGGGTAGTTGCTGCGGCCGTTTCCGACTGCAAACGGAGGGGGAAATAGAGGGGAAAGGATCAGTGGAGTGTGGCGGTTCCGAAATGAGTGGAAGGAGAGGCAGGGGAGGCCTGTACCTCGAGATCACCGGTGGCCCGACGCGGCGGGGCTCCGGTCGATCCCGGGCACTGGGGCGTCCTGGGGTCGAACTGGAGGTGCTGGGGGGATCGGTGGAGTGGTGTGAAGCTTGTGGTGGTGTTGGAGAAGCTCGGGAGGGCCTTATATAGCCGCGCCCGTGGTTCACCGTGGACCCGTGCGCCGGCGAGGTTGCAGGCGAGGCTGTGGAGGGTTCTGGAGCCTGGGAACACGCCGGGGAGGTCCGTGGACTAGCTCCACGTCCAGCTGAGGGGATAAGAGGAGCGGGGGAGCGTCAGAGGAGGGCGCGCGTGTGAGGCAGAAGAATGGCCGAAGCGGGCGGCCGGTGCGCGTGCGAAGACGCTCACTTGAGGGCGCAGGAGGAGGGGGGACAGCCGGGGAGGTTGCGGACGTCGAGGCGCCTCGACTGGCGCGAGGGGGAGGCTCGAGGTTGTCGGGGGAGGCCGATTGGCTGGAGCCAGCGTGCGGAGGGCATTGTTCGCGCGCTCCAGAGCATGGGTATTGCTGGCATCAGCGTGCTCTCGCCGGTTTGGTCCGTTCCAGCGTGTCGAACAGTGTCTAGCGCGTTGTAGGAGAAGTAAAGAAATGCCCTGAGGCCTTGGATGCCTTGGAGGTGCAAAGAGAGAGGGAGAGGGCTGGTGAAATGGTGAAAGTTGGCTGTATAGCAAGGTAAAACAAGGGTTTCACCCTCCAATCATGGAGCTGAGGTGCTGGGGGAGTTACTGGAGGTGGCTGGTAACTCAATGAGCTTGTGGTAAGAAGTTGAGGCCATGGAGAAAAGTGAAAGTGGTCAAGATGGAGGTTTTAGCATTTCTGCAGAAGGTGTTTGATCAGTGTTTGATCAAGTAAATGAAGTCCACTTGACATGGCACTTGACAGGGTTGAAAGACATGAGAAAATAGGGTGCTTCACCAAATTTGGGCTCATTTGAAGAAACTAGCCAATGTAACTTTGGTGAACCCTAGAAATCAACAGAAACAGTTTCATCTTGATTGAGTCAAGCTAATCATCTCCCCTTGATGCACCACTTGGTGTAGCATCATCATTTGGGGTATTGATCATGCTCACAAAGTTTGAAGCTCCAGATAAAAAGTTGGTAATGTAAAGTTGTTCAAATTTGCATTTGAACAGAAAGGGTTTTGAGGTGATCTGATCAAGTTGCTCTATTAAAATTCTTGTACCATTTGGTCTATGTGCCTTATTAGCTCATTCTAGCATGTGCACCAAGTTTGAGAGCATTTGGACAAGTTTGGCAATGTAAAGTTGCTCAAACTTCAAATATGGACAGAATGGTTATGAAGGGTTTTGAGGAGGTTTTCTTGCTTCCCAAGGCATGGGACTTGGCACAATCATCAAATATGTCATATACGACATGATAGAATTTCCCTGGAAATTTTGGAGAAAGTTTCCTTTGTAAATATTTCAAAAGCTTGAAATATCCAGAAAGGGTTTTAGAGGGTTTAGCCCATTATTTTGAACATGACCAAGTGTTGAAACTCTTATATATGGACAATATATGTCCTATGAGTCTCTCTGAATTTTGGCAAATATTTTTGAAATAATTAAATAATTTTCCCCTATTAAAGACCATTCCTGGCCTCAAGAAAAAGCTTTTAAATAAAACAGAAAAATAACTTTTAAAACTATACCTTTGTGGTTTCTGGGAGTCCTATGACTACTAGGTCTCAAATAAACCTTTTGAAATAATTTTCACACCCTAAATCAAGTACTTGCAGTGCAAATCTTAATTCAGAGGTTTTTGGAAAACTAAATTTATAAAATACTTTTTGGCCAGATTAATTTTGTAAGAAAATACTATACTGTTATATAACACTTGGCATGATCATTGGGCAGAAGTTTTGAGTATAGAGATGAAATCTACAAGAGATCATAGTTGACTTTAATGAGCACAAGAAAAAGCAAATGAAGAAAACTCAATTCCAAATAAAAACCAAATAATGCTAAAAAAAATTGCTGGTCCAAATTTTCATGCTTCAAAGTTACAAATAACATGTTACAAAATGCAGGGTGTGACAGACCTACCCCCCTTACAAGAATCTCGTCCCCGAGATTCCTAAACTAGGGCTTAAAAGAGGTCGGGAAACTCGAATCTAAGATAGTCTTCTCGTTCCCAGGTTGCTTCTGCTTCGGTGTGGTTGCTCCACTGGACCTTGAAGTACTTGATGGAACGGCTCCGCGTACGTCGTTCTGCTTCGTCCAGAATGCGAATGGGCTTCTCGCGGTAGGTCAAATCAGGCTGCAGATCAATGGCTTGGTGATCCACATCCTTGTAGAGATTGGGCTTGTCTGGAAATTGGAGACATTTCCGGAGTTCTGACACATGGAATACATTGTGCACATCGGATAGCTCAGGTGGTAGTTCCAACTGATAAGCCACTTCTCCTCGTCGGTCGGTGATCTTGAAAGGGCCAACGAACCTTGGCGCGAGCTTCCCCTTGACGTGGAAACGCTTGGTTCCCTTCAGAGGAGTTACCCGCAGGTACACATGATCTCCGACACGGAAACTCATGTCTCGGCGTCGAGTGTCAGCATAACTCTTCTGCCTTGACTTGGCTGCCTTTAGTCGCTCTCTGACTAGTTGGACTTGCTCTTCTGCTGCGCGGAGAATATCCGGTCCAAAGACTAGTCCTTCTCCAGTCTCTGACCAATTGAGGGGTGTGCGGCATCTGCGTCCGTACAACACCTCAAATGGTGCCATCTGAAGGCTTGACTGGTAACTGTTGTTATAGGAGAACTCGGCGAAAGGGAGACAGTCTTCCCACTTGGCTCCATACGCCAGGACACAGGCTCGGAGCATATCTTCGAGAATCTGATTGACTCGCTCAGTCTGTCCTCCGGTCTATGGGTGGAAAGCTGTGCTGAAAGACAATTTGGTTCCCAAGGCTTCTTGGAATCGCTTCCAGAACCTTGAAGTGAACTGGGTGCCTCGATCTGACACAATCTCCTTGGGAACACCGTGAAGACTTACGATTCGGTTGATATAGAGAGTTGCCAGCTGGTTGCCAGAGTAGGTAGTCTTGACAGGAATGAAATGAGCCACCTTGGTCAAATGATCGACTATGACCCAGATAGAGTCATGTCCTCTATTCGACCTTGGTAATCCAGTGATGAAGTCCATTCCGACTTTATCCCACTTCCACTCAGGAACCTTGAGTGGTTGAAGCAATCCAGCAGGTCGCTGATATTCAGCCTTGACCCTTTGGCACACATCACACTTTGCAACATAGGTTGCAATCTCTCTCTTCATACCGTGCCACCAGAATCGTGCCTTCAAGTCTTGGTACATCTTGGTTCCTCGGGGTGGATGGAATACGGGGTGTCGTGGGCTTCTTGCAGAATCAGCGTCTTCAACTCGGTGTTGTTTGGTACGCAGAGACGACCTTTGTACCAAACAATCCCGTGCTCGTCTTCGGAGAATCCTGGGGCCTTGCCCAGCTTCATCTTCTTCTTGATGCCTTCGATGCTTGCATGTCCATCTTGAGCCTTCTTGACGTCGTCCATCAGGGTTGGTCTAACTTCCAAATGATCCGGAAATCCGGGGTTGACCAATTCCAAACTGAATTGTTCGATCTCCTTAAACAAGGTTGGCTGCCTTTCCTGAATAACGACATTCAAAGAGCAAGCCTTCATGCTTAAGGCATCGGCCACCACGTTAGCCTTCCAGGGTGATACTGAACACTGAGGTCATAATCCTTGATGAGTTCCAACCATCTCCGCTGCCTCATGTTCAATTCCTTTTGGGTGAAAATATACTTCAGACTTTTGTGGTCTGTGTAAATCTCACACCGTTTCCCTAGGAGGTAATGCCGCCATGTCTTCAAGGCATGAACTACTGCCGCTAGCTAAAGATCGTGAGTAGCGTAGTTCTCCTCATGGGGTCGTAGGTGCCTGGAGAGGTATGCTATGACGCGGCCTTCTTGCATCAGAACGCTTCCCAATCCGGTTCGAGAGGCATCACAATATATCACGAACTCCTTGTGAATATCAGGTGTTGCCAGAACTGGGGCGGTGGTCAATCTCTTCTTGAGCTCTTGGAAGCTCTCTTCGCATTTTGGCGTCCACTCGAACTTCTTGTCCTTTTTGAGGAGCTGAGTCATTGGTCGTGCAATGCTAGAGAATCCTTCCACGAACTTGCGGTAATAGCCTGCTAATCCGAGGAAGCTTCTGACTTCCTTGACGGTCGTTGGAGATTGCCATTGGGTCACTGCTTCGATTTTTGCAGGATCAACAGATAATCCTTCCTCGGTCAAGACATGACCTAAGAATCCAACTTTGTGCAGCCAGAACTCACACTTGCTGAATTTGGCATACAGTTGGTGCTCACGAAGCTTGTCTAGGACCATCCTCAGATGGTGCTCATGCTCTTCCTCCGACTTCGAGAACACAAGAATGTCATCAATGAAGACAACAACGAACTTGTCCAAATATTCCATGAAGACTTTATTCATGAGATACATGAAGTAAGCTGGGGCATTGGTTAACCCAAAAGACATGACCGTGCACTCGTACAGGCCATATCTGGTTACGAATGCCGTCTTCGGAATAACTTGGGGTCTGATCTTTAGCTGGTAATACCCAAATCTGAGGTCGATCTTGGAGAATACCTTGGCTCCGCTGAGCTGATCAAACAGATCTTCGATCTTGGGAAGCGGGTACTTGTTCTTGATTGTAACTTCATTGAGGGAACGATAGTCAATGCATAAGCGGATGGTACCGTCCCTCTTTGCCACAAACAGAACAGGAGATCCCCAAGGGGAGGCACTCGGGCGAATAAATCCCTTCCTTAGCTGCTCTTCTAGCTGCTTCTTCAACTCGGCTAATTCTTCCGTCCCCATTCTATAAGGCTTCTTATAGATGGGTCCTGCTCCGGGCACGAGCTCAATGATGAACTCAATGTCACGGTCAGGGGGCATTCCCGGTAGTTCATCCGGAAAGACATCAGGATACTCACATACCACCGGTACTTGATCTAGCCCAACTTCAGACAGACAGTTGACTTTAGCGGCTTGAGCGGAAGAGGAGTTGGGGGCAAACTTGACTTCTACTCCTTGGTCATTGGTCACAGTGACTGTCCGATTGGCACAGTCTAACAAGCCTTGGTGCTTGCTGAGCCAATTCATACCTAGGATCACATCCAAGCCTTGCGATCTCAGGATGATAAGGTCTGATAGGAAGTCTACACCATTAATGGTAATACTGACTCCTTTACAGCCTATATTGGCTCTCATCTCGGCTCTGGGGGTTTGTACCACCATAGGGTTATTCAGGGGTGTAGGGGTCATGCCACTTTTTAATGCAAATCTTTGAGTGACAAATGAATGCGTTGCTCCAGAATCAAACAAGACAGTTGCAGGTGCTGAGTTGACAAGGAACGTACCCAGCACGACGTCCGGGTCTTCCTGGGCTTCTTCAGCAGTGACGTGATTCACACGCCCCTTCCCATAGTTCAGTGGATTGCGAGGAGCTGGGTTCCTTGGTGGCATTCCACGGCCTTGTCCCTGGTTCTGCGCAATGGGGCGCGGGGCATCAGGCTTCTTGTTGGGGCACACCCTCGAGATGTGTCCGGGCTGACCACATCCAAAGCAAGTGACTTGGTTTGGAGTGTTGATCTTGTTGCCACCATTGGTATTGGGCTTGAAAGCTGGCCTGGGGTTGGCATACTGTTGAGGCTGAGGATTGGCACGAGGGGCAGGAGCTCTTGGCTGCTGATAGGTGGGCTTGGCCGGGGCTGACTGCCACGGACGAGGCTTCTGGTTGCTGGAACTTCCCTTACTGACCAACTTGCACTTGCTAGTGTCCTCCAAAGCACGCCGCTTGTCTTCAAGCATAAGTGCCTTGTTCACCAGGTCAGGGAAAGACGGGCAGTCGCACACGACAAGCGAATATTGCAGAGTCTGATTAAGGCCTTCCATGAAGCGCTCCCTTTTGGCAGCATCAGTGCTGACATCTTCAGGGGCATACCTTGACAGAATGCTGAACTTCTGCATGTACTCCTTGACAGTGCCACTTCCTTGCTTCAGGGCTCGGAACTCGCGCTTTTTGATAGCCATGATTCCGGAAGGAATGTGGGCCTTGCGGAATTCTGCCTTGAAGTTCACCCAAGTGATGTCTTGTTCAGCATGCATGACCTTGAATCCATCCCACCAAGCTCTAGCAGTTCCCCCGAGGCAGTGGGCTGCATAAGCCACCTTCTCGCGATCTTCGGTGCATCCGACTAGTTCCAGAATCTCCTCAATGGAACGGACCCAGTCGTCAGCATCCAGGGGTTCTGCAGTCTCGATGAAGGTTGGCGGTGCATGCTTCTTGAACTCTGCCAACGTGGAACGTCCATTGCCATTCCCCACCGGCTGGCGGTTGTTGGTGACAGCTTGAGCAATCAGCTGGAGAGCTGTAATGTTGGCTTGGCATTCCTCTCGGAAAGCTTGGAGAAGCTGAGCCATGTCCATGCTTGGAGGAGGTGGTGGTGGAGCTTGGTCGTTGGTTTGGTCGTGGTCTGCCTCTGGCTGAGAGGATGCTCCGGCTTCGGGCTGCTGGGTAGAGGTACCAGTACGAGTTACAATAGGCATCCTGTTGGAGCGGTAAAAGGTCTCATGACTCGGAAGAGGGAAAGCAAGATAGATGGGTGCCTAGTAAGGGGGTGGGTGTGACACTAAATCAAATCATGCAAAGGCCGAAAGGCCAAAACACATTCATTAAAATCCAGATGGGTGATGTAGTCGTTTACACATTCCCGAAGGAAGCTTACGACTTACATCCAGACACAACAAAAGCAAACACTAGATGGTTTCATATGAACCATACAAGGACTCGACTGCGCATAGGGGTTACACGACCTATCCTACCGTAGGGGTTACAACGGGCATATCCGAGTAGCGAATAATGCCTAAGCGGCGGAATGCTCAGTCGCTTATTCCGGCTCTTCTGGGTCTTCCTCCTTGTCTTCATCTGTCTGGGCTCCCTTGTCACTAGAGGGAGTGGGGGAGTGGAGGAGTTGGATACGATGGTGCTTCGACGGTGGTGCAGGGAAAAGCTTGCGGTATTCCCTTGCTGTCATCCGGCGTCGCCGAGGTGGTTCTTCACCCTTGGAAGACACATCCTCGGAGGGCCTTCCACCTCGATATGCGATAGCGGATTGTCCAGAAGGTGCTCCTTCCTTCTTGATCCTGTTTGCCTTCTCTTGAGCTCGACGAAGAAGTGACTTGGTCTTGTGAAGTTCTTCTCGAAGCTTCATTGATTCCGAGGCCAAGTCTTGTGCCAGGCTGTCGGCACATAGACTGAAGTAGGTCTGGAACCGAAGCGAGAGTCCTTCCTTCAGTGGAGGGGCTAGTGCGCTGCTTTCTTCGTCACCTTCCTTCCGGTAAGGTAAGAAGCGAGTTGCCATCTTGGCTGCCATCTCCGGAAGAAGCTCGCGGAGACGGGTTAATGCCTTGAGTGCAGCAGCCTAGACAGCGAGTGGTAGAGTTGCCATCTGGGGTCCCTCGAAGAACCAACTTGTGGGAGGATCGTTTGCCTTCACGATCACTTCCACATGGTACTCCACCTCAGTATCGCTCACCCAATGCTCAAGGTAGGTGAGGATGGGTGCTCGGTGGAACTGACACTCCTGGAGGCTATCCTCGAGAAGTAGGGGAAACCCAGTGGTCAGGTGCTCTTCGGGAACAGCGGCCATCTACAAAGGTGGAATAGGAGGAGTTAATAAGCTGAGGAAATCTCAGGTTTAGAAAAGAAGAGAGGTTCAGAAGGTTTTTGAAAAGGGGTCTCAACTAACTAACGCCCATGCTAACTAAGGCTTCCTACAGTCAGGATGGCTCTGATACCAGCTCTGTGGGGACCCCGACTTTGAAGTCGAGATCACCGAATGCACGTGTACAGTGATCCCAGAGATCAATGCTCACTGAACACACAGAAGCTGAAATAACAAGAGTCTTACATCCATACAAATAGTCTTACACGAATTAAGGCCGTTAAGGCCAAGTCTTACATAGATAGAGCCTCACGGGCTGAATAGCAAATAACTCAAATAGCGAAAGTCTTCGATAAACGGGTAGAACCCATGCCATCTGCCTTAACCCTACAGGCATTCTGACTGGGATAGCGTCCTAGTTCGCATGTTCGTCTCCAAAGAACTCTTCCTCATAATCCTGCTCTTCCATGCCTGGCCAATTAAATAACCAGTGGCAAGCCAATGAGTACATTGAATGTACTCGCAAGCAACCCATGATGTGGTTCAAGTAATAGTGCAATTGAATAACAATGATCAATCTAGCAAGGAGCTAGAACAATATGCTATCATCAAGTTTATGCATCAATAACCTCGCGTAACCTTGAGAACAGGTTACTGACATCAACATGAATATGATTCACCTCATCGAGTCAAGTCACTACCTTGACTCACATACACACGCATGGTTTCACAAACATTGGACGTAGCCCAAGAGCGGTTACCCAACTGTCCATGACCGTGGACACGGCTATTCGAATAGTTTGACACTCTGCAGAGGTTGTACACTTTACCCACAAGATCCGGGGAACTTCCGTGTCATCCACGACCCGCGGTACCTCAAGTACCCGGGGTAAGCACCCGGTCATTAACTTTCCTTAGACGACACTAACATAGAGTCCACTCGTTGGTACACGGCCCTCGGGTACAAACAATAGATCACGGGACTTGCCCTAATTTCAATGTTCACGCGTACCCGAAGGGACCAACGGTGTGTCCGGTGCCCTGTAAAAACAGTCATGGCCGTCTATCCAAGCACGACCCCGTCCCGGGAAAGACCTCAAGTCTCCCCGTCACTAGTAATGCGGGCACCATGCTAGTATCGACCTAAGTAATCAATAAAGCCCCGTCCCATAAGGGGTAGTGTGGTTGCACATGTATGGTTGGAATAACAGTCGCAACTTCAACCAATCCGTTTGAAAAACACACACACTTGCCTTGGCACACCACTTCGTCATCAAGTGGTCACCCAACTCATCATCATCATCTCCCTCTGGCATAAATGGCACCCGACGGGGTTTTATGCAAAGACTTCAATCATAAGGGTTCATGTCACACATGCATCACTTTCCATAACTACTAACCATATGCAAGTCATCTAGCACATAGCAAGATCAAGACCATGTCATGCATCATATAAGCATCATGGCCACCTATTGCATGTCATCTAGCATATAGCAAGATCAACAATAAGGCATGCATCATGTGGTGGTTCATCTAGGTTACCATCGTAACCCTATCATCATGCATCGGAAACAAACGGGTTCCGAGAACAAGTGTATCATGGTCAAAGGGCTGCTTGCCTGGATTGGCTTGGTCTTCAAAGTCTTCAAATCCTTCTCCTTCTTCTTCCACGGCAACTTCGTCAAATACGGGATCTATACGTCGCATAATAACCACGGAAAAATAAGAAAACAAATAAAACAGAAAAATCAAAGTGCTCAGAAAAATGTCAACTCATTTTTGTAAAATACTAGAGGGATTTCTAAGATGGGGAAAAATCTTAGTTGGAGTTTTGGAGTTACAGAATAGGACATATTGATTTTTGAACAGGAGTTATACTGCTCAAATTTGAATTTAAATTTGAACAGTACATCAAAGTTTCATGGATTTGAATGAAAGTGGTACCATTAAATAGGTTGGAATATTACAAGATTTTAGGAGTTGGAATTATTTAATTTGGATCAATATTCTTTTCTGTATAAATGTTTAAAACATCAACAGAAAAGAAAAATGAAAAAGGGTCCTGTGCACTGGGCCAGAGAAGGCCACAGTGCACGGCCCAGACGGACTGGCCCAGCCGCACGGAGCCAGCGCGCGCGCACGTCAGGTTTTCAAACCTGACGGGCGGGGCCCGTGGGTCAGCGGCACAGAGGAGGGGGAGAGAGGTGGGGGGATTGCAGGCGGGGCCCCCTGTCATCTCTAACCCCACGACCACGGCGGCGGCGAGCTCATCGGCGAGGATTCCGGCCACGGCGTCGGCAACGGAGGGCAGATTTGAGCTTAGCGTCGTGTCGCGGTTGCAGTGGTGGTAGTGCGGCACGGCGGGGAGGTCTGGTTCGCCGGCGACGAGGTGGGGCGGCGGAAGCTCGTCGGAGGGTAGTTGCTGCGGCCGTTTCCGTCTGCAAACGGAGGGGGAAATAGAGGGGAAAGGATCAGTGGAGTGTGGCGGTTCCGAAATGAGTGGAAGGAGAGGCAGGGGAGGCATGTACCTCGAGATCGCCGGCGGCCCGACGCGGCGGGTCTCCGGTCGATCCCGGGCACTAGGGCGTCCTGGGGTCGAACTGGAGGTGCTGGGGGGATCTGTGGAGTGGTGTGAAGCTTGTGGTGGTGTTGGAGAAGCTCGGGAGGGCCTTATATAGCCGCGCCCGTGGTTCACCGTGGACCCGTGCGCCGGCGAGGTTGCAGGCGAGGCTGTGGAGGGTTCTGGAGCCTGGGAACACACCGGGGAGGTCCGTGGACTAGCTCCACGTCCAGCTGAGGGGATAAGAGGAGCGGGGGAGCGTCAGAGGAGGGCGCGCGTGTGAGGCAGAAGAATGGCCGAAGCGGGCGGCCGGTGCGCATGCGACGACGCTCACTGGAGGGCGCAGGAGGAGGGGGGACAGTGCCGGGGAGGTTGCGGACGTCGAGGCGCCTCGACTGGCGCGAGGGGGAGGCTCGAGGTTGTCGGGGGAGGCCGATTGGCTGGAGCCAGCGTGCGGAGGGCACTGTTCGCGCGCTCCAGAGCATGCGTATTGCTGGCATCAGCATGCTCTCGCCGGTTTGGTCTGTTCCAGCGTGTCCAACAGTGTCTAGCGCGTTGTAGGAGAAGTAAAGAAATGCCCTGAGGCCTTGGATGCCCTGGAGGTGCAAAGAGAGAGGGAGAGGGCTGGTGAAATGGTGAAAGTTGGCTGTACAACAAGGTAAAACAAGGGTTTCACCCTCCAATCATGGAGCTGAGGTGCTGGGGGAGTTACTGGAGGTGGCTGGTAACTCAATGAGCCTGTGGTAAGAAGTTGAGGCCATGGAGAAAAGTGAAAGTGGTCAAGATGGAGGTTTTAGCATTTCTGCAGAAGGTGTTTGATCAGTGTTTGATCAAGTAAATGAAGTCCACTTGACATGGCACTTGACAGGGTTGAAAGACATGAGAAAATAGGGTGCTTCACCAAATTTGGGCTCATTTGAAGAAACTAGCCAATGTAACTTTGGTGAACCCTAGAAATCAACAGAAATAGTTTCATCTTGATTGAGTCAAGCTAATCATCTCCCCTTGATGCACCACTTGGTGTAGCATCATCATTTGGGGTATTGATCATGCTCACAAAGTTTGAAGCTCCAGATAAAAAGTTGGTAATGTAAAGTTGTTGAAATTTGCATTTGAACACAAAGGGTTTTGAGGTGATCTGATCAAGTTGCTCTATTAAAATTCTTGTGCCATTTGGTCTATGTGCCTTATTAGGTCATTCTAGCATGTGCACCAAGTTTGAGAGCATTTGGACAAGTTTGGCAATGTAAAGTTGCTCAAACTTCAAATATGGACAGAATGGTTATGAAGCGTTTTGAGGAGGTTTTCTTGCTTCCCAAGGCATGGGACTTGGCACGATCATCAAATATGTCATATATGACATGATAGAATTTCCCTGGAAATTTTGGAGAAAGTTTCCTTTGTAAATATTTCAAAAGCTTGAAATATCCAGAAAGGGTTTTAGAGGGTTTAGCCCATTATTTTGAACATGACCAAGTGTTGAAACTCTTATATATGGACAATATATGTCCTATGAGTCTCTCTGAATTTTGGCAAATATTTTTGAAATAATTAAATAATTTTCCCCTATTAAAGACCATTCCTGGCCTCAAGAAAAAGCTTTTAAATAAAACAGAAAAATAACTTTTAAAATTATACCTTTGTGGTTTCTGGGAGTCCTATGACTACTAGGTCTCAAATAAACCTTTTGAAATAATTTTCACACCCTAAATCAAGTACTTGCAGTGCAAATCTTAATTTAGGGGTTTTTGGAAAACTAAATTTATAAAATACTTTTTGGCCAGATTAATTTTGTAAGAAAATACTATACTGTTATATAACACTTGGCATGATCATTGGGCAGAAGTTTTGAGTATAGGGATGAAATCTACAAGAGATCATAGTTGACTTTAATGAGCACAAGAAAAAGCAAATGAAGAAAACTCAATTCCAAATAAAAACCAAATAATGCTAAAAAAAATTGCTGGTCCAAATTTTCATGCTTCAAAGTTACAAATAACATGTTACAAAATGCAGGGTGTGACAGGCTTCTACCCTAAGCTTCTCCTCCCTAGCTTTGATAAGAGCATTAGTGATATGCTCCGTGACGGCAAGATTAAGTGTGCTAGTGTGGGGATCTCTAGACATCTTGTGAAGAAAACCAATAACTTCAGAAAGGGTGCAATTATCAAATCAAGGTCACTACTATCAAGTAAAGTGGTAGTGGTGTCCTTTAGGCTCACTTGTTTGGTAGCTTCTATGGTCATAGGAGTTTCTTCTTCTACGGTTGAGGTCATAGCATCACCATTAATAGGTCCAATGGGACTAGGAGTGCATTGTGTGCTAAGAGTTTGGATATCCTCAACAACTTGAATAGTAGCAACAGTGTGGTGGGTAGGAAGGCTCTTAATTCTATCTTCTTCCTCCTTTTCTCTAGCCCATCTCTTTTTAAGTTTAGCCATCATCCTAATGTTTTCATTAATTTGCACTTGAATATCATTCATAGGAGTGGTCTTCCTCTCCTCAAGAGGAGAAGTTCTAATTTTAAGCAACTCTACCTCATGGGCTAAATTGTCTACCTTCAAAGAGAGATTATCTAGTTTGTCTAGTTTTTCTTCTACACTCTTATTGAAGGCCTTTTGGGTAGTGATGAAGTCTTTAAGCATAATCTCTAGTTCAGAAGTGGAGTTCTTGGTGCTAGGATAAGCATTGTTGTTCCCATAGGAATTAGAGGGGAACGGTCTAAGGTTGCTACCAAAATTACTCCTATAAGCATTGTTATTGAAATTGTTTCTAGAGATAAAGTTCACATCTACTTGATCTTGAGCAATCAAAGAATTTAAAGGAACATCATGAGGATCAATAGAAGATTGCTTGGAAAGTAGAGACATGATCAAGTCAACTTTTCCATTTAGGGAGGAAATCTCCTCGACAGAGTTTACCTTCCTACCTGTTGGAGCGCATTCGGTGTGCCATTGGGAATAATTGGTCATCATCTCGTCGAGAAGTTTCGTGGCAGCACCAAGTGTAGTTGACATAAAGGTTCCTCCCGCGGCCGAATCTAACAAGTTCCGCGAGGTAAAGTTCAAGCCTGCATAAAAAGTTTGGATAACCATCCAAGTAGTCAAACCATGAGTAGGGCAGTTCTTGACAAGAGATTTCATGCGTTCCCAAGCTTGGGCAACGTGTTCATTATCCAATTGTTTAAAATTCATTATGTTACTCCTTAATTGGATAATTTTAGCAGGGGATAGTACTTCCCAATAAAGGCATCCTTGCACTTGTCCCAAGAATCTATACTATTCCTAGGCAAGGATTGAAACCAGATTTTAGCTCCTCCTCTCAAGGAGAAAGGAAAAAACTTAAGCTTAACAATATCACCATCTACTTCTTTGTACTTTTGCATATCACAGAGCTCAACAAAATTATTTAAGTGCAAAGCAGCATCATCTCCAGCACCGGAGAATTGATCTTTCATAACTAGGTTCAGTAAAGCAGGTTTAATCTCATAAGAAGGTGCTGAAGTGGCAGGTGTAGCAATAGGCGTGCAGATAAAGTCATTGTTGTTATGACTAGTGAAGTCACACAACTTGGTTTTCTCGGTGGAACCCATAGCAGCAGCAAGCAAGATAACTATTTTTGTGATTTTTGGTAAGGGACACTAAAGCAAAAACTGAAAGGTAAACTAACAAGACTAAAAAGCAAAGATAAAAGATAGCGTGCAACTCCCCTATCTTGAAGAGTGGAGTCCCCGGCAACGGCGCCAGAAACTTGCTTGATGGCTTCTCACCCCTCGTTGGTTACCCCAAGTGGAAGGTTGAGATGTAGCGTAGCGGCAAATTTCCCTTGGCAAAGATACCAAGGATCGAATCCCGTGAGACTCCGCGGGTCGACAAGTAGGTGTCAACGGCGCCAGAAACTTAGCGGTTGACGGGACCTGCACACAGATACAGATAACTTTGCTCCCAACGAGTACAGAGAGGTTGTCAATCCCTCCGGCCTTGTTGTTTACAAAGGATCAAACACAAGAGATAATAATGATAGCTATGACTGCAACTAGGAAATAAAAACAGGAAGTAAATAGAAGGTGTGATCAGCGGTGGTAATATGGACCGGGGTCCCATGATGTTCACTAGTGATGTTTCTCTCCCAAAAGACGATAAAACAGCAAAGCGAGGTAAACAAATTACAGCTGGGCAATTGACAGGATTATGTGCGCAAACCAATGCTAACTATGCTGCAAAGAAAGGTAGAGGCTCAAAAGCATGGGCGGTACGCCAAGGCAAGTAGACCGAAATCCATCTGCATCTACTACTAAGCATGGGTGGATTGCTTGCCTGTGTTTCGACGGGTTTTGCCTCCCCTTGAACCGTCGCCGGGTTGTCCCTTTATATAGGAGGCGATGCCCGGTCCGGTTTACAGAGTCCCGAAGCCGGTTCATAATCGTGTCCGCCTCGGTCTCTATTCTTCCTACCTTATTCCTCAAGTTACAAGATATGACGGTTCATAAACCGTAAGCTTTACATATGGGCCCTAAGCCTCCATGGGCCGTAACCTCTACTGGGCTTATGATAACACAACTACATTAATATAATCCGGATCTTCCTAGCCGGTTTATACTTGCTAGTAATATCCCTGACATTAGGCCCCAGATTGATTTGAACTTGTTCATGTCATTCTTCTAAGTCTCTGCATAAATTTCCACTCTGTAGCTTCTCTGCTTTGTAAACCGCTATGACGTCATCTTCGGAAATAATCTCAATCTGTCGTGACATCACCTCCGCATTTATTGCTCACCGCTGTTTGTTACCTTTGTTAAAGGCTATCCCGAAAATCGAGACGACAATGGAATCTTTATCCAATATCTGTCCTCCTTGATTCCCGCACTTGCCGTTTCACCTCACCAGCTTTATAAATACCGTTTAGCATGTTCTTTTTCTTCCTTCCGCACTTCTTCTTCCTCCGTCGCCCGAAGCTCCGCCGCCGTCTTCGATCCCGTCGCCGTCGTCAATCCAGGCCGCTGCATCACCCTGCAAACGTATCCAGAGCACTCCGCCGCTGTCTTCCTCTTCCTCGGGTACTTCTTCTTTCTCGCTGTAGATCTCAATCTAGGGTTCCTCAATGTCTTCCGCCATGAAAACCTCAAAGCTTGTTGTTCATCTCTGTAGGTTACCCTTGCAGCAAACTCAAACCTTGGATATATTTCAAATATGTTCCTGCTCCGTGGTTTAAACTTTGATTCGAACCTTATATTTAAACCTTAGATCTATTTAGTCTGTAGAAATCCTTCGTGGTTCTTCCTGTGTAAGCAGAGCATATATTTCATCTTTTCTTACGTCTCAGATCCATTTTTACTTTAGTCTTCTGTAGAAACCTGTTTCTTCGTCTTGGTAGATCTGTAAGTTACTCATCGGTTTAACCAATCATATACTCCTCTTGCAAAGAATTAGCCATGAGCCCGACGGTTTAGCCTCCTCTTTTTTGTTATCATAAACTGGTAGCAGTTCGTTTCACATCTGCTTCCGGGTTGCCAATGCCATTAGTCCCTTGTCTAAACCGTCGATATAATTTGATGATACGCTCCGGTTTATGCTTCATTACTTAGTAATCCGGATTTTGCACTGTACCTTTCAGCTTTTCCTTTTGCTCAGATGGCTGCCAAGCAATTCGTTTGTTGTAACTGGGTTCCTTCCCGTATTACGGAAGAGGACTTAACCAACGCCGCTTCAATTGGTATTTTGGGCCCCCAAGCGGTTCTAAAATGGCGGGCCCCAGGAAATGAGTGTCCTCCTACTCCTAAAGAAGGAGAAGTCATCGTTTTCTTTGATCATATGGCCCGGGGTATTAGCCCTCCCGGTTCAAAAAATTTCCGGGATGTGCTGGCCGCTTTTCAGCTCCATCCTCAAGATATAGGTCCGAATTCTATATCAAACATCTGCAATTTTCAAGTCTTCTCGGAAGTATACCTTTAAGAAGAACCATCAGTGGATTTGTTCCGAGACTTTTTCCACTTAAACCGGCGGACAGAGTTTACTGCTGGACCACATCAAGAGCTGGGCGGTGTTAGTATTCAGAAAAGAAGAGATGTGATCTTCCAGCACGCTGCTCTCCACATACCCCAAGGACTGGAACCAATCCTGGTTCTATTGCAAAGATACCTCGCCTGAAGGAGAAAACCCACTGCCCGGTTACCATGAACATCGTCTTCCTGAGGATCATCCCTTACCGCAGCGCCTTAGTTCTTCAGAGCGGGCCTAGTTTTCCCCTCAGCTTGCGAGGCTTAGGGCCTTTATGGCTAACGGTTTGACTGGAGTAGATTTCGTTCGTTGTTGGCTTGCCTGGAGCATCCTTCCTCTGAGCCGGCGCTCCGGTCTGATGTATGAGTATACCGGAAAAATGGATGACCCTCAACGCCACATTGACATAATACTTCCTGAGAAAGAAGTCACTGAATCCGCGAAAAAGATGCTCAACATCTCCCTGGAAGAGTGCAGCCAGATCGGATTGGCTCCTTTCTATGAAAACAATAAACCGCCAGCAGTAAGTTTTTTTTGACCTCTTCTTCTTGTTCTAATCCGTCCATATCAATTGTCTTCTATTTACTTTTCATCTTCTGCACAGGCCAACGACCCCTTCTGGAAAAGAAAACCTCAAGATAAGTCAGGCAAACAGCCACGCCGGAAGACGTGTGTTGTCAAGAAGAAAAAGGCGGCCGCTGCCTCCGGTTCACATCCTGAGGAAGATGATCCGGATTCTGAGGTATGAATTGATCCTGATGTTTTAATCTCTCTTTATCCAAATTTATGTTAACAGTGTCTTTCCACAGGATTTGGCTGAAGGAAGTAAAGCGACAGAAGTTGAGGTAATCTCTCTTTCTTCAGACTCAGAACCGCCGGTACCCAAAATTCGTCGGGCATCCCGGAAGTACCCTTTTTCTCATCCTTACGCTCAACTGGATCCCAATTTTTTTTGAAGAAGCAGCAGCATGAAGCACGCCGGACTACGCGCCATAGTGGCCATGTAGTAGAATCCTCCGGAATATCTCTTACTCCGGCTCGCAGGCGCCGCTCTGTGGTTTTACTTTTTCCAACTCTTCTCCATCCAAAGGCCGGACTTATACGTAAACCTCTTAAACCGTCTGATCCTAACTATCAGGAGACACCTTTGTCATCTTCTGGTGAATCGACTGCCACACAGGTCCCTGTACTGAAGACTGTGCCTGGGTAAGTCCCTTTCAACATCCGATTTATATTTGTATTTGTTCCATGATAATTCTCATTGTTCCTTTAATTTCCTTCAGCAAGCCCAAGCCTAGCAAGAAGGCGAAGGCCACCAAAGCAGCTACCGAGACTGCTACCACTGATCCGGCGGCTGATCCGGATGAAGTCATCCCTCCAGAGAGCGATCCTGCAACTCAGTTTGATGATCCTGCTCCTATGGACCATGATGACATTGTTGCCCCGGAAGATACGAATGTGGAAAATGTCATTGAACCGGCGAGTCCTGTCCGGGTTAGCCCTCCTTGGACTAACCCGGCTCCTGTTAGCCCGGCCCCTACTGCTGCCCCTTCTCAGCCAACCACTGCCTCT
Source organism: Secale cereale (assembly GCA_902687465.1). NCBI lineage: Eukaryota > Viridiplantae > Streptophyta > Magnoliopsida > Poales > Poaceae > Secale > Secale cereale. Next base: position 98,801,040 of record LR738715.1, read on the forward strand.
TCTCCGGATGTTCAGATAACCGGGACAGGTTTTACCGCTCCTACTGAGCCTATCATCTTGGCCAAGCATACTTCTAAAGAGGAGAAGCTTCAACAAGAGAAGGGCAAGTGGAGCACGGACTTGTCCAACTATGCCGAATTGAGCGCCCAGGAATTTTATTCCGGGTATTTGAACCGGCTTCATACCCGCCGCGATTATGAATTGGGCTTGGTTAATATGATGAAGGATAAGTACGAGGTAACTTCCTTCACTTGTATTTGTTCTGTATTCTTTGTACTTCTATCTTTATGCCATAGTAGCCCCCAAGTTCCGGTTTAGCTTCGTTGTAGGTGAACCGGTACTTCCAAATGTATGAAAAATGAACTTACATTAGCCCCCAAGTGCCAGGGGCATAACTTGTTTTATGTGCCTGGGACTTGTCTGAATTTCTCTTTTAATACTTCAACTGCACATTAGCCCCCAAGTGTCAAGTGGATAACTTGTTTATATGCTTGAGACTTGTCTGAATTGTCTTTTACTTCAACTGCACATTAGCCCCCAAGTGTCAAGTGGATAACTTGCTTATATGCTTGAGACTTGTCTGAATTGTCTTTTACTTCACTTGTTTTCCTTTTAGGCTGACTTGATCCGAAGGGCTGCAGAAGTAACGGAGCTCTGGAATAGACTCGCTGCCACTGAAACTGCTTCTGCCAAAGCCAAGGATGAGCTAGCGCTGAGCTTAACCAAAACTGAAAAATTGAAAAAAGATTTTGAAGCGGAGCGGACAGCTTGGGAGGTGCAGAGGAACGCTCTTGAGAAAAGAGCAAAGGATGCTGAAGAGGCCCTTAATCCGATGACGCAAGAGCTGACCGGCTTAAGACAACAAATAGAACTTATGACCTCTGTCGTCTTTGGTGAGCACTTAATTTGCATATGCTTTCCTCTCTGCAATCTTTATTCTGCTCCGGTTTAACTGTAATAATCATATGTAGGGCGACGCATAACCCATCTTGGGGATGATATTCGGAAGAAACTCAACGCCTCTTATACTCTGGTTGAACAGCTGTATTCCGGTGCTCAAAGGATTATAAGTGCGATCTCCCATCACAAAGCGGCCCCCACTACTATCCTAGGCACTTTGGAGAAGCTATCTATACTGCCTGTACGCTTGGAAGAAGTGAAGAAATCTGCTGCACGGGCCGGCTCTCTTGTAGCACTGACTAGGGCCAAGGCATGGCTTCCGGACTTTGATCCGGAGGAAGCTATGAACGGGTACCCCAGTAACACGGAAGATGGATCTGCCTTCTCTGGCAAGGACCTTCGTGCTTTAACCAAGGAAATGCGCCCTCTTGCCAGCAAGCTTGCTGATGAAGCAGACCTGACCAGGTATCATCCGACATATGACTTAGAGAATGAACGGGTGGACCGGCCGGTTTATGACACCGAGAATCTAATCCCACCAGTGCACGCCCATACTTTCACCCCATATGTTGATCCGTCTGATCTCATTACCGAGGAGATGTACTTCCGTGCACTATCCAAGATCGACTGGCGCGTTCCTGATTTTTAGCCGCTTCAAGAAGACGAAGAAGTCCCGGAACGAGCCGATCCTCAGCCTTCGCAGCAGGAAGAAGAAGCATAAGCCGCTCAGTTTAACTCTTAGCTGTTGTAATTTGTTGCCGGAAAACTTTAATCCGTTCAGGCCTGCAAGTGCCTTGTAATAGGATAGTTCGAAACATTTTCTGTCTTAATCCGGATGTCACCGCTTTGACTTGGCATCTGCCAATTTTAATCCCTTGTCTGCTATGGTTGATCCTTTATATTACATGTATCTGCATAGACAACGCTAAGAAAATGTCTTGGCGGTTTACCACCGGACCGATTATATTGCTCTCATAGGTATATATATTGAACGAGTATCTGCTTTATAACCAAATATACTTTCATACCTTTAATTAAGTATGCTTGACATCCTTAATCCGGTGGACATTGTAGATTCTGATGAGGCTCTTGGCCCTCTTGGTGTTTGCCCAATGATTGTTCCGGGTTATAATAACCACCGGTTTAAATCATGCTGGTGTTCTATGACCCAGACTTTTGTAAATACGTGGTCAACTTTGAAGTTGCCCAGTTCCGGATCAAAAACCATAGAAAACTTTGAAAAAATCACAAAACACAAAACACTGTTGCAAATAAGACCATGTAGTCGAGGCTTTTTGCGAGCTGCCAGGCTCCATATTTGCCAATCAATGGATGCGACCCAAAGGGCTATGATTCATTTTGCCAATCAATGGTTGCGATCCAAGGAGCAATGATTTCTTTTGCCAATCAATGGATGCAATCCAAGGAGCAAGAACTTTTTCTTTTGCCAATCAATGGATGTAATCCAAGGAGCAAGAACATTTTCTTTTGCCAATCAATGGATGTAATCCAAGGAGCAAGAACATTTTCTTTTGCCAATCAACGGATATATAATCCAAGGGGCAAGAACATTTTCTTTTGCCAATTAACGGATATATAATCCAAGGGGCAAGAACATTTTCTTTTGCCAATCAACGGATATGTAATCCAAGGG
>LR738715.1:98803612-98915019 GCA_902687465.1 Secale cereale
CATTTTCTTTTGTCAATCAACGGATATGTTATCCAAGGGGCAAGAACATTTTCTTTTGCCAATCAACGGATATATAATCCAAGGGGCAAGAACATTTTCTTTTGCCATTCAACGGATATATAATCCAAGGGGCAAGAACATTTTCTTTTGCCAATCAACGGATATATAATCCAAGGGGCAAGAACATTTTCTTTTGCCAATCAATGGATATATAATCCAAGAGGCAAGAACATTTTATTTTGCCAATCAATGGATGTAATCCAAAGCGCGCTGATGCGAAGACGATCGTATAAACCAGACCAGAAGGGATTTAAGCGAGGATTCGAATGTGATCCGTAGCCCCCTAGTGATCATGGAGGTAGGGTTCCTATGAAGGAGTTGCGCTTGAAAGGCAAATCCTGTTTGGTCCCTTATAGAATTGTCCTGTATAGAAAAATGGACTGATCAAAGCATCTGCGTTAACTCTCATAAGACACTTATTTAGAAGAGAAAAGGCTGATCCCCCGGTTTACCAGGGGTGCCGGTTTATTTATTAATCATAATATATACAGGATACATGAAGCGGAGCTCATGGCTCAAGTGTAGTAAGGCCGCAGAAGGGCAATGTTCCACGGCCTCTTCGTCTCTTCCTCTGCTGTCCGTGAGTCTTTGTGTTCTCGAACGTCCACCAGGTAGTATGAACCGTTGTGTAGGTTCTTGCTGACCACAAAGGGCCCTTCCCAAGGTGGGGATAACTTGTGCATATCTGTCTGGTCCTGGATGAACCGGAGTACTAAGTCCCCCTCCTGGAACGTCCTGGTTTTAACCCGGCGGCTGTGATATCTGCGCAGGTCCTGCTGATAAATTGCAAATCGTGCTGCTGCTATGTCACGCTCTTCATCCAGCCGGTCTAAGCTGTCTTGTCTTGCTTGCTCATTGGCTGCTTCAACATAAGCTGCCACCCGTGGTGAATCCTGCCGGATATCACTTGGAAGAACCGCTTTAGCACCGTACACCATGAAGAAAGGTGTGTAGCATGTGGACCTGTTCGGCGTAGTATTGATGCTCCAGAGGACAGAAGGTAACTCCTCAACCCAGCACCCTGGTGTTCTTTGCAAGGGAGTCATAAGCCGGGGCTTGATGCCTCGCAAAATCTCTTGGTTGGCCCTTTCAGCTTGACCATTGGATTGAGGGTGAGCTACAAAAGACATATCTAGGCGAATATGCTCCCTTTGACAAAACTCTTCCATCTCTCCTTTAGATAGATTGGTGCCATTATCAGTGATAATGCTGTGCGGAAAGCCAAACCGGAAAATTAGCTTCTTGATGAATTTAACCGCTATTGCTGCATCACACTTGCTCGCAGGCTCTGCCTCAATCCACTTTGTAAATTTATCCACTGCCACCAACAGGTGAGTTTTTTTATCTTGGGATCGTTTAAAAGGCCCAACCATATCAAGCCCCCACGTCGCAAATGGCCAAGTAATTGGAATCATCCGCAGCTCGTGTGCCGGAACAAGAGCACGCCGTGAAAATTTCTGAAAAGCGTCGCATTTCCGGACTAGATCCTCCGCATCAGCATGGGTTGTCAACCAGTAGAACCCATGACGGAAAGCTTTAGCTACCAAGGACTTTGAACCGGCGTGATGACCACAATCCCCTTTATGAATCTCTCGAAGAATGTCACAGCCTTCTTCTGATGATACACATCGCTGAAACGCTCCAGAAACGCTGCGGTGAAGAAGTTCTCCGTTAACAATTGTCATGGACTTGGATCGCCGGGTTATCTGCCTAGCTTCAATATCATCATCTGGCAACTCTCCTCGGCTCAGGTACGCCAAGTAAGGGAGTGTCCAATACGGAATAACATGAAGTGCCGCAACCAGCTGCGCTTCCGGATCAGGAACAGCCAAATGCTCCTACGATGGTACCTGAACTGATGGACTGTGTAGCTCATCCAAGAAAGTATTCGGCGGCACCGGTTTATGCTGAGAACCCAGCCGGCTTAGAGCATCAGCCGCTTCATTTTTCCACCGGTCTATGTGATCCACCTGATATCCCTTGAAACATCCTGCAACTTCTTCAACTTCTCGCTTGTAAGCTGCCATGAGAGGGTCTTTAGAGTCCCACTTGCCAGATACTTGTTGTGCCACTAAATCTGAATCACCAAAACACTTGACCCGGCTCAAGTTCATCTCCTTAGCCATCCGCAGGCCATGAAGTAGTGCCTCATATTCAGCCGCATTGTTAGTGCAAGGAAACATTAGTCGGAGGACATAACAAAATTTGTCACCTCGTGGGGAAGTTAACACAACTCCAGCCCCCGAGCCTTCTAATTGCCTTGAACCGTCGAAGTGAATAGTCCAGTATGTATGATCCGGCTTCTCCTCTGGTGCTTGCAATTCTGTCCAATCATTGATGAAATCTACCAATGCTTGGGATTTGATAGCAGTTCGTGGTACATACTTCAATCCGTGTGGGCTAAGCTCAATGGCCCACTTTGCTACTCTGCCAGTAGCTTCTCTGTTCTGGATTATATCCCCCAACGGAGCTGAGCTAACAACAGTGATTGGGTGGCCCTGGAAGTAGTGCTTCAGCTTCCGGTTTGCCATAGACACGCCATATACCAGCTTCGGTCAATGTGGGTACCTTTGTTTTGACTCAATTAGAACCTCACTGATGTAATAAACCGGGCGCTGAACTGGATATTCCTTGCCTGCTTCTTTGCGCTCCACCATGATTGCTACGCTAACTGCATGGGCATTGGCGCCCACGTATAACAGCAGCGGCTCCTTATCAACAGGGGCAGCAAGGACCGGTGGTTCTGCTAATTGCCGCTTCAAGTCCTCAAACGCGGCGTTTGCAGCATCGCTCCATATAAACCAGTCTGTCTTCATCAGCATCTGATAAAGCGGAATTGCCTTCTCTCCCAAATGGCTGATGAATCAGCTTAACGCTGTAATCCGGCCAGCGATGCGCTGGAGATCATTGATACAAGCTGGTTTAGTCAAGGATATGATCGCCTTGATCTTCTCCGGATTGGCCTCTATTCCTTTTTTTGATACCAAGAATCCGAGGAGCTTGCCAGCCGGAACACCAAAAACGCACTTCTCCGGATTAAGCATCATCTTATAGATCCGGAGGTTATCAAAGGTTTCCTTTAGGTCCTCTATCAGTGTCTCCTCCTTTCTTGATTTTACAACAATGTCATCCACATAAGCATGGACAGTTTTCCCTATCTGCCCCTTAAGACAGTTCTGTACGCAACGCTGGTAAGTTGCTTGGGCACTCTTGAGCCCAAAAGGCATAGATACATAGCAAAAGGCTCCAAAGGGAGTTATGAAGGTTGTCTTCTCCTGGTCCTTAATCGCCATCTTGATCTGATGATACCCTGAATATGCATCCAAAAAACTTAGCCGCTCACATCCCACCGTGGCATCAATGATCTGATCAATACGGGGGAGAGCAAAAGGATCGGTTCGACAAGCCTTGTTTAAATCTGTGTAATCCACACACATCCTCCACTTTCCATTTTTCTTTAGCACCAGAACCGGATTAGCCAATCACTCCAGATGGAACACCTCAACTATGAACCCTGCGGCCAAAAGCCTAGCCACTTCTTCACCTATAGCCTTGCGCCTTTCTTCATTGAAGCAGTGCAGATACTGCTTGACCGGTTTAAACTTCGGATCAATATTAAGACTGTGCTCAGCGAGTTCCCTCGGTATACCTGGCATGTCAGAAGGTTTCCATGCAAAGATATCCCGGTTCTCACTGATGAACTTGATGAGCGTGCTTTCCTATTTGGGGTCAAGGTTAGTGCTGATAGTGAACTGCTTGGATGAGTCGCCTGGTACAAAGTCAATTTGCTTGGTTTCCTCTGCCGATTTAAACTTCAACGTCGGATCATGCTCTATAGTTGGCTTCTTTAACGGGGACATATCTGCCGGATCAACATTATCTTTATAGAACTTCAACTCCTCTGCAGCACATACTGCCTCTGCATAGGCTGCATCTCCTTCTTCGCACTCCAATGCAATCTTGCGACTTCCGTGAACCGTGATAGTTCCCATGTGACCCGGCATCTTGAGCTATAGATAAACATAACACGGTCTAGCCATGAATTTGGCGTAAACCGGCTTGCCAAACAGAGCATGATATGGGCTCCGGATCTTTACCACCTCAAACATTAATGTCTCTGACCTGGAGTCCTGTTCATCTCCAAAGGTGACCTCTAGATCAATTTTCCCAACTGGGTAAGCCGATTTACCTGGTACTACTGCATGGAACACCGTGTTGGACTGTCTCAATTTCTTGTCCGTCAACCCCATACGACGGAAAGTCTCATAATATAGGATGTTGATACTACTGCCACCATCCATGAGCACCTTTGTGAATTTGTAACCACCCACCTGTGGTGCCACCACTAAGGCCAACTAGCCCGGATTATCAATTCGCGGTGGGTGATCCTCTCTGCTCCATACAATAGGTTGTTCCGACCAACGCAGGAAACGTGGTGTTGCCGGTTCAACTGTGTTTACTGCCCGCTTCAGGATTTTCTGATCCCTTTTGCACAAACTTGTAGTAAAAACATGGTACTGTCCACTGCTTAGCTCCTTCGGATTACTCTGATATCCGGATTGCTGCTGCTGTTGACGCTGCTGGTTGCCTTGGTTATTGTAGCCACCCTAACCATGCTGGTAGTTGCCTTGGTTGTTATAACCGCCCTCACCATGCTGCTGGTGGTAGCCTTGGTTGTAGTTATTGTTTCCGCCATGATATCCTGATCCGGACCCATTACCATGGTGACCTGGACCTTGAAAACCGGAACTCGAGCCGCCGCCCAGCGGTCCGTTGTCATTTTTGGCTTGTCTCATGGCCTCTACCATGATCCGGCATTGCCCCCATGTATGTTTAGCTGGGTGTTCCTCTGTGCTATGTTTTGGGCAAGGCTCGTTCAATTGTCGATCCAGATAGATGGATCCTCCCCCGCTCCGTGGAGGCGGCCTACCCTTGCGGCACTGAAAATTTCCTTCAACATTGGTATTGGCCACAAAATCAGAGCTGCCCTCTGCCTTTCGCTTACCATTAAAACTTGTTCCTGCCGGATTAACCTGTGACGGTTTACCGGCCTTGTTCGCTTTCCCAGATTTGTCTCCATCTGCTTCTGGGTATTTAGTGTTATCCGAGTCCCCATACTTCACCAGAGCGCTCATGAGTGTCCCCATGTCGTTACAATCCTGCATAGCCGTCCCAACTTCAGCTTCAGAGACTCAAACTGGCAATTGTTCTCTAGTGTCACTATTGCCGTACTGGGATTGATGCTATTGGAAAAGTGCAGGATTTCTGACACTCGCCGCACCCAGGTGCTCGTTGGCTCCTGCTCTCCTTGAACACATGCCGCCAGGTCCACTATTGACATCGGTTGCTTGCACGTGTCTTTGAATTTTTTGATAAACTGCCGACGCAGCTCACCCCATGATCCAATGGAGTTAGGTGGTAAGCCCTTTAACCATGTCCGGGCTGTACCCTCAATCATCATGGTAAAATACTTTGCACATGCCGCTTCATCCACATCTAGCATCTCCATAGCCATCTCATAACTCTCAATCCAAGCCTCTGGAGCCAGGTCTGCCATATAGTTAGGTACCTTGCGCGGACCTTTGAAGTCCTTGGGTAACCTTACGCTTCGTAAAGCGGGAACAAGACACTGTACTCCAAAAGAACTCGCCGTGACTCCCGTCTCTGCTGTGGTTGGGTGAACCGGCGTCGTTTGACAGATATCCTCGCGGGCAGTAGGTCTGGCCCGGTTCATCGCCTCCTGGGCATGCGCCTCTGCTCCTACAGGATTATCTTGCCTATGACGGTGACGTCTCCGCTCGCTGCTAGACACTTCCGGTTCATCCCAACGCCTAGTGTAACTCCTGCTGTGGCGGGGTGTTGAATGAATTCTCTCCCTGCTGTAAGAGTACGCCTGTTGCTGTGTCAACGCTGTGTCCAGCAATTCCTTGACCCTGCGCGCTTCCATCACCACGGGGGATGTCCCCTCAATGGGTAAAGCGGCCAGTCGTGAAGCAGCGGCGACAATGTTATCCAATGGGTTTGAATAATGGCCAGGAGGTGTGGGGATGTGCGGCATGGGCACAGCCTGACGATTTTGCTACGTGGTCGGCTGTTGAACCGGCGCGCCTGCTCCTGGGACTCCTCTGCGGTTTACTTCTAGGTTATTGCTGGCTCCCGCTAATGGTGTGCCAAAGAGATTCATCGCCTCATAGACCGGCGGTAGACGAGTCTGATATCTTCTGTTCCTTACCTCCTGCGCAGAGGCCTGATCAATCCTGAGCCGGAAAGCTTGGGAATCCAGCTCTGCTTGCCTTGTCACCATCATGGCTTTCTCTGCATCCAGATCCCGTTTGGCTAGATCAATCCGGCCCTTCAGCTGGAGGATCTCCGCATCATGCTGCGCCTTGTTGGCAGGAGCTACTTCTGCTATTGCGCATGCTGTCAACTCCTCAACCAAGGTGGATAGAGCGTCAGCGGATGAGGGGGTTTGGTTGCTCGCCCCTGCACCAGCCACCTCTGATGTGAACGCCCCAGTCACCGTGGGCTGCTGCATAGGCTGTGATCCGGCCATGAAGACAGCCACCCGGTTTGGCGGATCGAAGGGGTCCGGAATACTGTCACCATCGGACATATCCCCGGATTGGCCGTCGCGCAACTGATACAAAGATTCGGTCTCTCCGGATGAAGATTCATCGTCAGAGTAGATAACTGTCTCGCCACCAGAATCCGATCCGTCCTCGGCTTGGACTCCATGCACTATTCCAACGAAAACACGCTTCATGGCGGGCTGAATCCGGGCCAATCTCGCATGCTGAGCCGGCTCGACGATGTTGGGGAAGATGTCCGGCTCAGGTCCCAGTTCACCAATCTTGCCGATGAAGACGTGGATGCCCCCGAAGGGGACCCGGTACCCGTATTCGATTGAATCAGCCTCGGGGCCCCAGCCTACGTCGTCGATGTAGATCCAGCCGCGGCGACTCTTAGTCATCCGGCCAACCGCGTAACCCTTGAGTCCTTCAAAGCTGCCCTTCAAGAACTTGAAACCATCGTGCGATAGCCCCACGGTGGGCGCCAACTGTCGTGGGATTAGCACGGCAGATGTCCAGTTTAGAGGACTTAGGTGTGGAGCCATCGCGCGGGTTAGCTTGAAGAGGTTAAAGCACACAAAGAACACAGAGGGTTTATACTAGTTCGGCCCCTTCGATGAAGGTAAAAGCCTACGTCTAGTTTGGTTTGGTATTGCTTGGGCATCGATGAACAGGGAGGGGATTGCTTGCCTGTGTTTCGACGGGTTGTTGCCTCCCCTTAACCGTCACCGGGTCGTCCCTTTATATAGGAGGCGACGCCCGGTCCGGTTTACAGAGTCCCGAAGCGGGTTCATAATCGTGTCCGCCTCAGTCTCTATTCTTCCTACCTTATTCCTCAAGTTACATGATATGACGGTTCATAAACCGTAAGCTTTACATATGGGCCCTAAGCCTCCATGGGCCGTAACCTCTACTGGGCTTATGATAACACAGCTACATTAATATAATTCGGATCTTCCTAGCCGGTTTATACCTGCTAGTAATATCCCTGACAGATCCCATCTCAGATTTCATGGCCTCAAGCCATTTTGCAGAATCTGGGCTCATCATCGCTTCCTCATAGTTCGTAGGTTCATCATGGTCTAGTAACATGACTTCCAGAACTGGGTTGCCGTACCACTCTGGTGCGGAACGTACTCTGGTTGATCTACGACGTTCAGCAGAAACTTGATCTGAAGTTTCCTGATCATCATCATTAGCTTCCTCACTAATTGGTGTAGGAATCACTGGAACAATTTTCTGTGATGTACTACTTTCCAATTCAGGAGAAGGTCAATTACCTCATCAAGTTCTACTTTCCTCCCACTCACTTCTTTCGAGAGAAACTCCTTCTCCAGAAAGGATCCATTCTTAGCAACGAATATCTTGCCTTCGGATCTATGATAGAAGGTGTAACCAACAGTCTCTTTTGGGTATCCTATGAAGACACATTTCTCCGACTTGGGTTCGAGCTTATCAGGTTGAAGCTTTTTCACATAAGCATCGCAGCCCCGAACTTTAAGAAACGACAACTTTGGTTTCTTGCCAAACCATAGTTCATAAGGTGTCGTCTCAACGGATTTAGATGGTGCCCTATTTAACGTGAATGCACCTGTCTCTAAAGCATAACCCCAAAATGATAGTGGTAAATCGGTAAGAGACATCATAGATTGCACCATATCCAATACAGTACGGTTACGACATTCGGACACACCATTACGCTGTGGTGTTTCGGGTGGCGTGAGTTGTGAAACTATTCCACATTGTTTAAAATGAAGACCAAACTCGTAACTTGTCAGGGATATGACTAGCAGGTATAAACCGGCTAGTGTAAACCGGCTTAGTTATATTATACTTGGTTGTAATATTTAGTAAAGGCTACGGCCCATGAGATCTTAGGGCCCATGTGTAGAATTAAGGTTTGTAAACCGCCAAGCGATGTAACTTGAGAGATAAGGAAGAAAAGACGGAGGCCGAGGTGGACACAAGTATGAGTCGGCCTCGGGACTCTGTAAACCGAACCAGGCGTACCCTCTATATAAAGGGATGGCCCGGCGACGGTTCAAGGACAAGCAACAATCAACCCGTCGAGGCACAGGCAAGCGAATCCGCTCCCTGTAATCCGACGCCCAAGCAATACCAAACCAACTAGACGTAGGCTTTTACCTTCATCGAAGGGGCCGAACTAGTATAAACCCTCTGTGTCCTTTGTGTGCTATGAACCCCTTCAAGCTAACCCGTGCGATGGTTCCATCATCAAGTCCGCTAAACCGGACATCTGCCGTGCTATTTCCACGACAGTTGGCGCCCACTGTGGGGCCTGCGCACGATGGTTTCGAGTTCTTGAAGGGCAGCTTTGAGGGGCTCAAGGGTTACGCGGTCGGCCGGATGACCAAAAGTCGCCGCGGCCGGATCTACATCGATGACGCAGGTTGGGGACCGGAGGCCGATTCAATCGAATACGGGTACCGGGTTCCTTTCGGTGTCATCCAAGTCTTCATTGGCAAAATCGGCGAACCGGGACCTGAGCCGAACATCTTCCCCAACATCGTCGAGCCGGCTCAGCGTACGAGATCGGCCCGGATTCAGCCCGTCGTGAAGCACGTGTTCGTTGGAGCAATCCACGGAGTTCGAGCCGAGGACGGATCGGAATCTGATGGTGCAACAGTTGTCTACTCAGACGACGAATCTTCATCCGGAGAAACTGAATCTCGGTATCAGTTGCAGGACGGCCGGTCTGAGGGCGAGTCCGATGGAAGCAGTATTCTGGGCCCCTTTGGCCCGCCAAACCGGGTGGTTGTCTTTATGGCCGGTTCACAGCCCCCGGTAAACGGGACGACAGCTGAAGCTGGCGTAGGGGGGGGGCGGCACGACCCTCTCACTTACTGATGTTCTATCCACCTTGATGGATGAATTCACAGCTAAAGCGGTGGAAACAGTAGCTCCAGCAGACAAGGCGCATCATGATGTAGAGCTCCTTCAGTTGAAGGGCCGGATTGATTAGTTAAAAGAAGATCTGAAGGCAGAGAGAGAGATGATAGCAGCAAGATAGGCGGAGCTGGATGATCAGGCTTTCTACCTAAGGATGGAGCAAGCTTCTATGGAAGGAGTAAGGGGACGAAAGTACCAGTCTCGTCTGCCGCCGGTTTATGAGGCAACAAGTCTATTCAGGACACCTGGGGCTGGGACTAGTAATAATCCGGTTCCAATCCGAAGGGCACCTCCCGCCAGGGAGGAGCCGGTTCAGCAGCCCGCCGCAGAGCGGGATCGTCGGATTACGTCGGCACCTTACGTTCCCGCCCCTCCAGGTCACTATTCAAACCCTTTGGATAACATCGCTGCAGCTGCTGCACGTTTGGCCGCTTTACCTGTGGAGGAGACGTCTCCGGTGGCAATGGAGGCGCGCAGGGTCAAGGAGCTGCTTAATACGGTGTTGATACAGCAGCAAGCATATTCTCATAGCAGGGAAAGGCTACATTCAACACCACGTCCCAGCCGAAGTTATACTAGGCATTGGGAGGAGCCAGAAGTGTCTAGCAGTGAACGCAGGAGGCATCAGCGCAGGCAGGATAATCCGGCGGGTGTAGCGGCACCAGCTCCGGATATAAACCGGGTTGGATTAGGAGCCCGGGAGGAGGTTCGTCAAACAACGCCGGTTCACATAGCCACTGCAGAAACAGGAGTTACGACGAGTTCTTTCGGGGTGCAGTGTCTTATCCCCGCTTTACGGGGTGTCAAGCTGCCTAAAGATTTTAAGGGGCCCCGCAAGGTACCTAATTACACAGCAGATTTAGCTCCGGAAGCTTGGGTTGAAAGTTATGAGATGGCCATGGAGATGCTGGACGTGGATGAATCGGATTGTGCTAAGTATTTTACTATGATGCTTGAAGGTACGGCCCGGACCTGGCTGAAAGCTTTACCCCCGAATTCTATTGGATCATGGGGGGAACTACGCAGCCAGTTTATCAAAAACTTCAAAGATACCTGCAAACAGCCGATGTCAGTGGTGGATCTAGCAGCTTGTGTGCAAGGAGAGCAGGAGTCTATAGCAGCTTGGGTACGGAGAGTAGCAGAGATTTTACACTCTTCGAATAGTATCAATCCTAGTACGGCGATAGTGACTTTGGAGAACAATTGCCGGTTTGAATCTTTAAAGTTAAAGCTCGGACGGCTTAAAAGAGATTGCAATGATATGGGAATTCTCATGAGTGCCCTGGTGAAATATGGAGACTCTGATAATACCAAGTATCCAGAAGCGGAAGGAGACAAGACTGGGAAGGTTAGCAAGTCTGGTAAACCGGTGCAAGTTAATCCGGCTACCACAAGTTTTTTGGGAAAACGGAAGGCAGAGGGTGGTTCTGACTTCGTGGCCAGCACTCAAGTTCAAGGGGATTTTCAGCATAGCCTGGGAGATCCACCTTCATAGACCGGCGGAGGAAAACTTAGCTGGGATCAAGAGTTAGATCAGCCTTGTCCGAAGCATGGCGTAAAAGGGCGACCGGCAAAGCATACCATGAGGGAGTGCATACCCCTTATGAAGGCAGTGGCGGGCCGTTTCAATCCTCATAATCGGCCTCCAAATCGCGGTTCAGGTCCCGGATTTTATGGTCCGGGTCATCAGGGGAACAGCTCCGGATCAGGATATAGGGGCAATAACAATGGTTATCAAAACCGGGTAGGTAATCAGAATAATCAAGGAAATTATAATAGCCAGGGCAATCAGTCGCATCATCAAGGTGGTTACAATAATCAGAGTAATCAGCAGCAGGGCCAAGGGAATTATAATAGTCAGGGAAATCAGCAGCAACAGCGTCAGCAACAGCAGCCGCAATCTGGATATCAGAGTAATCCGAAGGAATTGAGCAGTGGGCAATATCATGTCTTCACCACAAGTCTGTGTAAGAGAGACCAGAAGGTTTTGAAGCGGGCTGTTAATGCAGTTGAACCGGCGACACCGCAATTTCTGCGCTGGTCAGAGCAGCCCATTGTGTGGAGCAGGGAAGACCACCCGATGCGGGTGGATAATCCGGGCCATTTAGCCTTGGTGGTAGCACCTCAAGTGGGAGGCTACAAATTCACTAAGGTTCTCATGGATGGTGGTAGCAGTATCAATATCTTGTACTATGAGACTTCCCGTCGTATGGGTCTGACGGATAAGAAGCTAAGGCAATCAAATGCAGTGTTTCACGGAGTGGTCCCAGGTAAGTCAGCTTATCCGGTTGGAAAGATTGACTTGGAAGTTACCTTTGGGAATGAGTATGATTCCAGATCAGAGATGATCACTTTCGAAGTCGTCAAAATCAAAAGTCCATATCACGCTCTGTTTGGAAGGACGGTTTATGCTAAGTTTATGGCTAGGCCATGTTACGTTTATTTGCAGCTTAAAATGCCGGGTCACAAGGGCACGATTACGGTTCATGGAAGTCGCAAGATAGTAGTGGAATGTGAAGAAGGAGACGCGGCTTATGCAGAAGCGGTATGTGCCACGGAAGAGTTGAAATTTTATAAAGATAATGTTGATCCGGCAGATATGACTCCGCTAAAGAAGCCAACTACCGAGCATGATCCAGCGTTGAAGTTTAAATCAGCAGAGGAGACCAAGCAAGTTGATTTTGTGCCTGGAGATTCGTCTAAGCAGTTCACTATCAGCGCTAACCTCGATCCCAAATAGGAAAGCGCGCTCATCGAGTTCATCCGTGAGAACTGGGATATCTTTGCATGGAAACCTTCTGACATGCCAGGTGTACCGAGGGAACTCGCTGAGCATAGTCTTAATATTGATCCGAAGTTTAAACCGGTCAAGAAGTATCTGCGCCGCTTCAATGAGGAGATGCGCAAGGCTATAGGAGAAGAAGTGGCCAGACTTTTGGCCGCAGGGTTCATAGTAGAAGTTTTTCATCCGGAGTGGTTGGCTAATCCAGTGCTGGTGTTGAAGAAGAATGGGAAGTGGAGGATGTGTGTGGACTACACAGACCTCAATAAAGCTTGCCCAACTGATCCTTTTGCTCTCCCTCGCATCGATCAGATCATTGATGCCACGGTGGGGTGTGAGCGGCTAAGTTTTTTGGATGCATATTCAGGATATCACCAGATCAAGATGGCAGTTAAAGACCAAGAGAAGACAGCTTTCATAACTCGTTTTGGTGCTTTTTGCTATGTATCTATGCCTTTTGGGCTTAAAAGTGCACAGGCAACTTATCAGCGTTGTGTTCAGAATTGTCTAAAAGGGCAAATAGGGAGGAATGTTCATGCCTATGTGGATGACATTGTGGTCAAGTCAAGAAAGGAAGAAACAATGATAGAAGATCTCAGGGAAACTTTTGATAATCTTCGAGCTTATAAGATGATGCTTAATCCGGAAAAGTGTGCTTTTCGTGTTCCGGCAGGTAAGCTACTGGGATTCTTGGTCTCAAACAGAGGAATAGAAGCTAACCCAGAGAAAATCAAGGCCATCACATCTTTGACTAAACCGGTTTGCATCAACGATGTTCAGCGCATAGCTGGCCGGATCACAGCATTAAGCCGGTTCATCAACCGTTTGGGAGAGAAGGCGATCCCACTTTACCAGATGTTGAGGAAAACAGACCGGTTTATATGGAGTGATGAGGCAAACGCAGCGTTTGAGGATCTGAAACGGCAACTGGCAAAACCACCGGTATTAGCTGCTCCTCTTGATAAGGAGCCGTTGCTGTTATACGTCGCTGCTAACGCACGGGCAGTTAGCGTTGCAATCGTGGTTGAGTGCAAGGAAGCAGGGAAGGAGTACCCGGTTCAGCGCCCGGTTTACTACGTGAGTGAAGTACTCATTGAATCCAAGCAGAGATATCCTCATTGGCAGAAGTTGGTATATGGTGTATTCATGGCAAACCGGAAGTTGAAGCACTATTTCCAAGGTCATCCAATAACTGTGGTTAGTTCAGCATCGTTGGGGGATATAATCCAGAACAGGGAAGCTACGGGCAGAGTAGCGAAGTGGGCCATTGAGCTCAGCCCACATGAGTTGAAATATGTACCACGCACTGCTATAAAATCTCAGGCATTGGTAGATTTCATCAATGATTGGACAGAGTTGCAGACTCCTGAGGAGAAGCCGAATCTTACTTACTGGACGATTCATTTTGACGGTTCAAAACAGTTGGAGGGCTCGGGGGCTGGAGTTGTCTTAACTTCCCCCAGAGGTGATAAATTTTGTTATGTCCTCCGCTTATTGTTTCCTTGTACTAATAATGCAGCGGAATATGAAGCACTACTTCATGGTTTACGGCTGGCAAAGGAAATGAACTTGAGCCGTGTTAAGTGCTTTGGCGACTCAGATCTGGTGGCGCAACAAGTTTCTGGCAAGTGGGATTCAAGGGATCCCCTCATGGCGGCTTATAGACGAGAAGTTGAAGCAGTCGCAGGATACTTTAAAGGATATCAGGTGGATCACATAAACCGGTGAAGGAACGAAGCGGCCGACGCTTTAAGCCGGCTGGGGTCTCAACGTAAACCAGTGCCACCAAACACTTTTTTGGATGAATTGCACAGTCCTTCGGTTCAGATACCGTCTGAGGAAGACCTAGCTGTTCCTGACCCAGAGGCACAGTTAGTTGCAGCGCTCCATGTTATTCCAGATTGGACGCTGCCCTATTTGGCATACCTGAGCCGAGGAGAGTAACCAGATGATGAATAAGAAGCACGACAGATAATCCGGCGCTCTAAGTCCATGACGATTGCAAACGGAGAGCTTCACCATCGCAGTACATCTGGAGTATTTCAGCGGTGTGTATCAGCTGATGAAGGTTGTGAGATTCTTCGCGAGATTCATGAAGGGGATTGTGGTCATCATGCCGGTTCAAAATCATTGGTGGCTAAAGCATTCCGGCATGGTTTCTATTGGTTAACTGCTCATGCAGATGCGGTAGATCTGGTCCGGAAGTGTGACGCTTGTCAGAAATTTTCAAGACGTGCTCTGGTTCCAGCGCAGGAACTCCGGATGATACCAATAACTTGGCCGTTTGCGACTTGGGGGCTTGACATGGTTGGACCTTTTAAGCGATCCCAAGATCAGAAAACTCATCTACTGGTAGCAGTAGACAAGTTTACAAAGTGGGTTGAAGCGGAGCCTATAAGCAAGTGTGATGCGGCAACGGCAGTCAAATTCATCAAAAAAGTAATTTTCCGGTTTGGCTTTCCACACAGCATCATCACAGACAATGGCACCAATTTATCTCAGGGTGAGATGGAAGAGTTCTGTCAACGAGAGCATATTCGTTTGGACGTGTCTTCTGTGGCTCACCCCCAATCCAATGGTCAGGCTGAAAGGGCAAATCAGGAGATTTTGCGAGGTATCAAACCCCGGCTTATGACACCTTTGCAGAGAACCCCAGGATGTTGGGTTGAGGAATTGCCATCTGTTCTTTGGAGTATCAACACTACACCAAACCGGTCTACAGGTTACACACCTTTCTTCATGGTTTATGGTGCTGAAGCAGTCCTTCCGAGAGAAATACGTCATGATTCACCAAGGGTGACGGCTTATGTTGAAGCAGTCAACGAGAGAGCAAGACAGGACAGTTTAGACCGGCTGGATGAAGAGCGTGATATAGCTGCAAAACGATCTGCGATTTATCAACAAGACTTACGCAGATATCATAGCCGCCGGATCAGAACAAGGACGTTCCAGGAGGGTGACTTGGTACTCCGGCTCATCCAAGATCAAACAGATATGCACAAGCTATACCCGCCTTGGGAAGGGCCCTTTGTGGTCAGCAAGAATCTACACAACGGTTCATATTACCTGGTGGACGTTTGAGAACACAAGGACTCACGGATGTCAGAAGAGGAAACGAAGAGGCCGTGGAACATCGCCCATTTACGGCCATACTATACTTGAGCTACGTGCTCCAATGTATCCTATGTATATATTATGAGTAATGAATAAACCGGCACCCTCGGTAAACCGGGGGCTTAGCCCTTTTTCCATATACAGATATCTTGTGAAGACAACCATACAAGTTTTTTATCAGAGATTATATTTCAATATATTGGTCGGTTTAGAAGTTGATTTTTTGCAGAGTACACAAGGGAGCAATAAAACTTTCTAGAGAACATGAGATCATATCCGGTTCGAAGAGAGGACGCTTCACGATTTGCCCACCAGTTCAGGAGGAACCATGGAGGCCCTTTGGGAAAGATGGATAATCCACATCCCATTGATTGGCTTAATTTTTATACATCGGCCCTCTGAAAAGAATGGTTCGCCCACGTTCAGTGATTGGCTAGGCCCTCTGGGAAAGTGGTAACGCCCACGTCCCAGTGATTGGCTCAATTTTTATATACGGTTCTATCGGCCCTCTGAAAAGAATGGTTCGCCCACGTTCAGTGATTGGCTAGGCCCCCTGGGAAGAGTTGGATAAACCACGTCCCATTGATTGGCTCAGTTTTTATTTGCGGTTCTATCGGCCCTCTGAAAAGAATGGTTTCGCCCACGTTCAGTGATTGGCTAGGCCCCCTGGGAAGAGATGGATAAACCACGTCCCATTGATTGGCTGAACCTTGCTTTGAGCCTGGCAGCTCTTAAAAAGCCTCGACTACATGGTCTTATTTGCAAAATTTGCATCTTTTTGTGTTTGTGTTTTATAACCCTTTAAACCGGAGTGGAGCAGCTACAGAAGCTGACCACATATCTATAAAGTGGAGAGTCTGGGTCATGAATACCAGCATGAGTAACCCGGTGTTCATTAAAACCCGGATCATATATCAGGCAACAAGCTACAAATTTCTGAACAAAGTCTTGGAGAACAAGATGAACCGGAATTTATCATCAAGATGAACCGGAGTTTTCCGGGTTTCTAATTGGATCCATGAAGGTCTTCATCAAGCGACTTTAAAGTCCTACCGGATTAAGAATATTGAGCGTATATAATCTCAGGTATAAAGTTATTACTGGTATAAAGATATACTTATTTGATGTTTTTAGAGAACAATTTAATCCGTCCAGTGGTAAACCACTAGGACATATTTTTAGTATTATTTCTGCAGGAGCAGAGGATATGCAAGATAAACAATATAAGACAACATTTCAAACGGCAAATATTTCACATAAAGAAAGACAGAATATCCGGATTAAAGCAGATCAAGTTTTAGCTATCCTATTACAAGGCATAGCAAGCTCGACGAATTGGAAATATTGTTTGGCGAAACACAGACTGTGATTACAACAATAAATTTTAAAGTTATGCTCCTCCTTGTTGAGACGGCTGGCCATCACCTTGATCCGGAACATCTTCATCTTCTTGAAGCGGTTGGAAATCCGGCACACGCCAGTCAATCTTCGTCAAAGCCCGGAAATACATCTCTTTCTTTGATCAGTTCAAAAGGTTCGATATCTGGAGCGAAGGTATGAGGACGAACCGGCGGGATTAAATTGACGGTATCATAAACCGGCCGCTCCACCCGTTCGTTTTGCAAGTCATATCCAGGATGATACCTGGATAAATCGGACTCAGCTGCAAGCTTGCTGGCGAGGGGACGCATCTCCTTTGTCAAGGCGTAAAGATCCTTTGCAGTAAAAGTCGAGCCGTCGTCTTTTGTATCAGGAAAACCGGCTAAAGCTTCCTCCGGATCAAGATCCGGGACCCAAGCCTTAGCCCTGGTAAGGGCCAGAAGAGCGCCACCTCGGGCGGCAGATTTTTTGACTTCTTCAAGACGAGCCGGCAAAACAGATAACTTGTTCAACGTATCTTGGATCGTCGTAGGGGCCGGTTTACCAAAAGAAGTTGCACTAATGATCCTCTGAGCGCCGGAATACAGCTGCTCGACCAAGGTGTAACATGCTTTAAGTTTCTTCCGTAATTCATCCCCAAGATGGGAGACACGACGCCCTGCATATAGATATTATGGTTAAACCGGCACAAATGGAGATTACAGGGATAAAAGCAGGAGTTCAGATTATACTTACCAAAGACTGCAGAGGTCATCAGTTCAATCTGCCGTCTTAAACCGGTTAATTCTTCTGTAACCGGATTAAGCGCCCCTTCAGCGTCCTGAACCCTTTTCTCCAGATCTTTCTTTTGAACCTCAAAAGTGGTCCGCTCTTCTTCAAAGTATTTCTTCAGATCTTCAACAGTCTTTAAACTCACCTGAAGATCTTTTTTAGCCTTTGAAGCAGCAGATTCTGTTTCAGCAAGACGGCTACGAAGTTCATTAATTTCAGCAGCGTTCCGGTTCAACTCAGCTTGCAAGCACAGTTAAAAGACAAGAGGTAAAAATCAGACAAGTCTCAAGCACACAAACAAGTTGTATACTTGACACTTGGGGGCTAATGGCAGTTGAAGCAATAAGTAACAGCAATTCAAAGATTACAAGTCTCAAGCACACAAACAAGTTGTCTATTTGACACTTGGGGGCTAATGGATGGTTGAAGTATCATCAGAAATTTTTATAAGTATCAAATACATAAACAAGTTATCTACTTGATACTTGGGGGCTAATGGATTGATCAATTGTTCAAACTATAAAGTTCCGGTTCACCTTCAGCACACAGCTAAACCGGAACTTGGGGGCTGTTATGAGATAGAAGCATATCAAAAGTACAA
Source organism: Secale cereale (assembly GCA_902687465.1). Lineage (NCBI taxonomy): Eukaryota > Viridiplantae > Streptophyta > Magnoliopsida > Poales > Poaceae > Secale > Secale cereale. Next base: position 98,821,800 of record LR738715.1, read on the forward strand.
AGTCAGAAGGAAAGGGTTACCTCATATTTCTCCCTCATTAAGTTAACCAAACTTGCTTCATAGTCTCGGCTGCTGTGGAGCCGGTTTAGATACCCAGAATAAATTTCTTGGGCGCTCATATCGGAAAGATTGGATATCTCAGTACTCCATTTTCCTTTCTCTTTATATAACTTCTCCGTTTTAGCCGTATGCTTGGCTAAAACGGTGGGCTCAGCCGGAGCAACGAAGGCAGTCCCAGTTACCACAACATCTGGAGAAGCAGGTGCATTTGGGGGAGTCGCAGTATGGGCCGGATTGGGAGACGCCGGATTAATCTGAGGAGAGTTGACCCGGGCCGGACTTGGCGGATTATGGGCATCTTCAGCAGTAGGATTCTCAGGAACGGAGAGTTGATCTGTAGGCACAGGATCTTCAAGAGGAGCTACGGGCTCGCCTTCTAGAGGAACGGTCGTCGCCAGATTAATCACCGGATTATCCGCAGAGGTCTCAGCCGGAGGCTTGTTTGCCTTGGGTTTCTTGCTGGGCTTTGGCTTGCTGGAAAAGTTTGCAACATAAGTTAAACATTATAAAGCAAAAAGGAATCATAAACCGGAAAAGTTAAAAAGTTACCCTGGGACAGTTTTCAAGGGAGGAAGCTGTGTGGCAGTTGATTCACCAGAAGAAGAAAGCGGAGTTTCCTGATAATCAGGATCAGACGGTTTAAGAGGTTTTCGGATAAGCCCGGCCTTGGGATGAAGAAGAGTCGGAGAAAGTGTCACCTCAGCACGGCGTTTTCGAGCCAGAGTTAAAGAAATCCCGGATGATTCCACGGCCAGGCCACTATGGCGAGTGGTCCGGCGAAGAGCTTCATGTTGTTGCTTCTTCAAAATAAAATTAGGATCCAACTGAGCATAAGGGTGAGAAAATTGGTATTTCCGGACGGTCCGACGACTTTTTTGTGGAAGAGGTTCTGAATCAGAAGAAAGAATGGTTACCTCAATTTCAGCCGGATCATCACCTTCAGCCAACTCCTGTGGAAAGGTTATCATTAGATACAGATATAAGTTTAAAAAGCGAAATTCAAACCGGATTAAATCATACATCGGAATCTGGATCATCATCTTCAGCGGGAGAACTAGCGTCAACAGCAGCTTTTCTTTTCTTATTGGCAAAGGTTTTTCGGCGTACTTGCTTGCCGGTTTTCTCCTGAGGCTTCCTCTTCCAGAAAGGATCATCAGACTATTCAAGAGAAAGAAAGACAATTGAAAAGACGGTTTAAAGGAACGGATTACAAATATAGGGCAAAATAAAAACTTACTGCAGGCAGCTTGTTCTTCTTATAATAAGGAGCCAGCCCGACTTTGCTGCAGTCTGCTAAATTAATGTTGAGCATCTTTTTAGCCGACTCAATAACCTCCGATTCAGATAATTTGTCCTTGCTAAACCGTTGAGGATCGTCCGGTTTACCAGAGTATTGGCACATCAGCTGTGATCGCTGGCTCAAGGGAAGGATGCTCCAAGACAACCAGCTGCGCATAAAATCAGTTCCAGTTAAGCCATTGGCTATGAAAGCTCTTAACTTGGAAAGCTGTGATGAAAACCGGGTCCGCTCGACAGAGCTGAGCCGTTGTGGTAGAGGATGATTTTCCGGAATACGGGTTTCACGATAACCCGGCAAAGGGTTCTCCCCTTCAGGAGAAGTGTCAACGCAATAAAACCATGACTTGTTCCAATCCTTGAGATGCGTGTGTAAAGCGGCGTGAGGAAAAACTACATCTCTCCTCTTCTGAATACTAACGCCACCGAGCTCCTGATGAGGTCCACTGGTAAACTCCGTGCGCCGGTTCAGGTGGAAGAAGTCCCGGAACAGATCGACAGACGGTTCTTCTTGCAGATATACCTCCGAAAATACTTGGAAGTCACAGATATTTGAAACAGAGTTGGGTCCAATGTCCTGAGGGTGGAGTTGGAAGGCAGCAAGAACATCCCGGAAAAACTTTGAACCGGGGGGAGAGAAGCCTCGAGATATGTGATCAAAGAACACAATGACCTCCCCGGACCTGGGAGTAGGAGGGCATTCATTACCCGGAGCTCTCCACTTCAAAACAGACCGAGGGCCTAAGGTACCAATTTCAGAAATTTTGACCAAGTCTTCTTCCGTAATAATAGAAGGGACCCAATCGCAGGAGACATACTGCTTGGCCATTACAATGGAAGGACAAGTACTGGAAAAGATAAAGTGCAGAAAACGGATTATGCGGGTATAGCAGTATAAACTGGAAATCTATGAAAGCTACGCAACAGTTTGAACTGAGGACTAATGGCATCGTTAAACCGGCAATAACAGCGAGCTACGTCATTTCCGGTTCATGACAGTAAAAGAGGAACAGCTAAACCGTCGCGTTCAATTTCAAAAGATTTGCAAGAACAGGGCATAACAGTTTAAACCGGAGTATATCTAATGGATCTACAAAGGAGAAGAAACAGTTTCCTTGTAAACAGCTAAGTGGAACAGATCTGGACGTGCAAGGAAAAGAAAAATAAAGTGCAAGAAAATACAAGAAAAAACGCCAGGGATCTTATGCGGAGCAGATGAATCTATAAGATTAAGTATAGGTGGCGAGATCTAAAGCTAATACTAGCGGAAGATCTGTTGACTGGGCCTAAAGGTCATAAAATTTCTACGAAGTACGTATCTACGAGGAACAAGACGAAGTTTTCATGGAAAAACTCTAATGGCGGAAGAACAAGGGAAGAACCCTAGAAAATACAGATTGGTAATGAGGAAGAAAGGATGTACCTGAACAATGGAGGACAGCGGCGGAGTTCTCTGGTCAAAACAGGTTGATGCAGCGGCCAAGGAAGTCTTGACTCGGCGAGGTAACGGCGGTGCTCCAAGCTCGGGCGTCAATGGAGTCTTGAAGCTCGGGCAGCGAACGAAGGAAGAAGAGGCGAGAAGAAGGAAGAATGAAGGGGGACGGCGGTATTTATAAGCGAAAGGACAGATGCGAAGCGACAGCTGCGGGATTCGAGGGGGCAAAGATTGGATAAAGATCCTTGTGACGCCTCGATTTTCGGATAACCATTAAACAAAGCTACGGTACAGCTCACAGCGTTAAATGCGGAGATGATGTCACGGTCAGATCTAGTGAATCTCGAAGATGACGTCAGAGCCGGTTTACAAGAGTGTGAATACAGAAGAAAATTATACAAGACAAAGAAGACTGATATGAACAAGTTCAAATCATTCTGGGGCCTAATGTCAGGGATATGACTAGCAGGTATAAACCGGCTAGTGTAAACCGGCTTAGTTATATTATACTTGGTTGTAATATTTAGTAAAGGCTACGTCCCATGAGATCTTAGGGCCCATGTGTAGAATTAAGGTTTGTAAACCGCCAAGCGATGTAACTTGAGAGATAAGGAAGAAAAGACGGAGGCCGAGGCGGACACAAGTATGAGCCGGCCTCGGGACTCTGTAAACCGAACCAGGCGTACCCTCTATATAAAGGGACGACCCGGCGACGGTTCAAGGACAAGCAACAATCAACCCGTCGAGGCACAGGCAAGCGAATCCGCTCCCTGTAATCCGACGCCCAAGCAATACAAAACCAACTAGACGTAGGCTTTTACCTTCATCGAAGGGGCCGAACTAGTATAAACCCTCTGTGTCCTTTGTGTGCTATGAACCCCTTCAAGCTAACCCGTGCGATGGTTCCATCATCAAGTCCGCTAAACCGGACATCTGCCGTGCTATTTCCACGACATAACTCAAATATTCTCCTCCACGATCAGATCGTAGAAACTTTATTTTCTTGTTACGATGATTCTCTACTTCACTCTGAAATTCTTTGAACTTTTCAAATGTTTCAGACTTGTGTTTCATTAAGTAGATATACCCATATCTGCTCAAATCATCAGTGAAGATCAGAAAATAACGATACTCGACGCGAGCTTCAACACTCATTGGCCCACATACATCAGTATGTATGCTTTCCAACAAATCTGTTGCTCGTTCCATAGTTCCGGAGAACGGAGTTTTAGTCATCTTGCCCATGAGGCATGGTTCGCAAGCACCAAGTGATTCATAATCAAGTGATTCCAAAAGTCCATCACTATGGAGTTTCTTCGTGCGCTTTACACCAATATGACCTAAACGGCAGTGCCACAAATAAGTTGCACTATCATTATTAACCTTGCATCTTTTGGCTTCAATATTATGAATATGTGTATCACTACAATCGAGATCCAATAAGAATAGACCACTCTTCAAGGGTGCATGACCATAAAAGATATTATTCATAAAAATAGAACAACCATTATTCTCTGATTTAAATGAATAACCGTCTCGCAATAAACAAGATCCAGATATAATGTTCATGCTCAACGCTGGCACCAAATAACAATTATTTAGGTCTAAAACTAATCCCGAAGGTAGATGTAGAGGTAGCGTGCCGACGGCGATCGCATCGACTTTGGAACCATTTCCCACGCGCATCGTCACCTCGTCCTTAGCTAATCTTCGTTTAATCCGTAATCCCTGTTTCGAGTTACAAATATTAGCAACCAAACCAGTATCAAATACCCAGGTACTACTACGAGCATTAGTAAGGTACACATCAATAACATGTATATCACATATACCTTTGTTCACCGTGCCATCCTTCTTATCCGCCAAATACTTGGGGCAGTTCCGCTTCCAGTGTCCAGTCCCTTTGCAGTAGAAGCACTCAGTTTCAGGCTTGGCTCCAGACTTGGGTTTCTTCGCGGGAGTAGCAACTGTCTTGCTATTCTTCTTGAAGTTCCCCTTCTTTCCCTTGCCTTTTTTCTTGAAACTAGTGGTCTTGTTAACCATCAACACTTGATGCTCCTTTTTGATTTCTACCTCCGCAGCCTTGAGCATAGCGAAGAGCTCGGGAATTGTCTTCTGCATCCCTTTCATATTATAGTTCATCACGAGGCCTTTATAGCTTGGTGGCAGTGATTGAAGAACTCTATCAATAACACTATCCTCGTCAACTTTGCAACCAAGTTGAGTCATATGATTGTAGTACCCCAGACATTCTGAGCAAGTGTTCACTGATAGAACTATTCTCCTCCATCTTGCAGCTGTAGAACTTGTTGGAAATCTCATATTTCTCAATCCGGGCATTTGCTTGAAATATTAACTTCAACTCTTGGAACATCTCATATGGTCCATGACGTTCAAAACGTCATTGAAGTCCCGGTTCTAAGCCGTAAAGCATGGCACACTGAACTATCGTGTAGTCATCAGACAGCGTCTGCCAGACGTTCAAAGCGTCTACATTAGCGGGAGGGGGCTTGTCACCTAGCGGTGCTTCAAGGACATAATTCTTCTGTGCAGCAATGAGGATAATCCTCAAGTTACGGACCCAGTCCGCGTAATTGCTACCATCATCTTTCAACTTAGCTTTCCCTAGGAATGCATTAAAATTCAAAGGAACGGTAGCACGGGCCATTGATCTACAACAACATAGATATGCAAAAACTATCAGGACTAAGTTCATGATAAATTAAAGTTCAATTTAATCATATTACTTAAAGAAGTCCCACTTAGATAGACATCCCTCCGGTCATCTAAATGATCACGTGATCCAAATGAACTAAACCATGTCCGATCATCACGTGAGATGGAGTAGTTTCAATGGTGAACATCTTATGTTGATCATATCTAGTATATGATTCACGCTCGACCTTTCGGTCTCCAGTGTTCCGAGGCCATATCTGCATATGCTAGGCTCGTCAAGTTTAACCCGAGTATTATGCGTGTGCAAAACTGGCTTATACCCATTGTATTTGAACGTAGAGCTTATCACACCCGATCATCACGTGGTGTCTCGGCACAACGAACTTTCGCAACGGTGCATACTCAAGGAGAAAACTTGTACCTTGAAATTTAGTAAGGGATCATCTTATAATGCTACTATCGTTCTAAGCAAAATAAGAAGCATAATAAGATAAACATCACATGCAATCAAAATATGTGACATGATATGGCCATCATCATCTTGTGCTTTTGATCTCCATCTTCAAAGCACCGTCATGATCACCTTCATCACCGGCGCGACACCTTGATCTCCATCGTAGCATCGTTGTCGTCTCGCCAACTATTGCTTCTACGACTATCGCTACCGCTTAGTGATAAAGTAAAGCAATTACATGGCGATTGCATTTCATACAATAAAGCGACAACCATATGGCTCCTGCAAGTTGCCGATAACTTTACAAAACATGATCATCTCATACAAAACCGTATATCTCGTCATGTCTTGACCATATCACATCACAACATGCCTTGCAAAAACAAGTTAGACGTCCTCTACTTTGTTGTTGCAACTTTTACGTGGCTGCTACGGGCTTAGCAAGAACCATTCTTACCTACGCATACAAAACCACAACGATGTTTCGTCAAGTATGTGATGTTTTAACCTTCACAAGGACCGGGCGTAGCCACACTTGGTTCAGCTAAAGTGAGAGAGACAGACACCCGCCGGTCACCTTTAAGCAACGAGTGCTCATAACGGTGAAACTAGTCTCGCGTAAGCGTACGTGTAATTTCGGTCCGGGCCGCTTCATCTCACAATACCGCCGAAGCAAAGTATGACAAGCTGGTAAGCAGTATGACTAGTATCGCCCACAACTCATTGTGTTCTACTCGTGCATATCATCTACGCATAGACCTGGCTCATGATGCCACTGTTGGGGAACGTAGTATTTTTTAAATTTTCCTACGAACACGCAAGATCTATCTACTAGATGCATAGCAACAATAGAGGAGAGTGTGTCTACGTACCCTCGTAGACCAGGAGCGGAATGATGTCTACACACGCTTCTACTCTTGTAGACTATGTTGGGCCTCCAAGCGCAAAGGTTTGTAGGACAGCGGCAATTTCCCAGAAGTGGATGACCTAAGGTTTATCGAACTCAGGGAAGTAGAGGTTGAAGATGGTCTCTCTCAAGCAACCTTGCAACTAAGATACAAGAAGTCTCTTGTGTCCCCAACACACCTAATACACTTGTTAGATGTATAGGTGCACTAGTTCGGCGAAGAGATGTTAAATGGCAAATGATATGGATGGCAAAACAAAGTAATATAAATCTGTAATAAAAAGTGCAGCAAGCAAACAAGTGGTAAACGTGAGCACAAATGGTATTGCAATGGTGGAAACAAGGCCTAGGGTTCATCCTTTCACTAGTGGCAACTCCCACCAACATTAACATAATCGAATCACATGATATTTCCCATAAAACATGCAAAGGGGACACACTCGGAGGTCATTCCTTCGTGGTCAAGAGAGGACGAGAATTATGTAGGGCTACAAAAGCACACCTCAAAGTTCGTAGTTCTCAATCTAAGGATTTCCCAATGTCACCGCGGCCATCCAAAGAGAGTCCCACAATCACCACAACGTATCTAAAGGATAGTTAAAGACAAGCACCAAGAGAGTCTCAATCTTCAATCAACACACAAGAGAGGAAATCACTCATGAAAATATTGTTCTAATCCATGTCCAATAGACCGCTGTCACCTTGGTCTCGGGGATTATACTAGATAAAGACAAGTGAGTACATCAATCCAATACATAGAGGAAGGGGAAATATCATGGGATCACCCTAGATTAACATAGCCTATGATCACAACGAATATCACATCATGGGAGAGAGAATTGACCACATAGCTACTGGTAAGAACCTCAGCCCCGAGGAGGAACTACTCCCGCATCATGGAGGGAGGAAGCAACGTCGATGGAGATGAATCCGGGGGCACTTCCCCGTCCCGGCAGGGTGCCGGCGCAGGAATTCTGGTCCCCCGAAGCTTGATGGCGATGGCGGCGGAGATCGGAATCGCGTCTGGAGAAAAGGGGTCTGGAATCAGGGTTTCCCCGATGCGGTGTAAATATATGCCAAAGGGGGGCATCAGACGAGGCTCGGGGGGCCCAGGCGCCCCCCCCGGCGCGGCCTAGGGGGGGCCGCATGGGCAGGCCGCCTAGAGCCCCTGTGGGTCCCCTCCAGCCCTACTTTGGCCGCATGGAAGCTTCCGGAACGCTGATTTTTTATATATATTTTCCGGAATTTTTCTGGCAATTTTTGTAATGGGAAAACTTGAAATACAAAAACAGCAAAAAACAGAAACTGGCACTGGGGTGCACTGAGTTAATAGGTTAGTCCAAATATGATCAAAAGTGTATGGAAGTGTATAAATAACATAGCAATATCACCCAAAAGAGGCATGGAGCAAGCAGAAATTATAGATACGTTTTGGACGTATCAACATCCCCAAGCTTAATTCCTGCTCGTCCTCGAGTAGGTAAATGATAACAAGAATAATTTCTGTGGTGACATGCTATTAACCATATAGGACTTTTTGTAGTCATATGACAAAAGCTTACTGAGACAATGAATCTGTAGTAATTAAGTTGCCTCACAAGAAAATCACAAAGAACTGAAAGTTTTACAATATGATACTGAAACATCAAATAGATTTGTAATGAACATGATGTGCAAATATGATAAAGTGATATCTAGCTTGCCCCCTTTAGTGAAGCAAAACATAAATGCAGGGGCACCTCCAAGGTTTAAGTGATGACTAGATACAATGATTTCAAAATAAATGATATCACAATCATGCAAAAGACAATGCTACTTTGGGACAATGCACATTACACTCAGAATGACAATCATGCTCTTAGTAGTTGGTGCTTTAAAAGAAGGTGGAGACTCTCGAACTGTGGCTTTTGTTGGCAAGGTTGAAAACCCGTAGTCGGAAACAAAGACAAAACATGTACCAGAGCTCTTGGTTTTAAAAAGAGAGGTAATAAATATATTTTTAGATTATGCATGTTTCGTCAACGAATGCTAGCAGACAACTCAATCACTTCTTGAGATGGACAAGTTTCGAGGAACGGCTCCCGAATGAGGACGATCACATCCTCTCAATCTCCTTTGTTTATCATTGCCAAAGTTTTCTGATTTCTCATGAACAAAGCGTGAAGGAGGGTTTGTTTGTTATATTATTTTTGAGCCGGGCGCACTCAATGCCAGTTCCTTCTCGTATTATGGGTTTGCACATTATACATGCTATCCCGGGGTGAAGCTTGTCCAACTTAAAAAGATCATGAATTAACTACTACTTCCTCATGAACTTAAAACAGAGGCACAAAATAAGAATGCTTTTCTTTGAATAATTTCGAGATGGTACATGCAAGTCTCCGTTAGGAATGGCAGGTAAATACCATGTAGGAAGGTATGGTGGACTCATATGGCATAACTGGTTTAAAAGAATTTGGATGCACAAGCAGTCAGTCCGCTTAGTACAGGTGGAGGTTAGCAAAAGACTGGCAGCAACCAACTAAGAGAGCAATGACGGTCATAATCATGCAGAGCGACAAAGCAACATTGAATCAGGCATGGAAGTTATATCGCTACTCAGAAATAAAAGATCATCAAGGCTTGACAGACTTTCTTTACAGTCTTAAATATGCATGAGCATACGCCAAGTCAATCAAAATAAATTCTTAAAGGAAGATATTACTAAACCATACCACATCATAGGCAAACAAATCATGTTGGTACTCCAATAACACATTGGGAACCCCCCAGCTATTTGAGACTAACCATAAGAAAACATGAACTACTAAGCACCATTATGCACGTAGCATTTTTATCATAGGCATATCAACCAATGCAACAGAAGCAAACTCTCTTAATGAGATAAGCATGGTAACTAAAGGGAGTTCAAGCAACCAACTAAACAAAAGCTCTTTAAATGGTTAAGCATGAAAACTAAGAGCTGAACATGATAGTAGCTATTGAAAGACGAAGAACACACACAGCAAAGATGGACATGAAAATTCTATGTTATGTTCTAGGTTGCAGTGGAGCGTGTTTCTCTCCCACACAAAGAAAGCTGAGTTCCGACTTGTTATGAAAAGCTAAAGAAAACTAAAAAGGAACTAAAAGCAAGACGCTCCAAGCATAGCACATAACACATGAAGTGATAAAAATATAGTGGAACGAAAGACGAACTGATAATGTTGATGGAGAAGGGGATGCACGGGGGCATCCCCAATCTTAGACGCTTGAGTCTCCTTGAATATTTCTTGGGGGTGCATGGGGGCATCCCATGCTTGAGCGTTTGACACTCTTGAATCTTTTTATCATCTTCCCTCGCACACTTGAAAACTCCCTTCATACATAACTCATCATAATCTGATTAGCGAGGTTAGTACCCATAATAAAATAATTGTTCCTTGCTGGAAATAAGGATATTCTTGAAGCTCTACTGTTTCTCAAGATTGCCAAAAGGTTTTTGCAAAGAAAAAGCAAGCTCTAGGTTTGCAAAATGAAGGAAAGGCAAAACAGGACAGAATCTGTGAAAAACAGAACAGCAGGTAGTAAATGATTTTTTCGGGGCACTTCTGCCACTCTAATCTAAAAACTCAGAACAGACGCACGAAAGACAATTGTATAGAGCACGCTGTCGAAAAAATTCAGACCAAAACGATGATCTGGTGATTTTATACGAATTTTTCTGTCCAAGGACAGAATCTGTTTCCTGGACAGCACGTCACAACTTTTGAACTTTCTTGCAATCAGAGGCTACACTTGGCACAAAGCTGAAAAGTAAAGATACAATGATGATGCTACTGTAGTAACAAAGATCAATACCACTAAAAACTGAAAGAACAAACTGAAAGTAAAGATAACAAGGGTTGTCTCCCTAGAGCTCTTTCTTTATAGCCATAAAGATAGGCTTAAGACTTTAATGATGCTCTCGTAGGAATAAGAGTGAACAAAGAGAGCATCAAGAAGCATATATAAAACATATTTAAGTCTAACATACTTCCTATGCATGGAAATCTTGTAAGAAAATAATTTATTGAAGCATAAAGCAACTAGCATAGGAAGACAAAACAAGTGCAGCTTCAAAACCTTCAACATAAAGAGAGGGAACTTGATATTATTGAAATATCTATAAGCATATGTTCCCTTCTCATAATAATTTTCAGTGGGATCACTAATAAACTCAACAATATAAGCATCACATAAAGCATTGTTACCATGATCCACATGCAAAAAGGTACTCTTACTCTCCACATAAGCATAATCTTTATCATTGGTAATAGTGGGAGTAGGACTATCATAAACAACTTGAACACTATAGATTAATTGTGTATTAGGAGGGTGGTGTTCAACAAGGGAGTAATTCCCTCCATGATTATGACAAGTTTCATAAGGATAATTTCTCCTTATGTCATAGGTACCTTTATAATCACTATAGGTTGGAGTTATGACATCATCATAGTAGAGAAGAGCATTATCATTGCTAGCAACTATATTTGTAATCATGTTGTCTTTATTCTTACTAGCAAAAGAATTATCAATTATCACATCACTAGTGGGTAAAGGGTTTGCAATCCTATCATCCCTAAGCTTAGAGTTTCCCATATCATCACTTTCAGAGTTGGTACCAAAAAGATTTTCAAGATCATAAGTAGCATTATCATCATTTTCCCAATCACAATAAGTAACATGCATATCATAATCAAAATCATCTTCAATAGTACCTACGGACGTATCATCAAGATGATAATTAAGGCAATAAACTTCACCTTCTTCTTTAAACTTACAATCGTTAGGATAAAAGTTGATGGGAGGAATATGCTCAGGCCAGGTTGATACCCATTCTTCTTCTTTCTTGCTCCTCTTCCTCCTCCTCTTCTTTTTCTTCTTCTTAACCTTAGGAGGGAGTGGTTGGAGATGAAGCTTCTCCACATATCCTGGTTTATCATTAGAAACAATAGGGGAAACTTGGGAGAAACTCTCCTTTTTATTAGCAGAAATATAAGAGACATTTTTATACTTTGGTAAAGTTCCCTCCTTTATAATCTTACCTATGTAATCATTTTCACGGCAATTAACAACACAATAGAGGTGGCAATTTTGCAAAGTGTTTTTATTCCTATGGCATTAACATCTAGCCATGAAGTCTTTTCTGATAACTCTTCACACGTCAAAAATAACATAAGCTCATCATAAAGATCAGAGGTGATCATGTTATCACACAACCGGTTAACAGTTATGTTTTGAAAGTTCATGCATTGAAAATTAAAGTGACCCTCTATACGGCAAAGTTCACAAGTAAAAGGATAAAGGTCACACAATTCTCTGGCAATTTCATTTAAATCTCTGACCCAAGTGATTGTTCTTTCATGCTTATGTTGCTTACAATACTTCTCTTCTTCAATCATAGGCCTTTCACAAGGTCTATCCACTCCACAAAAATTAACATGCTTATATAAAACTTCATTTTTAGGAATTGGATCATGCATGTTGCAATCATCATGAACAATTTCATTTTCTTTGCAAGTCTCTTTAAAAGGTTTATGATACTTGATCCAATCCTCCTTAGGCATATTAAGATGTGAAGCAAAAGATTTGAGGAAATCAACAAGGAGTTGAGAATCAAGCCCAAACTTAGCACTAAACTTATTAAAACTTGTAGTTTCAACAAAGGACTTAATGCAATCATACTCATAAATTATACCTGACTATTTACCTTTGTCGATCTCCCAATCTTCAGTGTTGCATTGAATTCTTTCAAGGAGTTCCCATTTAGCATCAATCTTTTTGTTTGTGAAAGAACCCATAGAGGAAGCGTCGAGCAAATCTTTATCCTGTCGAGAAAGCCTCACATAGAAATTAGTAATAATCATATCTTTGGGGAGCCCATGGTTAGGACATTTTAGCCTTAACGTTTTCAGTCTCCCCCAAGCTTGAGCTATGCTCTCTCCGTCATAAGGATAAAAATTATAAACATAATTCCTATTCTCATGGACTTCATGAAGAGGATAAAACTTGGAGTAAAAGAGAGACTGGATCTCTTCCCACTCCAGCAGGTGAGAGTCATTTAGTAGCCTATACCATTCCAATGCTTTTCCTTTCAGTGACAAGGCAAATAATTTCCTCATGACAAACTCCCTTGATACACCTGCAAGCTTAAATAATGAACATAGTTGTGACAGATATAGCAAGTGTTCACCGGGATGTCTGTCTCCTGCATAACGATCAGCCAAAACACAATCGATAATACCAGCTGGTATTTTATAGGGCACAATTTCAGTAGGGGAGGAGCGACCACCACAGGTGTGGGGCGTCTTCCCGCAAGCAACGATCCAATAGCAAGGTTGTCCATAAGCATAACTAGTGAAATAAAAACAAGAAACAAAAAGATTTAATTGCAAGATCTAAAGATATACCTTCAAGCACTCACCTCCCCGGCAACGACGCCAGAAATAGCTTGATGTCTACACACGCTTCTACTCTTGTAGACTATGTTGGGCCTCCAAGCGCAGAGGTTTGTAGGACAGCGGCAATTTCCCTCAAGTGGATGACCTAAAGTTCATCGAACTCAGGGAAGTAGAGGTTGAAGATGGTCTCTCTCAAGCAACCCTGCAACTAAGATACAAGAAGTCTCTTGTGTCCCCAACACACCTAATACACTTGTTAGATGTATAGGTGCACTAGTTCGGCGAAGAGATGTTAAATGGCAAATGATATGGATGGCAAAACAAAGTAATATAAATCTGTAATAAAAAGTGCAGCAAGCAAACAAGTGGTAAACGTGAGCACAAATGGTATTGCAATGGTGGAAACAAGGCCTAGGGTTCATACTTTCACTAGTGGCAACTCCCAACAACATTAACATAATCGAATCACATGCTATTTCCCATAAAACATGCAAAGGGGACACACTCGAAGGTCATTCCTTCGTGGTCAAGAGAGGACGAGAATTATGTAGGGCTACAAAAGCACACCTCAAAGTTCGTAGTTCTCAATCTAAGGATTTCCCAATATCATCGCGGCCATCCAAAGAGAGTCCCACAAACACCACAACGTATCTAAAGGATAGTCAAAGACAAGCACCAAGAGACTCTCAATCTTCAATCAACACACAAGAGAGGAAATCACTCATGAAAATATTGTTCTAATCCATGTCCAATAGATCGCTGTCACCTTGGTCTCGGGGATTATACTAGATAAAGACAAGTGAGTACATCAATCCAATACATAGAGGAAGGGGAAATATCATGGGATCACCCTAGATTAACATAGCCTATGATCACAACGAAGATCACATCATGGGAGAGAGAATTGACCACATAGCTACTGGTAAGAACCTCAGCCCCGAGGAGGAACTAGTCCCGCATCATGGAGGGAGGACGCAACGTCGATGGAGATGAATCCGGGGGCACTTCCCCGTCCCGGCAGGGTGCCGGCGCAGGAATTCTGGTCCCCCGAAGCTTTATGGCGATGGCGGCGGAGATCGGAATCGCATCTGGAGAAAAGGGGTCTGGAATCAGGGTTTCCCCGACGCGGTGTAAATATATGCCAAAGGGGGGCATCAGACGAGGCTCGGGGGGCCCAGGCACCCCCCCCTGCGCGGCCTAGGGGGCCGCGTGGGCAGGCCACCTGGAGCCCCTGTGGGTCCCCTCCAGCCCTACTTTGGTCGCATGGAAGCTTCCGGAACGCTCATTTTTTATATATTTTTTTCGGAATTTTTCTGGCAATTTTTGTAATGTGAAAACCTGAAATACAAAAACAGCAGAAAACAGAAACTGGCACTGGGGTGCACTGAGTTAATAGGTTAGTCCAAATGTGATCAAAAGTGTATGGAAGTGTATAAATAACATAGCAATATCACCCAAAAGAGGCATGGAGCAAGCAGAAATTATAGATACGTTTTGGACGTATCACGGAAGCGTCAAGTGACGCGGTTGATGTAGTCGAACTTCTTCGCGATCCAACCGATCAAGCACCGAACGTACGGCACCTCCGTGTTCAGCACACGTTCAGCTTGATGACGTCCCACGAGCTCTTGATCCAGTTGAGCTTCACGGGAGAGTTTTGTCAGCATGACGGCGTGGTGACGGATATGATGTATCTACCGGCGCAGGGCTTCGCCTAAGCACTGCAACGGTATGACCGAGGTGTGTTTCTGTGGAGGGGGGCACCGCACACGGCTAAAACAATTCAACTTGTGTGTCTTTGGGTGCCCCCCTGCCCCCGTATATAAAGGAGCAAGGCAGGGAGGCCGGTCGGCCCTCTATGGTGCGCCTAGAGAGGCAATCCTACTAGAAATAGGATTGCAATCCTATTCCTAGTAGGAGTCCACCAAGAAGGAGAGGGGGAAGGAAGGAGAGGGTGAGGGAGAGGGAAAGAGGGGCCACGCCCCCCTCCCCTAGTCCTATTCAGGCTGCCCCTAGGGAGGGGGCGCGCCACCTCCTGGCTGCTACCCTCTTTCTCCCCTATGGCCCACTAGGGCCCACCATTCCCCCGGGGGGTTCCCGTAACCCCCCCCCCCCACCCCCCCCCGACACTCCGGTAAATTCCGAAACTTTCCAGAACACTTCCGGTGTCCGAATATAGTCATCCAATATATCAATCTTTATGTCTCGGACATTCCGAAACTCCTCATCATGTCCGTGATCTCATCTGGGACTCCGAACTACCTTCGGTACATCAAAACTCATAAACTCATAATACTGATTGTCATCAAACGTTAAGCGTGCGGACCCTACGGGTTCGAGAACTATGTAGACATGACCGAGACTCATCTCCGGTCAATAACCAATAGCGGAACTTGGATGCTCATATTGGCTCCCACATATTCTATGAAGATCTCTATCGGTCAAACCGCATAACAACATATGTTGTTCCTTTTGTCATCGGCATGTTACTTACCCGAGATTCGATCGTCGGTATCTCTATACCTAGTTCAATCTCGTTACTGGCAAATCTCTTTACTCGTTCCGTAATACATCATCTCGTGTCTAACTCATTAGTCTTTTGCTTGCAAGGCTTATTACGATGTGTATTACCGAGAGGGCCCAGAGATACCTCTCCGACACTCGGAGTGACAAATCCTAGCCTTGATCTATGCCAACATCACGAATACTTTCGGAGACACCTGTAGAGAATCTTTATGATCACCCAGTTACGTTGTGACGTTTGATAGCACACAAGGTGTTCCTACAGTATTCGGAAGTTGCATAATCTCATGGTCATAGGAACATGTATAAGTCATGAAGAAAGCAATAGCAGTAAAACTAAACGATCATAGTGCTATGCTAACGGATGGGTCTAGTCCATCACATCATTCTTCTAATGATGTGATCCCGTTGATCTAATGACAACTCATGTCTATGGCTAGTAAACATAGCCATCTTTGATCAATGAGCTAGTCTGGTAGAGGCATACTATGGACATACTATTTTGTCTATGTATTCACACATGTATCAAGTTTCCGGTTAATACAATTCTAGCATGAATAAAAGACATTTATCGTGATATAAGGAAATACAAATAACATCTTTATTATTGCCTCTAGGGCATATTTCCTTCAGCACCCGCTTGCATACATACCATAGTTACGAAAAGTTTCCTGATGGACCAATGGGCGGCTGCCTGCACGCCAATTGGGACCACCTGAGCATTGCGCCTCGGGGGCTCTTACCGGATCCTGGACCCCTCGCATCCTGGCCTTGGCCACGGTGCCGCGACTTGGCGTACCAGCACAGGCCGAGGCTGGTTCCGGGACTCGGCCTCGCATGCGTAGGGCCTTAAGCTACCGCAGGAACAAAAGAAAGGGAAAATCGTGCTCTAACAAGGGAATCATGCAGGACATAAGCTTATAACGATAGATAGTAACAAAAGTATTACAAGAATTTACATGTCCTTGTGAAGCCCGCCATGATGTCCCGCAGGAACTAAGCTAAGGGAGACGCGCCTAAGGAACTCGGCTTGAACCCCTTCAGCAACGGCGACGCCGGGAGGACACCGTTTCCCTCCGGCGATAGGGGAGGCGGCTTGACGGTTCGTAGCTCTAGTCAGAGCTCGAGGCCGTCTCAGGGGTAGCATAACAGCTATCAGTAGAGTCAGAGATATAGCCAACAGCGAGCGCTTCGCTGCCCTGACGACATGGGGAATGGTCGCCGGTGAGCCCATTCCCTACGCCACACGGCAGTCGCAGGCCGTCCGCCCCGAGACTTTGAAGGTCATCGCGCCCGTCGTGTCCAGCGCGAAGTGAAGAATGTGCCTCCCGGTGGGGGTGCAGGCGCGACGCACCACACCCCAACCCCATGTCATGAAGACATGGCGGAAAGAAACCACCTCCATGTCTGCATGCGAAGGAGGAAGGCGACACCCTTCGTGCCTCAGCTCCATCGTCACCTGGCCATGAGCCGGGAGTACCTCCCTCAGGAATGGAGGAAGAAGGATCCAGGAATGCGGAGGGGCCCCCGCCCACACGATGAACTCGCGGGCATCATCCTCCGAATGGGATGGTAGCAGGGTGCGGGGAGACGCCCGTCTCTCTAGGCGACTGGCGGCGCCACCCCTATCGCCGCCCCTGCTCAATCTGCCTGCCGTTGAAGTGTGCAAGGGAAGCGGAAATCCTGGTGGAGCCCGCGTGCACCATGTGCGAGCGTCCGCCGGCCGCAGGGACGCACCCGGAGAATCACGGCGCCTCTTCTTCGGGGGGAGCCGTTCGGGCTCTTCCCTTTCTCCGCGCCCGAGAACCTGCGAACGGCACCATGGAGTCCTGGGAGCAATGGAAACATGGGAATCATCCTGCAACGGTCAAGTGAGAGGCGTGGAGCCTCACCCCCTATTTATAAGCCAAGAAGACCATCCGACGGCCACTCGCGCGCAGCCATAATGGCCCCGCTGCCCGCGCCAAGGAGTTGCCAAGATTGCGTGGGAAATGGATTCGCTCGTGTCCCATCCAACCGTCGCATGCCAGCCTGGCCCGCAGCCTTTTTGGGGCCCGTAGCGCTTTGTCCTCAACTTAGGCTTCGCCCTAAAGCCAACTCCACGCACGCCTTGGGCCCGGGGGCTACTGTTGGCGTCCTAGGAACCAGGGTACCCAGACATGCCTGCCTACGGGCCGCGATGCGCTCCTACAAGCGGCCTGGTACGGCCCAGCTAATCAACCAGCTGCTCAAGACCCTCGTGAGGGTCCTCGCCTCATAAGGAGAACGATGCCAAGAGCCCCTCGGGAGCGGCCTCTGCAAGGCGTTCCAGAGGGGCGGAGAATCCAAGGCCAAGCCTGCCTCGGGAGGAGGCAGTGATGTCAGAAGTGACGCACCGCGCCAATGAGTGCCAGCATCCGCCGGCGGCGCAGTGGCCATTTCGGTGCAAAGGGGACAGCGTAGCCGTTGGTTCCCAAGGAGCGGGGCAAAGGTTTCCTCTTTGGTGCAACAAGACCGAAGACCGCAAGGACGATAAGGAGGATGTCACCGTCGAGCCCACCATCGTGTCACCGCCTGATCCTTTTGCAGGCGGAGAGTGCTTTTGTCAGGGTAGGAACGTCCTTGTGTTCCCACTCAAAAATGGCCGTTGTGGAATCCCTTCCCGCCTAAACATTTCGGGGGAAGAGGACCGTGGCCGCCTATATAACTAGCTAGAACCCCCACTGCAAAGGGGTAGGAGGATCACCAACTCACACACTTGACCACTGCACAAGGAGCAAGAACACTAGCCTCCTGACCCTCCTGAGCTCGCCTCCTGAGACCAAGAACCCTTGTACCAGTTCATAATCTAGCTCGCCCGGAGCCAATCCACCAAAGCAAAAAGTAGGGTCTTACACCAAACGGTGGCCCGAACCTGGATAAGCTCTTGTGTGCTTGTTCGTTGTTTTCTTGAATCCTTCCACCGAGACGAGAGCTAGGCGCTAGGTAGACATGAGTGGGAGAGATCTTCGTTCACGCCCCTGTGTTCGAACTTAACGGGTTTTGCGGAGCCCTGAATCCGACATAATCAACTACAAGATGTAATTGTTGGGGAACGTAGTATTTCAAAAAAAAAAAAGCCTACGATCACGCAAGATCTATCTAGGAGAAGCATAGCAACAAGCGGGGAGAGTGTATCCACATACCCTCGTAGACCAAAACTGGAAGCGTTTACTAACACGGTTGATGTAGTCGGACATCTTCACGATCCAAGTACCGAACGTACGGCACCTCCGTGTTCAGCACATGTTCAGCATGATGACGTCCCATGAGCTCTTGATCCAGTTGAGGACGAGGGAGAGTTTCGTCAGCACGAGGCATGGCAACGGTGATGATGATGTTACCGGCGTAGGCCTTCACCTACTGCAACGATATGACCGAGGTGTGTAACTGTGGAGGGGGCACTGCACACCGCTAAGAGATTGTCTGTTGTGCCTTTGGGGTGCCCCCTGCCCACGTATATAAAGGAGGAAGGAGGAGGAGGCCGTCCTAGGAGGGGCGCGCCTATAGGGGGAGTCCAACTAGGATTCCCAATCCTAGTTGGAGTCTCCTTCCTTTTCCAAGAGGTGGGGAGAGGGAAGGAGGAGGAGAGGGAGAAGGAAAGAGGGGGGCGCCGCCCCCTCCTGGTCCAATTCGGACCAGCCCATGGGGGGCGCGCTGCCTCCCCTTGTGGCCCTTCTCTCCTTTCCACTAAATCCCAATAAGGCCCAATACTTCCCCCGGTGAATTTTCGTAACTCCCCGGTACTTCGAAAAATACCTGAATCATTCCGAACCTTTCCGATGTCTGAATATAGCCTTCCAATATATGAATCTTTACCTCTTGACTATTTCGAGACTCCTCGTCATCTCTGTGATCTCATCCGGGACTCCGAGCAAACTTCGTTCGTCAAAATCACATAACTCATAATACTAATCGTCATCGAACGTTAAGCGTGCGGACCCTACGGGTTCGAGAACTATGTAGACATGACCGAGACCCATCTTTGGTAAGATGACATGATGTAGAGGGATAGATCCAAGCAATATGAAATAAACCCCATCTTTTTATCCTTAATGGAAACAAGACAATACGTGCTCACTACTCCTTTTGTCACTGGGTGAGGACACCGCAAGATTGAACCCATTACAAAGCACCTCTCCCATTGCAAGAAAAATCAATCTAGTCGGCCAAACCAAATCAATAGATCAGAGAGAAATACAAAGCTATCTTAATCATGCATATAAGAATTTAGAGAAGAATCAAATAATATTCATAGATAATCTGATCATAAACTCACAATTCATCGGATCTCAACAAACACACCGCAAAATAAGATTACATCGAATAGATCTCCAAAAACATTGAGGAGAACATTGTATTGAAGATCAAAGTGAGAGAAGAAGCCATCTAGCTACTAGCTATGGACATGTAGGTTTGTGGTAAACTACTCACACATTATCGTTGGAGCCACAAGGTTGATGTAGAAACCCTCCGTGATCGAATCCCACTCCGACAGAGTACGGGAAAAGGTCCCTAGATGGGATCTCCCAAAGACAAAAACTTGCGGCGGCGGAAAAGTATTTTTGGTGTGCCCTTTGCTCCAGAGGGAATATTTGGGTATTTATGGAGCTGAAAATACGGTTAGGGTTGCCACGGGGGGCCCACAAGCTCATAGGGTGCGCCCCCCTAGGGTGTACTCTATGAGCTTGTGGCTGACCCATGGGCCTTCTGGTCTCCTCCCAAAGCTTCCTGGGTTTCTTATTGTCCAAGAAAAATTATCAAAAAGTTTCGTTCCATTTGGACTCCGTTTGATATTGATATTCTGTAAAAGATAAAAACAAGGAAAAAATAGCAAGTGGCACTGGGCACTAGGTTAATAGGTTAGTCCCAAAAATGATATAAAATAGCATAAAATGGATAATATAATTGCATGGAACAATCAAAAATTATATATACGATGGAGACGTATCAGTCCACGAAGGACTTGCCTCATTCGGGTAGATCTTCATGAAGTAGGCGATCTCCTTGCCCTTACAAACTTCTTGGTTCAACTCCACAATATGTCGGAGGCTCCCAAGCGACACCTAACCAATCTAGGAGAGACCACTCTCCAGCGGGTAATAGATGGTATGTTGATGATGAACTCCTTGCTCTTGTTCTTCAAATGATAGTCTCCCCAACACTCAACTCTTTCTCAAATATTTGGATATGGTGGAAGAAGAATTGGAGTGTAAAGCAACTTGTGGAAGGCTAGAAATCTAGATTATTTTGGTAGGATTGGAATGTCTTAATCTCAACACATGAGTAGGTGGTTCTCTCTCAGAAAATGAATGGTGGAAGTGTAGGCACGTTCTGATGGATCTCTCTCGGAAAGAGAGGGGTGGAGGGGTATATATAGCCTCCACACAAAATCCAACCGTTACACACATTTGACCAATCTCTGTGGGACCGAATAATGAAACTCGATGAGACCGATCAGTTCAATCATGTGAACGTTAAGAACCTCGGTAGGACCGACTGGAACAACTCGGTGGGACCGATGTGCTATGGCTGAGGACAAACATCATCTCGGTGGCATCGATTACATCAACTCGCTGAGACTAAAGTGAAGCCATAAGCAACAGAGAATCTGCCAAGCCAACTCGGTGAGACCGATTGCATAAACTCAGTGAGATCAAAGTGAATGCAACTGAACACATCGCTTTCGCAAGGCCATCTCGGTGAGACCGAGATCCGTATCGGTCGGACCGACTTGTTAGGGTTTTTGGCAACAGTTATGTCGAATGAACTCGGTGGCTCCGGATGGAAAGAATCGGTGGGGCCGAGTTTGGAAATAGGGTTTAGACATATTTGGATGGAGAAACTAGCTAAGGGTTTTGGAGCAATTTCACTAAGCACTTGAGCAACCAAATCATTAAGCAAACCTCATCCATTTTTAATAGTATTGGGTTTCCTATGGACTCAATGTGATCTTGGATCACTAAAATAAAGATGAAGAGTTTTGATCTGTTGCCCATCTTTGTCCTTAGCATTTTGAGGGGTCCACATCTCTAATCCATGCCATGCCAATCATTGAACATCCTGAAATATTTATCTTGAATGGATATTAGTTCAATGAGTTATATGTTGTTATGAATTACGAAAACCACCCGGGGATTAGTTGCACGTTCAGAAAGAGCCTCTCATATCTGGAGTTTAGTTGGAACAATCCCATGCACTTGGTAGTTTCAACTATTAACAATGGAACTTCAATAGCTATGACGGTATGCCAAAGAATATTTTTTGTGACTTATTATGGTATGCCAAAGAAGACGGCAGCTACCCACAATTAGGTTGAGGACCAGTGTGGCGGGGCACCGGTTCGGGGTCGACCTCAACCGATCTTTATGATCAAAGGTGATCGGCATGTCTATCCACGCCCCCGAGATGGCACCTGTCGGATAGAACTAATTTCTCGCAGGGCCCGTTTGCGCTGGTTGTTGGACGTAAAGGTCTCGTAAATCATCATGACGTCATCCACGCCCGAGGACACTTCTAAGTGGCTAGGGGTGCCTGCAAGTAAGGCGGGTCCTCCTTTAGCCACTTGCCACACCACCCACAGTTGTGAAGGCTATGGCTCGGGCAGGAATTAATTAGAATAGCATGTATCAGGCATGGTTTATCATGGAGGCCATCAAGGGTAGTCCTGGGGTGGCTAGAGGTTTTTTCTTCTTCTTCTGAGGTCGCTTGGCCGATATGTTTCGTGTGCGGGACTTGCACCGAGGTGCAGGTCTATCGTGTTTAAAACTATGTTCATAGTTGGCATATGTGCTTTTCCTAGCCAGCCAAGCATCTTCGATGGTGCAGAATTTGAACATCGGATTGGTCTGTTCCAGGAGTATTTGGGCACGGCGGCGGGCGAGGGCGTTTGAAATGCCTTTATCCTTGCATCCGTGCTGGAACACTATTATAATATCTGAATCCCGGTAATCATGTATCTTATTTTTAATTAACAAGAACCTAGCCCAAAACTGTCTGATTGATTCGTCGGGGAGTTGTTTCTGTAGGCCAGATCCTAGACATCTGGTGGGCCCGAGTTTTCGGGACAATACTTGATGTGGGAGGTGGGTGGGCTAGTTTTGATCTCTATGGGACGTGGGCTTAAAGCCCTAGCATCCTTATCCCGTGATAGACCTATGGCCATCTGATCTGCCAGACTGATTTGAAGACCAGGTTCATTGGTTGCATCTAGCCAGTCGCCGTCTAAGTCGCTTTCCGAAAAGTACCTCGGCCCCTCACTCTTAAAAGGGGTTTCGCCTGGGCTGGAGAGGAGTCGTGAGTCACCTCTAACTTGTGAAGGGGTAAAGGTGTTTCTGTGACGGAACTTTTGGGCATGGGAATCGTTCCCTTGAGGTTGGAGTCGTTAATCGACGATCCCATCGATCCTTCTGTTGATCTCACAGCGGAACTCTCAATTAAAGCACTAGCGTCGGTGTGAAAACCGATAGACCTCGGGTCCCGAGGTGTGAATCTCGGACATATGGTAACAGGAACAAGGAGACTATGTTTTACCCAGGTTCATGCCCTCTTAATGGAGGTAAAACCATGTGTCCTGCTCTTTGTTTATATTGACGGAGATGTATCGAGTACAGATTTGATCTACGTCGAGATCATAAGATGTGTTTTTACTCTAGGGCTAAGTGAAATCAATTGTGTTCAAGTGTCCCCTACGAGCTAAACCCTTTGGCTTATATACATGCCAGGTAGGGTATCTAGGGTTACAAGGTCGGTATCGAGGCGTGGAGGCAGTAGGAGAAGTCTTGGAGTATACATCAAGTGTTTGGCGGATGTAGTCTTGATTATGCCCTCAACGAGCAGCTTCCGGTGTTCACCTTGAGAAGGATGAGGGACCATGGGCCTAGCCTGAAGAATGCGGTCGGATCGGGTTACTACCCCCCCCCCCTAATCCAGGACAACGTCACCAGCCTCCAAGCGGACAACATGGACCTAGAGTGGCACCGACAAGGGCCCGTGTAGAAGATATGGAGACAAATGCGACCACCCAAGCTAGGGTCGAGGATACCTCAAGCCAGTATCCAAAAATGCCCGCCTATGATGGCGAGGTGTGCTGGTGAATGTTGCACTAAAAACAACAAATTTCTACGCACACGCAAGAGATCTATCCATGGAGATGCATAGCTACGAGAGGGGGAGAGCATCTTCATACCCTTGAAGATCGCTAAGCGTAACCGTTTATCAACGCGATTGATGTAGTTGTACACCTTCATGATCCATCACGATCAAGTACCGAACATACATCACCTCTGCGTTCAGCTTGATGATGTCCTCGCCTTCTTGATCCACCAAGAGGGGCGAAGTAGTAGATGAGTTCCAGAACGACGGTGTGGTGATGGTGGTGGTGAAGAACAATCTCCGGAGTGCTTCGCTAAGCACAATGGAAACTATCACGAAGGATTAACAAGTGGGGACGGGGTTGCCGACACACAGCTTGGTGAATCTTGATGTGTTCCGGGTGCAAGCCCTGCCCCACTATTTATATGTTGAGCCCTAGGGTTGTATCTTTGAGAAAAAGCCTCCTCAAAGTCGGTTTAGCCCACAAGGAAGAGTCCTTCTCGGACTTCCAGGACAAGACGCCACAGTCCTCGGTGTCTGGCCCAGACGCCATGGGCCTCGGTGTCTAGCCCAGGGCCAGACGCCAGGGGCCGTGGCGTCTGGTACCAACCTTCACAAAACTTCCTTTTGCACGACCTAAAGCCTCGTCGGCCTTACCCCTTGGCCCAACCATATCATCCAATATATCAATTTTTTACCTCCGGAGCTCAACGTCATGTCTATGATCGCATCCAAGACTCCGAGCAACATTCGGTAACCAACATACATAACTCATATAATACTATATCATCACCGAAGATTAAGCGTGTGGACCCTACGGGTTTGAGAATGATGTAGACATGACCGAGACACTTCTCCGGTCAATAACCAATAGTGGGACCTGAATGCTGTCGAATTTTGGGTTTCGCAAACCCTTGAGAGGTTCGAACTCTAGGGTGCACACGAAGAACACTCTCTCCCCAGTGCGCTCGCTCTACAATTCCACAGCCTAGCTCTACGAACTCAAAGAACAGGGGACAGAAAGGATTATACTGGTTCGGGCCACCTTGAGGTGTAATACCCTACTCCAGTGTGTGTGGTGGATTGCCTCGTGGGGCTGAGGATGAACTATTACAATGGATGAACAGCCTCCAGAGGAGAGGTGTTCTTGGGCTTGGATGAGCTTGTGGTGCGTGTAGGGTGGAATGGATCTCTCTCTCTCTCTCTCTCTCTCTCTCTCTTTCTCTCTTTTTCTCTTAGCCGAGCCCGCTTTCCATGGTGGTGGCTAGGCCCTATTTATAGTGGCCTTGTTACTCTTCCCAAATATCGGCGGGAAGGGATCCCACAACGGCCAAATTTGAAGGGGGCGACTAGTACAAGTTATCCCGAGAAAAGTGGTCTTCGCCTGCTGTCAAGGATATGACTAGTGGGTATAAACCGGCCAGGAAGGTCTGGATTACGCTGGTAAGATTATATTATCAGAAGCCCAGTAGAGTATGTAACAGGAAGTTATAACCCACACAGGTTTAGGGCCCATGATCTGTAAACCGTCATACCATGTAACTTGGGATGTAAGATAGAAAGAGTAGAGACCGAGGCGGACACGTTTATCAGCCGGCCTCGGGACTCTGTAAACCGGACCGGGTGTCGCCTCCTATATTAAGGGACGACCCGGCGACGGTTCAGAAAAAGAAGACAATAGCTCGAGACACAGGCAAGCGGATTCGCTCCCTGGTCATCGAAGCCCAAGCAATACCACACCAAACTAGACGTAGGCTTTTACCTTCATCGAAGGGGCCGAACTAGTATAAAACTCCTTGTGTCCTTCGTCCGCTTTAACCCCTTTAAGCTAACCCCAGCGATGGCCTCACACCTAAGTTCGTTAACCCGGACATCTGTCGTGCTAAATCCACGACAGTTGGCACCCACCGTGGGGCAATCGCACGATGGTCTCGAGTTCTTGAAGGGCAGCTTTGAAGGGCTCAAGGGTTACGCAGTGGGCTGGATGACCAAGAGTCGTCGCGGCCGGATCTACATCGACGACGCCGGCTGGGGCCCCGAGGCCGATTCAATCGAATACGGGTACCGGGTCCCCTTCGGCGGCATCCACGTCTTCATCGGCAAGATCGGCGAACCGGGACCTGAGTCGGACATCTTCCCCAACATCGTCGAGCCGGCTCAGTGTGCGAGATCGGCCCGGATTCAGCCCGCCATGAAGCATTTTTTCGTTGGAGCAGTGCATGGAGTGCAAGCCGAGGACGGATCAGATTATGGTGGCGAGACAGTTGTCTATTCCGACGATGAATCTTCATCCGGAGAGACCGAATCTTTGTATCTGTTGCAGGACGGCCGGTCCGAGGGTGTGTCCGATGGCGATAGTATTCCGGACCCCTTTGATCTATCGAACAGGGTTGCTGTTTTCATGGGCGGATCACAACCTATGCAGCAGCCCTCGACGACCGGGGTGATAACCTCAGAGGCAGCGGGAGCCAGAATCGGAGACCTTCCCCCGTCGCCCTCTGACGTCCTATCCACCCTAGTCGGCACCTTGACGGCGCTCGCAACAGCAGAAGTAGCCTAGGCCGACAAGGCACAGCATGATGTGGAGATCGCTCAGCTGAAGAGCCGAATTGAGCAAGCTAAGCTAGATCTGGATGTGGAGAAAGCCAGGTTGGCTACAAGACAGGCAGAGCTAGATTCCCAAGCCTTCCGCTCAGAATGGATCTGAACGCTTCACGGGAGGTAATGTACAGAAGGCAACAATCTCGTTTACTGCCGGTTTATGAGGCAAGGAATCTCTTTGGCACACCAGGAGCGGGAACCAGTAACCGCCCAGAGGTAAACCGGGGAGGAGATACGGGGACGGGCGCGTCGGTTCAGCCACCACCCACAGAGCGGAACCGCCAAGTTGTGCCGATGCCGAACGTACCCGCCCCTCCCGGTCATTATTCTAACCCGTTGGACAACATTGTCGCCGCCGCTTCACGGCTGGCTGCTCTGCCCATTGAGGGGACGTCTCCCATCGCAATGGAGGCACGACGGGCTAAGGAGTTGCTGGACAGGGCATTAACATAGCAGCAAGCTTATTCCTATAGCCGGGAGAGGATTCATTCAACCCCCCGCCCGAGCCGGAGTTACACGAGGCACTTGGATGAACCGGTTGTATCTAGCAGCGCGCGGAGACGGCGCCGGCAGAGGCAGGATAGTCCGGCAGGAACAGAAGCGCGGGCCTAAGAGGTGGTGGACTAGGCTAGGCATACTGCCCGCGACGACCCCCGTCAAGCAACGCCGGTTCACCCCACCACCACAGAAACAGGAATCATGTCCAGTTCCTTAGGGGTGCAGTGTCTCATCCCCGCTTTACGAAACGTGAAATTACCCAAAGACTTCAAAGGCCCGCGCAAGGTACCCAACTACACGGCGGATCTGGCTCCAGAGGCATGGGTTGAAAGTTATGAGATGGCTATGGAGATGCTTGATGTGGACGAAGCTGCGTGTGCCAAATACTTCACAATGATGCTTGAGGGCACGGCCCGGACATGGTTAAAAGGTTTACCACCTAACTCCATCGGATCATGGGGCAAGTTGCGTCACCGGTTTATCAATAATTTCAAAGACACATGCAATAAGCCGATGTCTGTGGTTGATTTAGCTGCATGTGTTCAAGGAGAGCAAGAGACCACAAGCAGTTGGGTGCGGCGAGTATCTGAAATTTTGCACTCCTCCAATAGCATCAATCCGAGCACTGCTATAGTGTGACGCCCCGAGACCGATGCGCCAGGTGTCAGCCAGTTATTCGTCATTGTTGCCATGTCATTTGCTTGCGTGTTGCATTTTGCCTTGTCATCATTTTCATTTCATCAGCATGTTTTCAAAACTTGCATTCGTTCGGGTTCCCCAGTTCTCTCTGTTGCCCGTTCTAAGCCCAGACACACTCGCACGCGCCCGCGGAAACTCCGAATATTTATTTTATAAGTGGCCGGAAAATGTTCTCAGAATGGGATGAAACTCGGCGTGTGGTCTTATTATAGTATAGACAGTCCGCCTGTCAAATTTCGTCGCATTCGGAGTTCGTTTGATAGCCCAACCGATAAACATATAGAGGCACTATAGCCAGATAAACGCCGGATGTTTCGGTGTTCCGAAACAGTCGCCGGGCCCCCTCTCTATCTATTCTCGTCTCAGTCCGATGCCTTCTACACAGTCCACTTTTACCCCTCGACTGCACGACCGAAGCTACCCAGAACCCGACCCGAGTTTTCGTTACCGATGTGTCCGGATCATCCCCAAACATCCCTAAAATATCATCGATACTTTATTCGGATTCCCTACCTATTTATTCTCGTCCGTCCGATTACGATCGGAGGGACGAGATACCCCTAAACCTAACCCACTTACTATATAACAGTGCAACCCTAAAACCTAGGGCGCCTGTCCCATCAGTCTCGTCCCCGCCGCCACTCCACCAAATCCTCTCGGGATCCCCTCCCGATCCCGCAACCAATCCTCCTCCTTGCCTCGCTCAAGCCCACAACAGAGGAGCTCCTCCTCTTCCCGACGGCCACCATCCCCGCCTCCTGGATCCTCCCATCCCCAAGCATCATTCTCTCGATCCATGGCACCTCGGCGTCGAGGCGCCCGAGTTCCTCGCCTGCTGTCCGTCGGAACGAGCAGGAGCTCGTCCATGGCGTCTCCTTCTACTTCCCCTGCTGTAGGGCTCCATCGTCCCTGCTCGTCTTCATCTCGCGCGCAGCGGCGCCCTGTCTTCCCCGTCGAACACATCAACCATGGTCGAGCCGCCGGAGCGAGCTTCACCGACGACCACCTCCAACAGGACCGTCGCGTCCCTTTCCTCTGCTTCCTCCCATTTCCCTTCTTCTCGTATCTCTCTCACCTCGCAGACTCATCTCTCTCTCTCGTTCTGGTCAGGGGAGCGACCATGGCCGTCTGTCCATGGAGATGAGCCGTGCTGCCCTGGTCACCTGCGACCTCTGGTCACCTCTGCGTCGTCCTCACCGCTCGCTGGAACCGAGGCTGCCGCCCTCCTCAGTTCATCACGCCGCCTCCAGTTCCGCTGGATCCGGCCTGGATCGACCACCCCAAGGCCCCACGCCAACCCATGCCGCTGCTACCTCCACTTCGCATGAACCCCGCCCCAGCGCTCGCCTCCTGCATCGCCATGGCCGCCGGCCTCTGTTTGTTTCCTCGATGTGAGCAATTTCTTAACTGAACTTCTTTCTTTCTCCTAGATCCGTTCTGGCGTATAGATGATATCTAGAGTCGCCCACCATATTCTAGTATCAACAGAGTCACTGGCCTAGTGGTTGTTCCCTTGCGCACTCATCCAGGAGGTCCTGGGTTCAAATCCCAGGTGCCTTTGTATTTTTTGTTCTTTCTTTTATTTTGCACACACTCAGTCACTCAACCACTTGGGCCAGATGCTTCTGGAATGCTGCGGTGTGCTGCAGTTCGGCCCATCATGTGTTTTTTTCCAGCAGAGTGATTTTGTCATTTAATCATGTGCATGCATAATCACAGAAAATGCCTTTGTTTTAGAATGCTCACAACTAAATAACCGTGCATCGGATTTAACCATGTTATATAGGTAAAATGCTTAGAATTTCATCTAGTTTCATAATTTGCAACTTCCTTCCATGTTTAAAATGTTTAACTTGTTGTTTCCTCTAATTTGTGTAAATAACTTGCTAAAATGGTTTATTTCATAACTAAATAAACGTAGCTCGGTTTTTAATAAACTTTATATGTAAATGGGGTATAAAAAATGTGTAGAAGAACATGATGCACTTTGTTTTACTGTTTAACAACATTAAAATGGTGTAATAGGCAGAACAATACCAAATTCGTAATATGCATATGGGGTTTTTCCGGAGTTGTTATTTGTGTTTCCGGCCTCATTTAAACTTGCCTAAATAGTTAGTTTTCTTGTGCTTCCTACCTTGCCATGTAATGCTTCCTGTATAGACTTGTCATGCATCATACCTTTCCATGTATTGCATCATATAGACTTGTGTTGTTTTTTCTATGCTTCCTACTTTGCCATGTTTTGCTTCCTATATAGACTTGTGGTGCATCCAATATAGAACTGTCTTGCATCATACTTGGTTGAGCATATTGTCATGTCTCGTGTGGTGTGTTTACCGTGTTGCTTGCTTCTTCTCGTTAGTGCTTGTTCCGTCGCGATCGTGAGGATTCGTTCGTCTACCCGTGGTTCTTCTTCAAGGCTTCTTCTTCGTCTACTTCATGGACTTGTTCTTCTTCCTTGCGGAATCCCAGGCAAGATGACCTTACTCTTGGATACCTTTACTACCATTGCCATGTTTAGTTGTCTCGATGCTATCATTATATGTCGCACTACCCTTCTTTATTGTCAGCCCCTCTCCTTGTTGCCATGAAACCTCTAACCTTTGACACCTTCCTAGCAAACCGTTGTTTGGCTATGTTACCCGCTTGCTCAACCCCTCTTATAGCGTTGTTAGTTGCAGGTGAAGATGAAGATCGTTCCATGTCGGAACTTGTTGTTGGAATATCACAATATCTATTATTATATTAACACACCTATATACTGGGCATGGGTGGAAGGCTTGGCCTTTTGCTCGGTGTTTTGTTCCACTCATGCCATCTTAGGCGCCGATAAACCGGCATTATGTTCCTTGATTTTGCGTTCCTTACACGGTTGGGTATATGGGGACCCCTTGACACTTCGTCTTTGAATAAAACTCCTCCAGCAAGGCCCAACATTGGTTTTAATTTGCTCATAATAGAAATTTGTTTAATTAATTAATTGCATAGGGGGTCATGTCCCCGGGTTCTTTATTCTACATAACAGGGGGGCAGTGCTGATGGTGTTGGTCCCAAACGGGGAGACTGCGGGGCCACCACGGGGAAACCCCAGGATTGGCTCCCGTAGGCTCACCTATCCGGACGTGGCTTGAGATGAGATACGTGCGGCTACTATCAGGGTGTCGGCATGCCGGGAGGTCTTGCTGGACTTGTTTTACCATTGTCGAAATGTCTTGTGCACCGGGATGCCGAGCCTGATCGGATTTCCCTAAGATAAGGGGTGATGATATTATATTTATCACTTCAGCTGATCGTGAGAGCTTGTGATGGGCTAAGTTGGGACACCCCTGCAGGGTTATGATCTTTCGAAAGCCGTGCCCGCGGTTATGTGGCAGATTGGAATTTGTTAATGTCCGGTTGTAGAAAACTAGACAGAGGATCTGAAGTAAAACACACAACTGTCTGAGTAACCGTGACTGTCTCTTTTCATTTTGAGAAGAGAACACGGTGGGGTTATGTTTGACTCGTGGGTAGTTCAGGATCTTTAGCGATCATTACTAGTTTGTGACCGTTTGCGTAGATGCTCATCTTATTCTTGTACTCGTAAGTTAGCCACCATATATTTTGCTTAGTCGCTGCTGCAACCTCAACACTTTACCTCTTCCTACCCATAAAGCTTTGCTAGTCTTGATACCCATGGTTATGGGATTGCTGAGTCCTCGTGGCTCACAGATACTACAACACCAGATGCAGGTACATCCGAGGTGAGTGCAGAAGGTGGATCAGAACTTTAGTGGGAGTTCGATGAAGAGTGTAGCCGTATGTATGTGACGTTTTCAACGATCAGTAGTGGTTTCTACTAGGGGCGATTCGGACCTGTGGCTTTATGTTTTTGGTATCTTTCTTTTGGATCTTCGCCCGTAGTCGGGTTGTGATGTTTTGGATGATGATTTGCTTATGTAATGTATTGTGTGACGTGGCGAGTGTAAGCCAACTATCCTTTTGCAATTTCATCCCTATTTTTACATGAGTCGTGCAAAGATACCAAACTTGAGATCATTCTAGAATGGGCTTATACCTTTAAGTCGTGCCTCGACACGTAGGAGGTATAATCCCATCCTGGGCATTACAAGTTGGTATCAGAGCCTTCTCCGACCTAGAAGCCCCACTGATTGATCGAATCGTTGACGGTTGAGTCTAGGCACACACTTGAAAATGTTTTGAGTCCTATATATATATCGGAGAGTAGGATTTCTTTTGCTCCTCATCCCTTTTCACTCTGGTGAGGACTCCTGACGATTACTTATCTCTTCTACTCTCAAAAATTCACCAATTTTTTTTAGGAATCTCGCGAGTATTGTTTGGATTGTTCCGATGTCTTTGTGACGAGAACATTGTTCTCGATGCCTCCTGTCATTTAGGGGTTGTGGCAGTGTCCCGGGGAGTTGAGCTCCGAGGTGCTGTCGTCACAAATATATCGGAACAGTTCTGGAATACTTAAGACGGCCGACATCGAAAACTCTCCTATGCGGTTAGTGGCAAGATAACCCCGACATCACCCAGTACTGGGGAGGTAGTTCGGGAGTATTGCCATAGCTTGTATAGTAGATGCGTTTCGAAGGTCCGAGGTAGACGGTTTCCGGAAATAACTGGTTATGTGTTGAAGGATGGATACAGCTGGATGTAGGATTAGAGTTGAGTGCGCGATGCTTCCCCTGTATCCCCAACACCCGATTGCATAACTGGAAACTTTCGGAAATTAATAGGTGGGTTCATCTAGTAGCTCGTAGGCATTCTTCCAACGAATGGATGATATGGAGTTCGGGGTTCTACATTGAGTGAAGTGGTTTTATGGGCGTTGTTCCGATCGGGAGTTGCATCTTAAAGGGTCCTTGGCTATGTTGATCCGGGGATTGCAAAACCCTTTTGTAACATGTTCCATAAGCTTTCAGCATGAATATGTGGAACGAAACTTCTATCTTGTATTTGTTCTATCTGCTCCTTCTTGCTTTTATTTACCTTTTGTTCTCCCAAGTGGCTTCTCAACAAGTGTTGTACCATTAAGCAATGGAATTCATTCGTTCAATTCTCTGTTCGAATGATATTGTGAAGGTTATGTTGCAACATATCAATCCTTTGTTTTTGTTTTGATTCTGGTATTCGAGTTGCTTCGATGTCAAATGTTGATTCCATACCTTTCTTAATCGGTGTTCTCATATTTCTATGTGAGTGCTAATCCTTCGTGATCATCGAGATCATGATGTTAATTCTTTTCAACCCGTGTGCTTCACTTCAAGTTAATCCGATCTCTTCATCATCTGCAAGATCAACTCTCAGTCTTTTCTCAAGGGTGTTTATTTCATTCATCCCAAGTTGTCTTTGTTTTCCCCACCATCCCACCCTTCTTCTTCTCGGAGCCAGAAATTCTCAAATGAAATAACCATTTTATTCACGTGACGTTTCTTCATTCTTTTCTTTCAATGTCCTTATCCGATGATTTCTCGTGAAGATGCTCAGGAAGATTCAGTTTATCATTCCCTGTTCTTGTTTCTCTCCGGCGGACTAATTGAAGCTTTGGGGTTGATCATATCTCTTCTTCTTGTTTCACATGTTTTCCCATGTTGAAATTTCTTATCTGAAGTCTCTCTTGCTTATTCAACTCTCTAATTCTTCTCCGGAGTGTTCAAGATATCTCAGAAGATTCGTGTCTCCATTCTTAATCCGCTCAAGATATTTTGAGCATTGTCATCTCATTCAAGCAATTTAATTCAACCGGTGCAATATCTCTTAAGCAATCTTTTTCAACGGTGATTTCTTTTGAGTGGGCCCTAACCCACTCGTCTTTTCCCAGGATCTTACCTGACTCTTCTATTTTTTCTGGAGTTATACTTAAATCCTTTTCAAAGTGTGACGTTAGAATGATTTCCATCAGTCACATGCCTTCCCCAAGCTTGTTTTCAATTATTTCCATCTTTAGCTCCACCTTCCTCTTGTCATTCGTCCGGAGTATCTCGAAATTCTTCATGGCATTTCTCGTCTTCAGTCTCAACATTGGAAGACCGGAGAAGTGTTTCTCTTAAATCTTGGCCGTTCTCTTGAAGATTCTTGGTTTTAGCTTCTTGCCATCCTCATTATTGTTCTAATTGTGAGGAATTCTTTTTATACCCATCTGAAGCATTTCATGAATCCTTTCCATTGTGATCCTCCGAAGGCCATCATTTCAGAAGATTTCTTCGTTCTCAGTTTTCAACTTTGTCCTCCAACTATTCTTAATTGATGCCACTTCGTTCATCTCCATATTTTTACGGTGGTTCTTTTCATAATCGTGCCGGTGAGTCGTTCAAGACATTTCTCAAGTTTGCCTATATCTCTCTCCAATTCTTTCCAACGAGAATAAGTAGTATGCCAAATCCTTTGGTTGTCATCAATTTAAATTGGTGAAGGATAAGCATGACATAATTATTATTCTTGTTTTCCTTAAGGTTATTAATTCCTTCTTCTGAAGTTTGTTCGTGAGGAATAAACTCTTGGTTCGAAATGATCCATCCTTCTTTTCCGAAGGTCCAAGCTATATTAATTATCTCATCGGAACCTCCATCTAAATCACTGCAAGGCTTCAATCTTATTCTTTTCATCTTTTGCTTCTCATGCTTTCATTTTACCGGAGTTCTCATGGTGGTACATCATGATTTAATTCATCCTCGAAGTCTTCATCAAGATTCTTGTTGGAGCTCAAGCATTCTTCTTCTTGCATTCCGAAGTGCAATTATTTCTACCTTTTTTCTGTTGAGGTGGTGTTATGTCATTCTTGACAATTTCCATCATGTTTCATGATTCACAAGTTATCAAGAATGAAATATGTAAACCCATCATTTTCTTTGTCCAGGAGATCCTTTCAACCCCTTCAATTTCCTCGTTGGAGTTAACTTGGGGCATAATTCACATAAACCTTTTCCCTGAGGATTGTTGCTATTTATGGTGCTTATAAATGACCCAAGTTCTTCATTTATCCTCCCGGTGGAATAAGTTTTCCATCTCCTTGTTGATATCAATCCAATCAATTGTTTCCGTTAGTGGCAGAATTTCACCTCAAGTTTTGAGATGTTCTCCATAAGCCCACATCAAGCCTATCGTTTGCTTGTTGATTCTTTCAACAACTCCGTTCAACCCATCTTCGTAAGGATGATTTTCATATTCATTTGTCGGAGAAGTTGCCTTTTTCTTCTCCGTTCTTTTCTTTCCAACGATCTAGCATATATTCTTTCATTCCGGAGGCATTGTGATATTCCGGAAATCTGGGCCTGGCGCTCTCCTCTATCTTCTGAGGTCCTTAACCATCTCCCTGAGAAAAGTAGACAGTAAATGCCAAAATATACTAAATATATATAGCCTGAACAATCCTAAAAATCCCTCGAAGGAGATAATAAAGAACCCAAAGCAGATGGTATCCTACTGGAAGGGTGGTCTTAAGAATCCAAAAGAGGTTGCTTAGAAGAGATAGATGTATCCCAACCTCTATTGCTCTCGCGTAAAGACTTTTTTTTATGCGACATGAAAAAGTGACTACGAATTCCCCTTTTTGTTTGCGAATCCCTGTTTGTATTGCCCTCTTTGTCCCATAATCTCGTTTTGTCAAGATCACATTCTTTTCCTTGTTTATCTATTTAACTGGAGTGTTGTGCCCAACGTCGAGTTCTCTCATTCTATCAAGTTTTTCCTTTCTTTTCAACTGGAGTGCTGTCTGAAATCTTTCTTACCTCTTGTGTCATCCTTTCAATTGTTCCGGAGGCAGTGTGTTGTTGATTTCATCAAGTATCTCCCCATCTTCTCAAGCTCATGTTAATTCCTTCCATTTTCAGTCGGAGTGCTGTCCAAATTCTGTCATTCTTATTCCTTGGCTATACCGTTGCGGTTTCATATTCCTTTGGTTCGTAAGCTCTTGTTTCATGTCTTTCAACCTACAAGGTTCTTGTAATGTTCCTTGTTCCTCATTTTACCGGAGTGCTTTTAACTTCGTTCATCTCCGTTGTATTCCTTCCTTCAAGATTGTTCAACCTCTCAAGGTTCGTGGTTTCACTCGTTGGTCAAAGAAGCAACTTGTTTTTACCTCTTCCTTTTCTGCTTTATCCGGTGCCATCTCCAGGATCTCGGGTCGAGATCCTCTGTTAGTGTGGGAGAGTTGTGACGCCCCGAGACCGATGCGCCAGGTGTCAGCTAGTTATTCGTCATCGTTGCCATGTCATTTGCTTGCGTGTTGCATTTTGCCTTGTCATCATGTGCATTTCATCAGCATGTTTTCAAAACTTGCATTCGTTCGGGTTCCCCAGTTCTCTCCGTTGCTCGTTCTGAGCCAAGACACACCCGCACGCGCCCGCGGCAACTCCGAATATTTATTTTATAAGTGGCCGGAAAATGTTCTCGGAATGGGATGAAACTTGGCGTGTGGTCTTATTATAGTATAGACAGACCGCCTGTAGAATTTCGTCGCATTCGGAGTTCGTTTGATAGCCCAACCGATAAACATATAGAGGCACTATAGCCGGATAAAAGTCGGATGTTTCGGTGTTCCGAAACAGTCGCCGGTCCCCCTCTCTCTCTCTTCTCTCGTCTCAGTCCGATGCCTTCTACACAGCCCACTTTTACCCCTCGACTGCACGACCGAAGTTGCCCAGAACCCGACCCAGGTTTTCGTTACCGATGTGTCCGGATCATCCCCAAACATCCCTAAAATATCATCGATTCTTTATTTGGATTCCCTACCTATTTATTCTTGTCTGTCCGATTGCGATCGGAGGGACGAGATACCCCTAAACCTAACCCACTTACTATATAACAGTGCAACCCTAAAACCTAGGGCGCTTGTCCCATCAGTCTCGTCCCCGCCGCCACTCCACCAAATCCTCTCGGGATCCCCTCCCGATCCCGCAACCAATCCTCCTCCTTGCCTCGCTCAAGCGCACAAGAGAGGAGTTCCTCCTCTGCCCGATGTCCACCATCCCCGCCTCATGGATCCTCCCATCCACGAGCATCATCCTCTCGATCCATGGCACCTCGGCGTCGAGGCGCCCGAGTTCCTCGCCTGCTGTCCTCTGGAACGAGCAGGAGCTCGTCCATGGCGTCTCCTTCTGCTTCCCCTGCTGTAGGGCTCCATCGTCCCTGCTCGTCTTCATCTCGCGCGCAGCGGCGCCCTGTCTTCCCCGTCGAACACATCAACCATGGTCGAGCCGCCTGATGGCTTCTCGCCCCTCGTTGGTTACCCCAAGTGGAAGGTTTGAGATGTAGTGTAGCGGAAGTTTTCCCTTGGCAAAGATACCAAGGATCGATTTCCCCTGAGACCCCAAGGTTCAACAAGAAGGTGTCAACTTCTAACGGCGCCAGATATTAGCAATCAATGTGGACCTGCACACAGATACAAATAACTTTGCTCCCAACGAGTACAGAGAGGTTGTCAATCCCTCCGGCCTTGTCGTTTACAAAGTATCAAACGCAAGTGATAATAGTGATAGGTACTGCTGCAAATAGTAAGTAAAAGCGGAAAGTAAATAGCGGATGTGATCAGTGATGGTAATATGGACCGGGGTCCCATGATGTTCACTAGTGATGTCTCTCTCCCAAAAGACGATAAAACAGCTATGTGAGGTAAACGAATTACAGCTGGGCAATTGACAGAATTATGTGCGCAAACCAATGCTAACTATGTTGCAAGAAAGGTAGAGGTTCAAAGCATGGGCGGTACGCCAAGGTAAGTAGACCGAAATCCATCTGCATCTACTACTAATCATCCACCTTGAGATATCTATCCAGAACATCTCGCTGGTATTAAGTTGCGAGTCCCACCCATAGTGTAAACTCAAAGCAATAGACAACTGCATTAAAAGAACTTTGCGTAAAGTAAACAATCCTTGCACCCGCGGGCACAAGCACCGTTGTTTTCCCCCTTGTGGCAACAGCACATCCCCTAGACTCATGTTTCTGTCACTCAAGCTAGTCATCGAGGGGCATGAACCCACAATCGAGCATAACGTTCCCTCTTGGAGTCACTACCTACTACTTGGCCAAAGCAATAAATAGCAACGGAGAACATGCAAGAATTACTTACGAACATAAATATAAAAGAGGTAAATCAAATATATTACTCAAACACAATCTGAACATAATCTCACAATCCATCGGATCCCACCAAACTCATCATAGCAATAGCATAAGGATTACATATGTGCCTCGATCATGTAGGGCAGCTCACGAGGTCTAATTAGTGAAGCACAAGAAGGGGAGGAGAACATCACATAGCTACTGGTCATGGACCCATGGTCCAAGGGAGACTACTCACAACTCATCCGGGAGGCGTCCATGGCGGTGGAGAGGCTCCCGGTGGTGATCCTCCCCTCCGGCAGGGTGCCGGGAAGAGTTCTCCTGGTGCTCCCGATCTTGGAAGCGCGGCGGCGGCGGAACAGAGATGAGATCGCGAAAAAGGGTTCCGTCCTCGAGGGTTTTGGGACGCGATATAAATATATGCCAAAGGGGGGCATCAGCGGAGGCCTGGGGGGCCCAGGCGCCCCGCCGGCACGGCCAGGAGGGGGGCCGCGCCACCAGGGCGCCTGGAGCCCTGGTGGCCCCCCTCAGGCCCTACTTCGACCGTGTGGAAGCATCCGGAACGCTGATTTTTTATATAATTTTTCCGGGATTTTTCTGGCAGTTTTCGTGACGGGAAAACCTGAAATACAAAA
This sequence comes from Secale cereale, assembly GCA_902687465.1. NCBI lineage: Eukaryota > Viridiplantae > Streptophyta > Magnoliopsida > Poales > Poaceae > Secale > Secale cereale. The sequence goes on from LR738715.1 coordinate 98,860,192, forward strand.
ACAGCAGAAAACAGAAACTGGCACTGGGGTGCACTGAGTTAATAGGTTAGTCCAAATATGATCAAAAGTGTATGGACGTGTATAAATATCATAGCAATATCACCCAAAAGAGGCATGGAGCAAGCCGAAATTATAGATACGTTTTAGACGTATCAACATCCCCAAGCTTAATTCCTGCTCGTCCTCGAGTAGGTAAATGATAACAAGAATAATTTCTGTGGTGACATGCTATTAACCATATAAGGATTTTTCATAATCATATGACAAAAGCTTACTGAGACAATGAATCTGTAGTAATTAAGTTGCCTCATGAGAAAATCACAAAGAACTGAAGGTTTTACAATATGATACTGAAACATCAAATAGATTTGTAATGAGCATGGTGTGCAAATATGATAAAGTGACATCTCGCTTGCCCCCTTTAGTGAAGTAAAACATAAATGCAGGGGCACCTCCAAGGTTTAAGTGATGACTAGATACAATGATTTCAGAATAAACGATATCACAATCATGCAAAAGACAATGCTACTTTGGGACAATGCACATTACACTCAGAATGACAATCATGCTCTTAATGGTTTGTTGCTTTAAAAGAAGGTGGAGACTCTCGAACCGTGGCTTTTGTTGGCAAGGTTGAAAACCCGTGGTCGGAAACAAAGACAAAGCATGTACCAGAGCTCTTGGTTTTAAAAACAGAGGTAATAATTATTATTATTTTTAGATTATGCATGTTCCGTCAACGAATGCTAGCAGATAACTCAATCACTTCTTGAGATGGACAAGTTTCGAGGAACGGCTCCCGAATGAGGACAATCACATCCTCTTAATCTCCTTTGTTTATCACTGCCAAAGTTTTCTGATTTCTCATGAACAAAGCGTGAAGGAGGGTTTGTTTGTTATATTAATTTTGAGCCGGGCGCACTCTTTGCCAGTTCCTTCTCGTATTATGGGTTTGCACATTAGACATGCAATCCCGGGGTGAAGCTTGTCCAACTTAAAAAGATCATGAATTAACTACTACTTCCTCATGAACTAAAACAGAGGCACAAAATATGAATGCTTTTTTTTGAATAATTTCGAGATGGTACATGAAAGTCTCCGTTAGGAATGGCAGGTAAATACCATGTATAGGAAGGTATGGTGGACTCATATGGCGTAACTGGTTTAAAAGAATTTGGATGCACAAGTAGTCAGTCCGCTTAGTACAGGTGGAGGTTAGCAAAAGACTGGGAGCGACCAACTAAAAGAGCAATGCCGGTCATAATCATGCAGAGCGACAAAGCAACATTGAATCAGGCATGGTAGTTATATCGCTACTCAGAAATAAAAGATCATCAAGGCTTGACAGACTTTCTTTACAGTCTTTAATATGCGTGAGCATACGCCAAGTCAATCAAAATAAATTCTCGAAGGAAGATATTACTAAACCATACCACATCATAGGCAAACAAATCATGTTGGTACTCCAATAGCACATTGGGAACCCCCCAGCTATTTGAGACTAACCATAAGAAAACATGAACTACTAAGCGCCATTATGCACGTAGCATTTTTATCATAGACATATCGACCAATGCAACAGAAGCAAACTCTCTTAATAAGATAAGCATGATAACTAAAGAGAGTTCAAGCAACCAACTAAACAAAAGCTCTTTAAAAAGCTAAGCATGAAAACTAAGAGCTAAGCATGATAGTAGCTATTGAAAGACAAAGAACACATACAGCAAAGATAGACATGAAAATTCTATGTTATGTTCTAGGTTGAAGTGGAGCGTGTCTCTCTCCCACACAAAGAAAGCTGAGTTCCGACTCGTTATGAAAAGCTAAAGAAAACTAAAAAGGAAACTAAGAGCAAGACGCTCCAAGCATAGCACATAACACACGAAGTGATAATAATATAGTGGAACGAAAGTCGAACTGATAATGTTGATGGAGAAGGGGATGCACGGGGGCATCCCCAAGATTAGACGCTTGAGTCTCCTTGAATATTTCTTGGGGGTGCATGGGGGCTTCCCCAAGCTTGAGCGTTTGACACTCCTGAATCTTTTTATCATCTTCCCTCGCACACTTGAAAACTCCCTTCATACATAACTCATCATAATCTGATTAGCGAGGTTAGTACCCATAATAAAATAATTGTTCCTTGCTGGAAATAAGGATATTCTTGAAGGTCTACTGTTTCTCAAAATTGCCAAAAGGTTTTTGTAAAGAAAAAGCAAACTCAAGGTTTGCAAAATGAAGGAGAGGCAAAACAGGACAGAATATGTGAAAAACAGAACAGCAGGTAGTAAATGATTTTTTTCGGGGCACTTCTGCAACTCTAATAAAAAAACTCAGAACAGACGCCCGAAGGACAATTGTATAGAGCACTCTGTCGAAAAAATTCAGACCAAAAAGATGATCTGGTGATTTTATACGAATTTTTCTATCCAAGGACAGAATCTGTTTCCTGGACAGCACGTCACAACTTTTGAACTTTCTTGCAATCAGAGGCTACACTTGGCACAAAGTTGAAAAGTAAAGATACAATGATGATGCTACTGTGGAAACAACATCAAGACACAACAAAAGCAAAATAAAAATTTATTCATTGTGGGCTGCCTCCCAAAAGTGCTTTCTTTTATGCCTTTAAGCTAGGCATAATGCATAGAGGAATCAATAATCATCATAATAATCGGAGTTATAAATTGCTTCAAATGGTTCCTCAACAAGTTCACTCTTGTTCCTTCTAGGAAAGGGGTACACACCTTTTGCCTTCCCGCGTAAGCGGATTTGTTCCTTACCTATATCGATGAAGCCTTTTACTGCTCGGAGGAAGTCCCTTCCAAGCACTATATTTCCTTGGTTTGGCTTCATGAGGAAGAAATCAATCACTGCAATCCCTTTAAGGAATTTAACTGGCACGTCTTTTATTCTTCCCTGGATTTCAGAAATATCTCCATTAGTGTGTTCATGATAAGATGATAATCTTTCCATGTCAAATTTTAAAGAATCATGAATAATTTTTGGCATAGTAGAAACCATAGATCCAATATCACAATAAGCAAGGAAGTCTTGATTAGAGATGCTAATCCTAACCAAAGGATCCCAATCATTGTCTATTTCCAAAATATCTCTCTTGTTGGGTTTGTGTTTCTCTACCTTCATTAAGTCTAGAGCATCCATTCTCTTCTCAACAGTAGCAAGTCTATCTATGACAGTATCAAAATTATGATCATAAACAAAGTAACTAGATAGACCATGTATAATTTCAAGAGCTCTAGCTTCATCACACTCTAGGAAATCTCCTTCAGCTATAATATCAAGAGAGTGTTTACACCATTTAAAAATACCATGGTAAAAATTTCTAAGCACAATTTTTATAGGTATCCAAGGCGTAATTCTCCTATGTGCATCAGAAATTCTGTCCCATGCCTTCTTCATATTTTCTCCATCCCTTTGATGGAAATCTAGGACTTCTGATTCCCTCAAAGCACCAAATCCTAACATGCTTGACTAAACAGAAAGGACTACCAGCAAATAATTAAAATATATTTTTTTATGATTTTCGATAAAAGATACTAAAGCAAAAACTGAAAGGTAAACTAACAAGACTAAAAAGCAAAGGTAAAAGATAGCGTGCAACTCCCCTATCTTGAAGAGTGGAGTCCCCAGCAATGGCGCCAGAAAACTTTGCTTGATGGCTTCTCGCCCCTCGTTGGTTACCGCAAGTGGAAGGTTTGAGATGCAGTGTAGCGGAAGTTTTCCCTTGGCAAAGATACCAAGGATCGATTTCCCCTGAGACTCCAAGGTTCAACAAGAAGGTGTCAACTGCTAATGGCGCCAGATATTAGCAATCAACGTGGACCTGCACACAGATACAAATAACTTTGCTCCCAACGAGTACAGAGAGGTTGTCAATCCCTCCGGCCTTGTCGTTTACAAAGGATCAAACGCAAGTGATAATAGTGATAGGTATTGCTGCAAATAGTAAGTAAAAGCGGAAAGTAAATAGCGGATGTGATCAGTGATGGTAATATGGACCGGGGTCCCATGATGTTCACTAGTGATGTCTCTCTCCCAAAAGACGATAAAACAGCTATGTGAGGTAAACGAATTACAGCTGGGCAATTGACAGAATTATGTGCGCAAACCAATGCTAACTATGTTGCAAGAATAGTAGAGGTTCAAAGCATGGGCGGTACGCCAAGGTAAGTAGACCGAAATCCATCTGCATCTACTACTAATCATCCACCTTGAGATATCTATCCAGAACATCTCGCTGGTATTAAGTTGCGAGTCCCACCCATAGTGTAAACTCAAAGCAACAGACAACTGCATTAAAAGAACTTTGCGTAAAGTAAACAATCCTTGCACCCGCGGGCACAAGCATCGTTGTTTTCCCCCTTGTGGCAACAGCACATCCCCTAGACTCATGTTTCTGTCACTCAAGCTAGTCATCGAGGGGCATGAACCCACAATCGAGCATAACGTTCCCTCTTCGAGTCACTACCTACTACCTGGCCAAAGCCATAAATAGCAATGGAGAACATGCAAGAATTACTTACGAACATAAATATAAAAGAGGTAAATCAAATATATTACTCAAACACAATCTGAACATAATCTCACAATCCATCGGATCCCAGCAAACTCATCATAGCAACAGCATAAGGATTACATATGTGCCTCGATCATGTAGGGCAGCTCACGAGGTCTAATTAGTGAAGCACAAGAAGGGGAGGAGAACATCACATAGCTACTGGTCATGGACCCATGGTCCAAGGGAGACTACTCACAACTCATCCGGGAGGCGTCCATGGCGGTGGAGAGGCTCCCGGTGGTGATCCTCCCCTCCGGCAGGGTGCCGAGAAGAGTTCTCCTGGTGCTCCCGATCTTGGAAGCGCGGCGGCGGCGGAAGAGAGATGAGATCGCGAAAAAGGGTTCCGTCCTCGAGGGTTTCGGGACGCGATATAAATATATGCCAAAGGGGGGGATCAGCGGAGGCCTGGGGGGCCCAGGCGCCCCCCGGCGCGGCCAGGAGGGGGGCCGCGCCACCAGGGCGCCTGGAGCCCTGGTGGCCCCCCTCCGGCCCTACTTCGACCGTGTGGAAGCTTCCGGAACGCTGATATTTTATATAATTTTTCCGGGATTTTTCTGGCAGTTTTTGTGACGGGAAAACCTGAAATACAAAAACAGCAGAAAACAGAAACTGGCACTGGGGTGCACTGAGTTAATAGGTTAGTCCAAATATGATCAAAAGTGTATGGAAGTGTATAAATATCATAGCAATATCACCCAAAAGAGGCATGGAGCAAGCAGAAATTATAGATACGTTTTAGACGTATCACCGCCGGAGCGAGCTTCACCGACGACCACCTCCTACAGGACCGTCGCGTCCCTCTCCTCTGCTTCCTCCCGTTTCCCTTCTTCTCGTATCTCTCTCACCTCGCGGACTCATCTCTCTCTCTCTCTCGTTCTAGACAGGGGAGCGACCATGGCCGTCTGTCCATGGAGATGAGCCGCGCTGCCCTGGTCACCTGCGACCTCTGGTCGCCTCTGCGTCGTCCTCACCGCTCGCTGGAACCGAGGCTGCCGCCCTCCTCAGTTCATCACGCCGCCTCCAGTTCCGCTGGATCCGGCCTGGATCGACCACCCCAAGGCCCCATGCCAACCCACGCCGCTGCTACGTCCACTTCGCCTGAACCCCGCCCCAGCGCTCGCCTCCTGCATCGCCATGGCCGCTGGCCTCTATTTGTTTCCTCGCTGTGAGCAATTTCTTAACTGAACTTCTTTCTTTCTCCTAGATCCGTTCTGGCATATAGATGATATCTAGAGTCGCCACCATATTCTAGCATCAACAGAGTCACTGGCCTAGTTGTTGTTCCCTTGCGCACTCATCCAGGAGGTCCTGGGTTCAAATCCGAGGTGCCTTTGTATTTTTTGTTCTTTCTTTTATTTTGCACACACTCAGTCACTCAACCACTTGGGCCAGATGCTTCTGGGCTGCTGCGGTGTGCTGCAGTTCGGCCCATCATGTGTTTTTTTTCCAGCAGAGTGATTTTGTCATTTAATCATGTGCATGCATAATCACAGAAAATGCCTTAGTTTTAGAATGCTCACAACTAAATAACCGTGCATCGGATTTAACCATGTTATATATGTAAAATGCTTAGAATTTCATCTAGTTTTATAATTTGCAACTTCCTTCCATGTTTAAAATGTTTAACTTGCTGTTTTCTTTAATTTGTGTAAATAACTTGCTAAAATGGTTTATTTCATAACTAAATAACCGTAGCTTGGTTTTTAATAAACTTTATATGTAAATGGGGTAGAAAAAATGTGTAGAAGAACATGATGCACTTTGTTTTGCTGTTTAACAACATTAAAATGGTGTAATAGGCAGAACAGTACCAAATTCGTAATATGCATATGGGGTTTTCCCGGAGTTGTTATTCGTGTTTTCGGCCTCATTTAAATTTGCCTAAATAGTTAGTTTTCTTGTGCTTCCTACCTTGCCATGTAATGCTTCCTGTATAGACTTGTCATGCATCATACCTTGCCATGTATTGCATCATATAGACTTGTGTTGTTTTTTTCTGTGCTTCCTACCTTGCCATGTTTTGCTTCATGTATAGACTTGTGGTGCATCCTATATAGAACTGTCTTGCATCATACTTGGTTGAGCATATTGTCATGTCTCGTGTGGTGTGTTTACCGTGTTGCTTGCTTCTTCTCGTTAGTGCTTGTTCCGTTGCAATCGTGAGGATTCGTTCGCCTACCCATGGTTCTTCTTCAAGGCTTCTTCTTCGTCTACTTCATGGACTTGTTCTTCGTCCTTGCGGAATCCGAGGCAAGATTACCTTACCCTTGGATACCTTACTACCATTGCCATGCTTAGTTGTCTCGATGCTATCGTTATATGTCGCGCTACCCATCTTTATTGTCAGCCCCTCTCCTTGTTGCCATGAAACCTCTAACCTTTGACACCTTCCTAGCAAACCGTTGATTGGCTATGTTACCCACTTGCTCAACCCCTCTTATAGCGTTGTTAGTTGCAGGTGAAGATGAAGATCGTTCCATGTCGGAACTTGTTGTTGGAATATCACAATATCTATTATTATATTAACACACCTATATACTAGGCATGGGTGGAAGGCTTGGCCTTTTGCTTGGTGTTTTGTTCCACTCATGCCATCTTAGGCGCCGATAAACCAGCATTATGTTCCTTGATTTTGCGTTCCTTACACAGTTGGGTATATGGGGACCCCTTGACACTTCGTCTTTGAATAAAACTCCTCCAGCAAGGCCCAACATTGGTTTTAATTTGCTCATAATAACAACTTGTTTAATTAATTAATTGCATAGGGGGTCATGTCCCCGGGTTCTTAATTCTACATAACAGGGGGGCCAGTGCTGATGGTGTTGGTCCCAAACGGGGAGACTGCGGGGCCACCACGGGGAAACTCAAGGATTGGCTCCCGTAGGCTCACCAATCCGTACGTGGCCTGAGACGAGATACGCGCGGCTACTATCAGGGTGTCGGCACGCCGGGAGGTCTTGCTGGACTTGTTTTACCATTGTCGAAATGTCTTGTGCACCGGGATGCCGAGCCTGATCTGATTTCCCTAAGATAAGGGGTGATGATATTATATTTATCACTTCAGCTGATCGTGAGAGCTTGTGATGGGCTAAGTTGGGACACCCCTGTAGGGTTATGATCTTTCGAAAGCCGTGCCCGCGGTTATGTGGTAGATTGGAATTTGTTAATGTCCGGTTGTAGAAAACTTGACAGAGGATCCGAAGTAAAACACACAACTGTGTGAGTAACCGTGACTGTCTCTTTTCATTTTGAGAAGAGAACACGGTGGGGTTATGTTTGACTCGTAGGTAGTTCAGGATCTTTAGCGATCATTACTAGTTTGCGACCGTTTGCGTAGATGCTCATCTTATTCTTGTACTCGTAAGTTAGCCACCATATATTTTGCTTAGTCACTGCTGCAACCTCACCACTTTACCTCTTCCTACCCATAAAGCTTTGCTAGTCTTGATACCCATGGTTATGGGATTGCTGAGTCCTCGTGGCTCACAGATACTACAACACCAGATGCAGGTACATCCGAGTTCAGTGCAGAAGGTGGATCAGAACTTCAGTGGAAGTTCGATGAAGAGCGTAGCCGTATGTATGTGACATTTTCGACGATCAGTAGTGGTTTCTACTAGGGGCGATTCGGACATGTGGCTTTATGTTTTTGGTATCTTTCTTTTGGATCTTCGCCCGTAGTCGGGTTGTGATGTTTTGGATGATGATTTGCTTATGTAATGTATTGTGTGATTTGGCGAGTGTAAGCCAACTATCCTTTTGCAATTTCATCTCTATTTTTACATGAGTCGTGCAAAGATTCCAAACTTGAGATCATTCTAGAATGGGCTTATACCTTTAAGTCGTGCCTCGACACGTAGGAGGTATAATCCCATCCTGGGCATTACATATAGTGACCTTGGAAGGCAATTGCCGGTTTGAGCCTTTGAGGCAGAAGCTGGGACGACTCAAGCGTGATTGCAATGACATGGGAACGCTCATGGGCGCTTTGGTAAAGTATGGAGACTCTGAAACACCAAGTATCCAAACGCAGACGGACAAGTCCGGGAAAGCGAGCAAAAACGGTAAACCGGCGCAGGCCAATCCGGCAGGTACAGGTTACAATGGCAAGCGTAAAGCGGAAGGCAGCTCGGACTTTGTGGCCAATACCAACTCTCAAGACAACAGGCAGCGCCGCAAGGGTAGACCGCCCCCACGCAATGGGAGGCCGCCTATTAACCTAGATCGCCAGTTGAGTGTGCCTTGCCCAAAGCACGGTACAAAGGAAAACCCGGCTACGCATCTCTGGAAAGACAGTTTTATTATGTAGGAGTTTATGAAACAGGCCAAGTATAACCACGGGCCCCCCCGCCGGATCAGGTCCCGGTTTTCAGGGTCCGGGTTACCAGGGAGGTGGATCCGGATCAGGATACCACGGCGGTAACAATAACCATAATGGCAACAATCAGCATCAGCAGAACCAGCAACATGGTCAGGGTGGATACAACAATCAAGGGAATCAACAGTGTCAGCAGCAGCAGCAATCCGGATATCAGAATAATCCGAAGGAGCTAAGCAGTGGGCAATATCATGTTTTCACCACAAGTCTGTGCAAACGGGATCAAAAGGTTCTGAAGAGAGCAGTACATGCTGTTGAACCGGCAATACCGCATTTTTTACGTTGGTCTGAGCAGCCCATTGTATGGAGCAAAGAGGATCACCCGCCACGGGTTGATAATCCGGGTCAGTTGGCCTTAGTGGTGGCACCTCATGTGGGTGGTTACAAGTTCACAAAGGTGATCATGGATGGGGGCAGCAGCATCAATATCTTATACTATGAGACCTTTCGACGTATGGGGTTGACACATAAGAAGCTCCGACAATCCAACACAGTGTTCCATGGGGTGGTGCCCGGTAAATCGGCTTACCCAATAGGGAAAATCGATCTGGAAGTTACCTTTGGGGATGAGCATGACTCTAGATCAGAGATGGTGACCTTTGAGGTTGTAAAGATCAGGAGCCCATATCATGCTCTGTTTGGGAGACCGGTTTACGCCAAGTTCATGGCTAGACCGTGTTATGTTTATCTGCAGCTCAAGATGCCGGGTCACAAGGGAACTATCACGGTTCACGGGAGCCGCAAAATCGCATTGGAGTGCGAGGAAGGAGATGCAGCATACGCTGAGGCAGTTTGTGCGACGGAGGAGCTGAAGTTTTATAAGGACAATGTTGATCCAGCAAATATGTCCCCGCTGAAGAAGCCAACTACAGAGCATGATCCGGCGCTGAAGTTTAAATCAACAGAGGAAACCAAGCAGATTGACTTTGTTCCGGGCAATTCGTCCAAGCAATTCACTATCAGCGCTAACCTAGACCCCAAATCAGAAAGCGCGCTCATCGAGTTCATCCGTGAGAACCGGGATATCTTTGCATGGAAGCCTTCTGACATGCCAGGTATACCGAGGGAACTCGCTGAGCACAGTCTTAATATTGATCTGAAGTTGAAACCGGTCAAGCAGTATTTGCGCCGCTTCAATGAGGAGACGCACAAGGCTATAGGTGAAGAAGTGGCTAGGCTCTTGGCCGCAGGTTTCATAGTTGAGGTGTTTCATCCAGAGTGGTTGGCTAATCCGGTGCTGGTACTCAAGAAAAACGGGACCTGGAGAATGTGTGTTGATTACACAGACTTGAACAAGGCTTGCCCAACTGATCCTTTTGATCTCCCCCGTATTGATCAGATTATCGATGCTACGGCGGGATGTGAGCTGCTAAGTTTTTTGCATGCATATTCAGGTTATCATCAGATTAAGATGGCAGCTAAGGACCAGGAGAAAACAGCTTTCATAACTCCCTTTGGAGCCTTCTGCTATGTATCCATGCCTTTTGGGCTCAAGAGTGCCCAAGCAACTTATCAGCGTTGTGTGCAGAACTGCCTACAAGGGCAGATTGGAAGAAATGTCCATGCATATGTTGATGACATCGTGGTAAAATCCAGGAGGGAGGAGACACTGGTAGATGATTTAAAAGAAACTTTTGACAACCTCCGAGTTTATAAGATGATGCTCAATCTGGAGAAGTGTGTTTTTGGTGTTCCAGCGGGCAAGCTCCTTGGATTCTTAGTGTCAAACAAAGGGATTGAAGCTAATCCGGAAAAGATCAAGGCGATCACATCTTTGGCTAAACCGACATACATCAATGACGTCCAGCGCGTGGCAGGCCGGATTGCAGCGTTGAGTCAGTTCATCAGCCGTTTAGGAGAAAAGGCAATCCCGCTTTATCAGATGATGAAGAAGACGGATCGGTTTGTGTGGAGCGATGCCGCAAACGCTGCATTCGAGGATTTGAAATGGCAATTAGCAGAACCACCAGTTCTTGCTGCCCCGGTTGACAAGGAGCCGCTATTGTTATACGTGGCTGCCAATGCTCGTATAGTTAGCGTGGCCATTGTGGTGGAGCACAAAGAAGCAGGCAAAGAATATCCGGTTTATTACGTCAGTGAGGTGCTTATTGAGTCGAAACAAAGATATCCACACTGGCAGAAATTGCTGTATGGTGTGTTCATGGCAAACCGGAAGTTGAAGCACTACTTCCAGGGCCACCCAATCACTGTTGTCAGTTCAGCTCCGTTGGGGGATATAATCCAGAACAGAGAAGCCACTGGCAGAGTGGCGAAGTGGGCCATTGATCTTAGCCCACACGGATTAAAATATGTGCCCTGTAGTGCTATAAAGTCCCAAGCACTGGTGGATTTCATCAATGATTGGACAGAGTTGCAAGCACCTGAGGAGAAGCCGGATCATACATATTGGACTATTCACTTTGACGGTTCAAGGCAATTGGAGGGCTCGGGGGCTGGAGTCGTGTTAACTTCCCCATGAGGTGATAAGTTCTGTTATGTCCTCCGATTAATGTTCCCTTGTACTAACAATGCTGCGGAGTATGAAGCTCTCCTCCATGGTTTGCGGATGGCCAAGGAGATGAACTTGAGCCGGGTCAAGTGCTTTGGTGACTCAGATCTGGTGGAATAACAAGTATCTGGTAAGTGGGACTCTAAGGATCCACTCATGGCGGCTTATCGACGAGAAGTGGATGCAGTTGCAGGATACTTCATGGGATATCAGGTGGACCACATAGACCGACGGAAAAATGAAGCGGCCGATGCATTAAGCCGGCTGGGCTCTCAGCGTAAACCGGTTCCACCTAATACCTTCTTAGATGAGTTACATAATCCGTCAGTATAGATACCTTCAGAGGAAGACTTGGTTGTTCCTAATCCGGAAGCACAGTTAGTCGCAGCACTTCACGTCATTCCGGATTGGACACTCCCTTATTTGGCGTATATGAGCCGAGGTGAGTTGCCAGAGAACGAAGTGGAGGCCCGGCAGATAATCCGGCGGTCTAAATCCATGACTATCGTCAATGGAGAACTTCATCATCGCAGCGTTTCTGGAGCGTTTCAGCGGTGCGTATCATCAGAGGAAGGCTGTGATATTCTTCGAGAGATTCATGAAGGGGATTGCGGTCATCACGCCGGTTCAAAGTCCTTAGTAGCTAAAGCTTTTTGTCATGGGTTCTACTGGCTGACGGCTCACGCCGATGCACAGGACTTGGTCAGAAAATGTGACGCTTGCCAGAAATTTTCGCGGTGTGCTCATGCACTGGCGCAGGAGTTGCGGATGATTCCAATCACTTGGTCATTTGCGACTTTGGGGCTTGATATGGTTGGACCCTTTAAAAGATCCCAAGATCAGAAAACCCACCTGTTGGTAGCAGTGGATAAATTTACAAAGTGGGTCGAAGCAGAGCCTATCAGTAAGTCTGATGCGGCAACAGCGGTTAAGTTCATCAAAAAGGTGATTTTCCGGTTTGGCTTTCCACACAGGATTATAACTGATAATGGCACCAACCTATCTAAAGGAGAGATGGAAGAGTTCTGTCAAAGAGAACATATTCGCCTTGATGTGTCATCAGTAGCTCACCCTCAGTCCAACGGCCAAGCTGAGAGAGCCAACCAAGAGATCTTGAGAGGCATCAAGCCCTGGCTTATGGTTCCTTTGCAAAGAACACCAGGTTGCTGGGTAGAGGAGTTGCCCTCTGTCTTATAGAGCATCAACACTACACCTTACAGATCAATAGGGTACACACCTTTCTTTATGGTATATGGTGCTGAAGCAGTCCTGCCTAGCGATATTCGGCATGATTCACCACGGGTGGCAGCTTACGTTGAAGCGGATAATGAGCAAGCAAGGCAAGACAGCTTGGACCGGCTAGATGAGGAACTAGACACGGCAGCAGCACGATCAGCAATTTATCAACAAGATCTACGCCGATACCACAGCCGCTGGGTTAAAACCAGAATGTTCTAGGAGGGAGATCTGGTGCTCCGGCTCATCCAAGACCAGACAGATATGCACAAGCTATCCCCACCTTGGGAAGGACCCTTTGTGATCAGCAAAAACCTACACAATGGATCATACTACCTTGTCGACGTTCGAGAACATAAGGACTCCACGTACGGCGGAGGAGGAGTCGAAGCGGCCGTGGAACATCGCTCTTCTTCGACCTTACTACACTTGAGCCATTGGCTCCGCTTTATGTACAATGTATATACTATAATTAATAAAATAAACTGGCGCCCCCGGATCACCGAGGAATCAGCCATCTTCTTCGCAAAAGAGTATCACATGGGGGCTTCAAAAGAAACCTTCCATGGCCTCTTAAACCGGCGCCCATGATAGAATCAGGGAATCAGCCATGTCTTTTATACACAAGAGTATCACATGGGGGCTTCGAAAGAAACCTTCCATGGCCTCTTAAACCGGCGCCCTTGACAGAATCAAGGAATCAGCCGTGTTCTTCAAAGGAGTATCACATGGTAGTTTCTACAGAAGCTTACCATGGCCTCCTAAACTGGCGCCCTTGATACATCAAGGGATCAGCCATCTTAACAAAACAAGAATCACATGGGGGCTTCCGCGGGCAAGGAAGTTTTCCGTGGCCTCTTGAGCCAGCGGCGGTATGAAGCCCATCATAAGAGCACTGCTCTGGTTTCTTCGGCAATTTCCACTTGATGATGAGGGGTAAAAGAGAGTGTTGGTGCCCAACCCAGCTCAAACATATGCCCCGATGAGCAAAACGGCTCACACACTATCGGGGGGCTCGCAGAGAGTTGAATACCCTTGTAGTGAACATGGCTTGGAAGCCCGGTGCATGCACCTAAAACCCCGAATTAACCTGCCTGCCTCAAGTAAATCACGCCGTCCAGGTAAACCTGGTATGACCCGTCGAACCTGCCACAAGTTACTCCTTCGGGACCCTGAACTTGGCCATGTTAAATTGATGATCATCGAGTTGATTACCTAAAGACAAAATCTTTACGAGATTTTTGAAACATTGGGTAGCTTGTCATCGATGATTTGGTTAAGGATTGCGGAGCATCTTGACAGGCTTTGCTAAAATGGTTAATGACAGTAGCCTGGCAGCTCATAAAAAGCCTTGAATTTGGAGCCTGGCAGCTCGTAAAAATCCTCGACTACATGGTCTTATTTGCCCAAAAAACCTTATTTTTATTTTTATTTTATTTCACAAATTTTGGTCGTCATGATCATTGGTTTTTAACCAAGTCCATTGATGCGAGACTGGACAACTACAAGGTTGACCATATATCTACAAAGTTAAAGTGTGGGTCATGAACACCAGCGAGAGTTAAACCGGCGTTCATCGTAACCCGGATCGGCCATCAGGCTAAGCCAAAGAAGAGAGCCAAGAGCCTCATCAGCGCCTGCGCTTTCACTTATTCCTACCGGGTTAAGGTCAACAAGCACACTTAATCAAAGGTATGGTATATGTTTGTGATCAAAAGCTATTCCTTGATATATATATATATATATATATATATATATATATATATATATATATATATATATATATATATATATATATATATATATATCAGAGCTGTATAATCCGTCCGGTGGTAAAACGCCAGGACATCTTTTAGCTTCGTTCATGCAGGCACAGGTAATATAAGCTGATCAAGCATTGCAAACAGATGATAAATTGGGAGATGCCAATCCAAATAGTACCATAACAGTGGGACAAAGGCAGTGCTTCAACTATTCTATTACAAGGCACTTGCTGGCCTGAATGGATCAACAGTTTCTGGCAAAATATTCAGCATCTAAAAATTAAACAGGGACGGTTTATGACTCTTTTTCCGCACGCTGCGAAGGCTGAGGGTCAACTTGATCCGGGTCTTCATCGACTTCAGGCAATTGCTGGAAACCAGGAGCGCTCCAATCAATCTTGGAGAGGGCACGGAAATACACTTCATCATTGATAAGATCTGAAAGGTCAATATCTGGAGCGAAAGTGTGGTTACAAACTGGTGGGATCAGATTTTCAGTGTCGTAAACCGGCCGCTCCACCCGCGAATTTTCTAGATCGTAAGCCGGATGCTACCTTGTCAAATCTGCTTCATCGGCAAGCTTACTGGCGAGAGGGCGCATATCCTTGGTCAAAGAGCGGAGATCTTCAGCAGAGAAGGCTGACCCGTCCTCTTTCATGCTGCGATAGCCGTTCATGGCTTCAGCCGGATCAAAATCAGGGAGCCATGCTTTGGCCTGGGTCAGTGCCATGAGAGAGCCAGCTCGCGCAGCAGACTTCTTCACCTCAACAAGACGCGCAGGTAGGACAGACAACTTTTCCAGGGTGGCTTGGATGGTGGTCGGCGCCGGTTTATTGTGTGACATGGCACTGATAGCCCTTTGAGCGCCGGGGTAGAGCTCCTCCACTAGGGTATAAGCTGCCTTGAGCTTCTTCCGGACATCGTTGATACGTCCCAAACGTATCTATAATTTCGGATTGCTCCATGCATGTTTTGGGTGATATTGCTATGCTTTTGATACACTTTCATAGACTTTTGATCATATTTGGACTAACCTATTAACTCAGTGCACCCCAGTGCCAGTTTCTCTATTCTGTTGTTTTTGTATTTCAGGTTTTCCCAGTACTTAAATTGCTAGAAAAATTCCGGGAAAAATATATAAAAAATCAGCGCTCCAGAAGCTTCCACGCGCCAGAAGTGGGGCCAGAGGGGAGCCAGGGGCAGCCCAGGCGGCCCCACCCCTGGCCGCCTAGGCAGGGCGCCTGGGCCCCCCTCTCCGCCTCTGGTGACCCCCTTTGGCATATATTTACCTCCCATCGCGGAAACCCTGATTCCAGACCCCTTTTCTCCAGAAGCTATTCCGATCTCCGCCGCCATCGCCACCAAGTTTCGGGGGACCAGAATTCCTGTGTCAGCACCCTGCCGGGACGGGGAAGTGCCCCCGGATTCATCTCCATCGACGTTGCTTCCTCCCTCCATGATGCGGGAGTAGTTCCTCCTCGGGGCTGAGGTTTCTACCAGTAGCTATGTGGTCAATTCTCTCTCCCATGATGTGATCTTCGTTTTGATCATAGGCTATGTTAATCTAGGGTGATCCCATGATATTTCCCCTTCCTCTATGTATTGGATTGATGTACTCACTTGTCTTTATCTAGTATAATCTCCGAGACCAAGGTGACAGCGGTCTATTGGACATGGATTAGAAGAATATTTTCATGAGTGATTTCCTCTTTTTGTGTGGATTGAAGATTGAGAGTCTCTTGGTGCTTGTCTTTGACTATCCTTGAGATATGTTGTGGTGATTGTGGTACTCTCTTTGGATGGCCGAGGTGACATTGGGAAATCCATAGATTGAGAACTATGAACTTAGAGGTGTGCTTCTGTAGCCCTACATAATTCTCGTCCTCTCTTGACCACAAAGGAATGACCTCCGAGTGCGTCCCCCTTGCATGTTTTATGGGAAATATCATGTGATTCGATTATGTTAATGTTGTTGGGAGTTGCCACTAGTGAAAGTATGAAGCCTAGGCCTTGTTTCCACCATTGCAATACCATTTGTGCTCACGTTTACCACTTGTTTGCTTGCTGCACTTTTTATTACAGATTTATATTACTTTGCTTTGCCATTCCTATCATCCATATTTTACCATCTCTTCGCCGAACTAGTGCACCTATACATCTGACAAGTGTATTAGGTGTGTTGGGGACACAAGAGACTTCTTGTATCTTGATTGCAGGGTTGTTTGAAAGGGGTATGTTCAACCTCCACTTCCCTGAGTTCGATAAACCTTGGGTTACTCACTTAAGGGAAATTTGCTGCTGTCCTACAAACCTCTGCTCTTGGAGGCCCAACACTGTCTACAGGAATAGAAGCGTGTAGTAGACATCAAGCTATTTCTGGCGCCGTTGCCAGGGAAGTGAGGTAAGTGAAGGTACCTTCTCTAGATCTTGCAATTAAATCTTTTTGTTTCTTGTTTTTATTTCACTAGTTTTGCTTAATGGAAAACAACAGAAATATGAGAAAGCTTTATAAGCTCTACCTTGCTTTGGGACATGATGTGTTTGAAGAGAAAATTAAAAAACCTATGGAACTTTATTATTTGCATAACAATCATGATGGTGGTGATGTTATTAGTATGCTTTCTTTGAATATCAATATTGCTAATGACATGGAAAGCTCTAAGCTTGGGGATGACACGTTTGATGAACATGATATTTTTAGTCCCCCAACTTTTGAAGAGAAAATTTACTTTGATGATACTTTGCTTCCTATATATGATGATTACAATGATAAATGTGAGCTTTTTAGTCCACCTACTATTGAGGATAAAATTTATTATGATTATGATATGCCTCCTAAATATGATGATTACCATGATGGTTATGATTGCTTTACTCTCACTATTCCCAATAAGAAAGATTTTGCTTATATGAAGAGTAATGATACTTTTATGCTTTTGGATCATGGAAATAATGCCTTATGTGATAGTTATATTGTTGAGTTCATCCATGATGCCACTGAAATTTATAATGAGAGAGGGAGATATGGTTCTAAATATCTTAATAATAAGAAGTTTCCTCTCTTTATGGTGAATATTTTGAAGTTATGCTTGTTTTGCCTTCCTATGCTAGTTGCTTTATGCTTCAATAATTTATTTTCTTACAAGATTCCCATGCATAGGAAGTATGTTAGACTTAAATATGTTTTATATTTGCTTCTTGATGCTCTCTTTTGTTCTTCAATTCTTATTCCTACGAGAGCATCATTAAAGTCTTAAGCCTATCTTTATGGCTATAAAGAAAGAGCTCTAGGAGACAACCCTTGTTATCTTTGCTTTCAGTTTGTTCTTTCAGTTTTTAGTGGTCTTGATGTTTGTTACTACTGTAGCAACATCATTGTATCTTTACTTTTCAGCTTTGTGCCAAGTTTAGCCTCTGATTGCAAGAAAGTTCAAAAGTTGTGACGTGCTGTCCAGAAAACAGATTCTGTCCTTGGACAGAAAAATTCGTATAAAATCACCAGATCATGTTTTTGATCTGAATTTTTTTGACAGCGTGCTCTATACAATTGGCTTTCGAGCGTCTGTTCTGAGTTTTTTGATTTGAGTTGCAGAAGTGCCCCGAAAAAATTATTTACTACCTGCTGGTATGTTTTTCACAGATTCTGTCCTGTTTTGCCTTTTCTTCGTTTTGCAAACCTTGAGCTTGCTTTTTCTTTGCAAAAACCTTTTGGCAATCATGAGAAACAGTAGCTCTTCAAGATTATCCTTATTTCCAGTAGGGAAAAATTATTTTATTATGGGTACTAACCTCGCTAATCAGATTATGATGAGTTATGTATGAAGGGAGTTTTCAAGTGTGCGAGGGAAGATGATAAAAGAAGATTCAGGAGTGTCAAACGCTCAAGCTTGGGGATGCCCCCGTGCACCACCAAGAAATATTCAAGAAGACTCAAGCATCTAAGCTTGGGGATGCCCCCATGCATTCCCTTCTCCATCAACAATTATCAGTTCGTCTTTCGTTCCACTATATTTTAATCACTTCATGCGTTATGTGCTATGCTTGGAGCGTCTTGCTCTTAGTTTCCTTTTTAGTTTTCTTTAGCTTTGCTTGCTGTTCATAATAAGTTAGATCCTATCCTTCATTGTTTGGGATAGAAATACGCTCCACTCCACTGTAGAACACAACATAGGCTTGCATGCGTATCTTCTTGTGTGTTCTTTATCTTTTCATAGCTGCCGTCATGCTTAGCTCTTAGTTTTCATGCTTATCTTTTTAAGAGCTTTTGTTTAGGTTGTTGCTTCTGGAACTCTCTTGAGTTATCATGCTTATCTTGTTAAGAGAGTTGGCTTCTATGGCACTGGTTGATATGTCTATGATAAAAATGCTATGTGCATAATGGTGCTTAGTAGTTCATGTTTTCTTATGGTTAGTCTCAAATAGTTGGGGGTTCTTAATGTGTTATTGAAGTACCAGCATGATTTGTTTGCCTATGATGTGGTATGGTTTAGTGATATCTTCCTCCAAGAATTTATTTTGATTGACTTGGCATATGCTCACGCATATTTAAGACTGTAAAGGAAGTCTATCAAGCCTTGATGATCTTTAATTTCTGAGTAGTGATATAACTTCCATGCCCGATTCAATGTTGCTTTGTCCCTCTGCATGATTATGGCCGTCATTGCTCTCTTAGTTGGTCGCTCCCAGTCTTTTGCTAGCCTTCACCTGTACTAAGCGGACTGACTGCTTGTGCATCCAAAATCCTTGAAACCAGTTATGCCATATGAGTCCACCATACCTTCCTATATATGGTATTTACTTGCCATTCCTAACGAAGACTTTCTTGTACCATCTCAAAATTATTCAAAAGCATTTCTCTTTCGTGCCTCTGTTTTAGCTCATGAGGAAGTAGTAGTTAATTCATGATCTTTTTAAGTTGGACAAGTTTTACCCCGGGATTGCATGTCTAATCTGCAAACCCCTAATACGAGGAGGAACTGGCATGAGTGCGCCCAGCTCACAAAAGATAATACAACAAACAAACCCTCCTTCACGCTTTGTTCATGAGAAATCAGAAAACTTTTGGCAGTGATAAACAAAGGAGATTAAGGGGATGTGATCGTCCCCGTGCGGGAGCCGTTCCTCGAAACTTGTCCAGTTCGAGAAGTGATTGGGTTGTCTACTAACATTCGTTGACGAAATATGCACCTCCCAAAAATCATTTTTACCTCTGTTTTCAAAACCAAGAGCTCTGGTACATGTTTAGTCTTTGCTTCCAACCACGGGTTTTCAACCTCGCCATCAAATTCCACGGTTCGAGAGTCTCCACCTTCTTTCTTCAAAGCACCAACTAGGAGAGCATGATTGTCATTCTGAGTGTAATGTGCATTGTCCCAAAGTACCATTGTCTTCTGCATGATTGTGATATCGCTTATTCTAAAATCATTGTATCTAGTCGTCACTTAAACTTCGGAGGTGCTCCTGCATTATGTTTTGCTTCACTAAAGGGGGCAAGCGAGGTATCACTTTGTCATGTTTGCACACCATGCTCACTACAAATCTGTTGGGTGTTTCAGTATCATATTGTAAACTTTCAGTTCTTTGTAAACTTTCAGTTCTTTGTAAACTTGCACCCCCAAGGGGCAAGTAGGGAGCGCCGCGGGCCCTAATCGCCTGCAGCCTTGGTCGATGCGTGGCGACTGATTGGACGTGGTTGTCTCCGCTTCCCCACGCTGCCTCGGCAACTGCCCGACTTAACGAGACCCTGCTGCGTGCATAGAAAAACCAGCACGTGCGATCGTGGAGGCTGGTGGTTGGCCTTCTCCTGGCTATAAATGAGGAGGGAGTGAAACCCCCACTGTTCATCTCCTTCTTCTTGTCGCCAACTCCTTCTCCTTCCTCCTTGCCGCGCCGGATTGCCGAGATGCCCATGGCACCGATAAGGAATTTATCTGCTGTTGAGAAAGGGAAAACCCCCTGGGAAGAGTGGGAACCCCTTCCGCCAAAGAAGAGGTTCAGCCGCCCCCGTCGCATCGACAAGAGTCTGGAGGTAATGAGGCCTTGGTCTGAGCGGCCTCCTCCCGGCTACCCGTTGCCCTTGTACACCAAGCGCAAGGCTTCGAAAGAGGGGGTTGCATCCCACGCCACTCGCGTCATGGTCGAGGTTGTCCAGATGGGGTCGCACAAGCCGCTGGCTCCCAAACCCACACTGAGGGCTCCTCGCGCGAGTTCGTAGTGTGGACGGCGATGCCACCGCCTTCTTGGATTCGGCTCCCGAGGTTCTTTGCGGAGATGATGCCGGCGAGGGGTCTTGCTAAGCTAGGGTTGCAGCACACCGGGTTGATGTGGTTGCAGCACACCGGGTGTTGCAGCCAGGCTTCGGAGGCGGAGGTCGAGGTTGTCCCCCCGACCGGTGTCTTCATGACTTGAGGATGGGGAGAAATCGCCCGCGTGTGCCGCCCTGAGGGAGCCTCTGTCATCCATTTCGAGTTCGACGGCGCCTCCATGTTGTTCTTCAAGGTCTTTGACGAGGAAGGCCGACACCTAGAGTGTTGCCCTGGAGGGAGACGCCAGGGTGGCGTGGCGGCGGACGCCGTGCCTGCCCTTGGCCCTGCTGACAGCTCCTCTAGCAGCAATGATGGCCCCTGGGAATCCAGCAGCTCTCCCGAGCCTGACAAGTCTTCGGAGACGAGCGAGGACAGCTATGCGCCACCAAGCTCACGCCACGCTCAGAGCACGTCAGCAACATCATCTCGTCATTGTTGGTGACCTCGTCGGCGTTGGACTCTCGTGGCCCTCTGTTGATGATGGCGGCGGCGGCAGCAGCCGCGGCTAGGGCCCTTCAAGATCTCCTTCTTTTGTTCCATGCGAGGAATCAAAGCGAACCCCATGGGGGTGTGTAAAGAACTTGTAATGCTTCTGCTCCGATGTTTATTATTCTTGTTATGAAACCGCGGTCGCTTGTCTTGCTTCGGCACTGTCCCCCCTTTTTTCCTTACAGTAGCTTTGCACTCTAAGCCGGCGGGTCCTAGTCCCAAGGAAAGTTGCAGCCATCGCTGGTATGCCAGGTCACGATGCTGTGGTCAAGGACAGGAGGTGAGCAGCCCGGGGTCCGGTAAGAGCTCCTGAGGCATGATGCTCAAGAGGCCCCCCTTGGCGTGCAAGCAGCTTCCCGGAGGCTACAAGGGAAGGTGGCATTGGTGGAGCAAGACTGCGGGAATCAAAACTTGTCGTGTCGTGGCGTTGTGCCAATTTGAATGCGTGACTTATCTTAGCAGGCCTGAGGTGATTCTCCGCATGGTGGGCCTGGTCCGTTCTTCAGTGGAAGTGTGGCTAGGATTTCACGATTTCCTTCCCGCTTGCTCTAGTGTTCTACTTCGGCAGAGCCCGGCCCCGTGCATGCCTCAGCCGCCGCTGGCTTGTCCGGATCGCTAGGACGAGGCCAGGGGTCAGGGGCTACGTGACCAGTTAGGCTCCTGAGTCACGATGCTCAGGAGTCCTCTTTAACGTACGAACAGCCCTCGGGAAGGAAACGAGAAACTAGGCCAAAGCATTCCGCACCGGCATCCCCTTCTCCCGCTCTTCTAGATGCTCTGCATCCTCGGGTCCCGACCCTCGAGTAGAGCTCAGCCGCCGCTGGTATGCCAAGTTGCGATGCCGTGGTCAAGGCCAGGGGTGAGGGCTGGAGACTTAGTAAGAGTTCCTGGGATGCAATGCTCAAGATCCCCCCTTTAACGCGCAAGCGAATTACGTGAGAAGGGAATAGCCGGCAGGGCCGCCTATTGCTAGGCTCCGGAGACTACCGCGGGTTAGTGTGATGAAATAGCATAAATCTCGTCTGCCGCCATGCCACTGATCTTTCGGCAGGAAGCCGAAGGCACCGAGGACCTGGTGAGGTGACGTGCGCGAGGCGGGCCGCGAGTCAGAGCTCGATCTCTCAGATATGTCAGCGTTACAGGTATGGACCCGAGCACAAGCGCCATGCCAACGCGTGTAGCCCCCGTTGCGGGATGAGCAGGAGTCCGTTCAGCAGCGCGTGACACCAAAAGAGGTGGTGAGTGACCAGGTGATGATCATAAGGCAATTCATAGGAGGAAACGAGCTAATTTAGGTAATGCAAATGTGACACACGCCAAAGGGATGGACCCGAGCGGCCTGGTGTCAGATTTCGGGTTCCGCAAACCCTTGATAGGTACGAACTCTGGGGTGCGCAGGAAGAACACTCTCTCCCCAGTGCGCTCGCCCTACGATTCCACAGCATAGCTCAACGAACTCAAAGAACAAGGGACACAGAGGATTATACTGGTTCGGGCCACCTTATGGTGTAATACACTACTCCAGTGTGTGTGGTGGATTGCCTTGTATGGTTGAGGATGAACTAATA
The DNA here is from genome assembly GCA_902687465.1 of Secale cereale. NCBI lineage: Eukaryota > Viridiplantae > Streptophyta > Magnoliopsida > Poales > Poaceae > Secale > Secale cereale. The sequence goes on from LR738715.1 coordinate 98,883,022, forward strand.
CACGGGATGAACAGCCTCCAGAGGAGAGGTGTTCTTGGGCTCGGATGAGCTTGTGTTGTGTGTGAGGGTGGAATGGATCCGATCCTGAATCCACCTAGATCCTCCCCTATGGAGGTGGCTAGGTCCTATTTATAGTGGCCTTGGTCCTCTTCCCAAATGTCGGCGGGAAGGGATGCCACCACGGCCAAATTTGAAGGGGAACAGCTAGTACAAGTTATCCTGTCAAACGTGGTCTTCGTCTGCCAAAGGCTCTGGTGGTGATGCCGCGCCGGGCTCCACGATGACCTCCATTATGCAGCCCTGACGGTCCTTGGTCTTGTTGCACCGATATGGAAATCTTTGCCTGATCCCTCGGGACTCCGCGCCTACGCTTGCTCCCTTGGCACCAAAGGGGAAACTGGTACACTGCGCCCGCTGGCGCTTGCTTGACCTTGGCCGTCATGGCTCACGTCACGTGAACCTCGTGAGGTGCACCTTGCCTGGATATCTCCGCTCCTTGGGAGCCAGCCTAGAGAGACTGCCCCTAGGGAGGTCTTGCTATTGTCCGCCTCGCGAGGCTTGGCCCCTCGCGAGGGTCTTGAGTTGTGGTTGCTGAAATTGGGTCGCACCAGGCCGCTGATGGAGCCACGTCATAGGCCGTAGGTAGGCAAGTCTGGGTACCCCCGTTCCCAGGACGCCGGCAGTAGCCCCCAGGCCCAAGGCGCGCTCGGACTTGGCTTTGAGGCGAAGCCAAAGGGGCAAGGGCGAAGCGCCATGGGCCCCAATCGCCCGCGGCCTTGGTCGACGCATTGCGACTTGATTGGACGTGGGTGTCTCCGCTTCCCCACGCCGCCTTGGCAACTGCCAGATTTGACGAGACCTTGTTGCATGCACAGAAAAACCATCATTACGTGAGATCATGGAGGCCGATGGTTGGCCTCCTCCAGGCTATAAATGGGGAGGGGGTGAAGCCCCCGTTGCTCATCTCCTTCTCCTTGTCGCCCTCCTCTTCTTCTTCCTCCTTGCTACGCCGGCTTACCATGATGCCCATGGCACCGATAAGGAGATTCTCCACTACTGAAAAAGGACAAAACTCCATGTGAGGAGCGGGAACCACTTCCGCCGAAGAAGAGGTTCAGCCGCCCATGTGGTGCTGATGAGAGGCAGGAGGTGACGAGGCCTTGGTGCGAGCGGCCTCCTCCTGGCTTCCATCTGCCCTTGTACGCCCAAGAGCAAAGGGGTCGCGCCTCGCGCCGCTTGCGCCGTGGTCGAGGTAGTCTTGCTACGGCCGCTAGGGCTGCCGGCCCCCAAACTCATGCTGAGGGCTCTTCGCGCTAGTTCGTGGTGTGGACAGTGATGCCACCGTCTTCTTGGATTCGGCTCCCGAGGTTCTTCGCTGAGCTGATGCAGGCGAGGGGTCCCGCCAAGCTGTGGTTGCAGCACGCCGGGTGCTGTAGCCAGGCTTTGGAGGCGGAGGTTGAGGTCGTCCCCCCGGCCGATGTCTTCATGACCCGAGGATGGGGCAGAATCGCTCGAGTGTGCCATCCTGATGGAGCCTCCGTCGTCCACTTCGAGTTCGACGGTCCCTTCACATTGTTCTTCAAGTTCTTCGATGGGGAAGGGTGCCGACAGAAGTGCTACCCCGGTGGGAGCGGTCAAGGAGGCACAGCGACGGGTGCCGTGCCCGCTATAGGTCTTGTCGGCAGCTCTCCTAGCAGCAGGGATGGCCCCTAGCAGTCCAGCAGTTCTCTCGAGCCTGACGAGTCTCCAGAGACGAGTGACGACAACTATGTGCCCCCAAGCTCGCGCCGAGCCCAAAGCGCGGCAGCTGTACCAGCTCGTCGTCGATGTTGACCTGAGTGGGGTTGGAGACGGCCTCTCATGGCCCACAGTTGATGATGGCATCGGCGGTGGCAGCTATAGTTACGATCTCCTGGAATCTCCTTCTTTTGTTCCTTGCGAGGAATCAAAGCGAACCCCGTGGGGCATGTAAAGAACATGTAATGCTTTTGTTTTGGTGCTCATTATCCTTGTTGTGAAACCGTGTTTGCAAGTCTTGCTCCGGCAGTGTCCCTCCTTTTTATCCTTTCAGTAGCTTGGTGCTCTACGTCGGCAGGTCCCAGTCCCAAGGCAAGCTTCAGCCGTCGCTGGTATGCCAGATCGTGATGCCGTGGTTAATGCCAAGAAGTGAATGGCCCAGGGTCCGGTAAGAGCTCCTGAGGCGCGATGCTCAAGAGGTCCCCCTTGGCGTGCAAGCAGCTTCCAGAGGGTAAAAAGGGGAGGCGGCAGTGCCGGAGCAAGATTATGGAAATCAAACTTGTTGAGTAGTGGAGTTGTGCCAATAGGATGCGCGACTTATCTTGACGGGCCTGAAGTGATTATCCACGTGGTGCTCCTGGTTTGTTCCTACGGCAGCGCGGCTGAGATTTCGTGATTTGCTTCCCGCTTTCTTTGGTGTTCGGTATCAGTAGAGCCCGACCCCGCGCATACCTCAGCCACCGCTGGCTCGTCCAGATCGCCAGGACGAGACCAGGGGGTGAGGGGCTATGTGACCAGTTAGGCTCCTGAGTCGCGATGCTCAGGAGTCCCCCTTGACGTGCGAACAGCCCTCGGGAAGGAAATGCTGGACTGGGCCTTGGTGTTCTGCTTCGGCAGGGCCCGACCCTGCACGTACCTCAGCCGCCGCTGGCTCGTCCGGAACGCCAGGACGAGGCCAGGGGTGCGGGGCTACGTGGCCAGTTAGGCCCCTGAGATACGATGCTCAGGGGCCCCCTTGACGTACGGACCGGCCCTAGGTATGTGTGCCGGCCTCCCCTTCTCCCGTTCTTCCAGGTGTTGTGTGTCCTCAGGTCTCGACCCTCGAGCGGAGCTCAGTCGCCATTGGTATGCCAGGTTGCAATGCCTGGTCAAGGCCAGGGGGTGAGGGCTGGAGAGTCAGTAGGAGCCCATGAGACGCGATGCTCAGAAGCCCCCCCTTAACACGCAAGAAAATATCGTGAGAAGGAGAAACCGGCAAGGCCGCCTATTGCTGGGCTCCTGAGATTCCCGCAGGTTAGTCTAACGAAGCAGCACAACTTACAATCACGCCTACCGTTGGGCCACTGATCTTTCCGCAGGAAGATGAAGGCACCTAGGACCTGGTGAGATGACGTGCGCGAGGCGGGCCGCGAGTCGGAGCTCGATCTCTCGGATTTTGTCAGCATTGTAGGGACGGACCCGAGAACAAGGGTCGTGTGTAGCCCCTGTTGCGGGATGAGCAGAGTTCGTTCGGTAGCGAGGGAGGCCAAAAGAGGTGGTGAGTGAGCAGGTGATGATCATAAGGTAATCCACAAGAGGAAATGGGATAATCCAGATGATGTAAAATGCGATACATGCCACAGGGACGGGCCCATGCGGCCTGGGGATGATGCAGCCCGAGGGGCGCCCCCGATAGAGTAAGCTAAAGATGCAGAAAAGATACATGTCCCAGGAGCAAGCATGTGCGACTTGGGGATGATGCAGCCCGAGGGGCGCCCCCAACTGAACAAACTGAAAAAAAGTCACCTGGCACCGATGCTAGAGTGATGTTGATGTAGCTGAAGATGCTCGATGCAGATATTGCTCCTCACGAGCCGCCTGACTCCAGGGCCTCGCGAGGCTCCTGGCGTTCCGATAGCTCGCGAAGGACCGACTCCATTTCCGCTAGGATCTCCTGATGCCTGGCCTCGTGAGCCGCCAGGACTTCCGCAAGTGGCGCTGGTGCAGGGCCGCCTGGTTCGGCAAGCCGAAGGGCATGCGAATGTAGCTGTGAGGAGGGCCCTCGCACCGGCCCACCTGAGATTGCCAGTAGAGCTACTGAGACGCGATCATGTTGAGTCATGGGACATTGATGCAGACGCGCAGCCCATCGCTCGAGCCTGGGACGACAGCTGCATTCCACGGTGCAGAGCGGCGCTTGCCCCGCATCGCCCTTGTTACATGCAAGTCTTTGATGGTCTGGTTGATGAACTCCCGAGCATTTGTTGCTTCGCACCTTGTGCTCTCTTGAGGGTAACGTGCGATGAAGCACGCCTCCACATGGTGCCCGAGTTCCTCCCTCGTGACACTGGCTAGGTCGGAGGCCCTCTAGAGGAGAGCCCCCGAGCCCAGCCTGAGGGGAGCGCCGAGCGCGCCTTCTTATGCAAGGGAGGGAGGTGCCCCGTCCATAGGCGCGGATCCTGAGGCACAACCATCAGGTGTTGTATCTTCGTGAGGCTCCAGGGTGAGCAGCTGCTTCTTCTTCTTTGGGATAGCTTCAGGGGGTAGATGGTGTCTTCATTGTCTGGGTCTTGGACTGCCATAGCCTGGTAAGCGCGCTCGAGGGAGCACACTGCGTCCTTTTCTTCACAAGCAATGGTGATGATGTCACGGCTCCCCGGCATCTTGTGGACATTGTAGCCATGGTGAGTTACTGCCATGAAATTGTCCAGGGATGGATACCCAAGGATGGCGTTGTACGGGAGGCGGATGTGCGCGACGTCAAAGTCGATGAGCTCGGTGTGGTAGTTGTCATGGGTGCTCAAGGTAACAGGGAGCCGGATTTTCTCGATTGGGGTGGTGGAGCCGTCGGTCACTCCTGAGAATGGCCTGGTGGGTTGCATCTGGTCATACGGCACTTGGAGATGGTCAAATGTGTCGACGGAAAGAACGTTGAGCCCTGCCGCCATCGATGAGGGTCTTGGTGACTTGGACGTTCCTGATGACGGGTGAGCAGAGCATTGGGAGAGCGCCGGCAGTCGCCACGCACTTGAGATGGTCAGCTGAGCAGAAGGTGATGGTGCACTTTGACCACTTGAGCGGCCATGTGGCCTCTATCCTGGGAAGAGTTGCGTTTACTTCTCGGGCGAACTGCTTGAAGATACGCTGGGATGCTGGAGCCTGCGCACCGCCCAAGATGCAAGCGATGGCGCGAGGCTCCTAAAAGCCCCCGGCCCCTTCGTCTTGGTCGTCGTTCCTCCTTGGCGGTGGCAGCGGAGGGAGGCCAGCCTTGCCTTCAGGATGGTCCTCACGAGGCTGGTCCCTCCAGGCACCCTCACGAGGCTAGTCCCCCCAGGCGCCCTCGCGAGGCTGATCGTGCGAGCGATCCTCATGAGGCTGATCGCACCACTCCTGACGGGGGCCGCGGTCGTCCCAGCGTCCCCCAGTCCGGCTTCTCCGCGGCCGTAGCCCCGGTCATTGCGCTTGGGGCGTCGGCCGATGCGCCCATCTCAGATTGCCCTGAGTTCCTGGCAGTCATTGGTGTTGTGGTTGTGCACGTTGTGGAAGGCACAGAATGGACGGCTGCTCTTGCATGACTTTGTGTGGTCGCGGCCATGCTTCATCTCTGGTTCGGCCGCGAGCACGGCCACCCCCTTGCGCTTCACGTCCTTAGCCTTGGCCTTCTTGTCTTCGGGGTTAGCAGCAGGGAGCTCGACGAGGGAAAGGCACCCCTCTTCAGCTCTGTCGCAATTGGTTGCGAGGTTGAACATCTCCAGGGCTGTGCACAACTCTTCATGGATGGCGTGCTCCTCCTTCATCTTGATATCGCGGACACCATCGGAGAATGCTAAGATGATGGCCTCGTTAGTGACCTTGGGGATCTTGAGGCGGACGTTGTTGAAGCGTTGTATGTACTTCTACAGGGTTTCTCCTGGTTGATGCTTGACGCGCCGCGGGTCACTAGCGGCTCGCGGGCGGTCGCGGGTGCCCTAGAAGTTGGCGATGAAACGCTCGCGCATCTCACCCCATGAGGCGATCGATCCTGCGGGTAGGTTCAGGAGCCACGATCGCGCGCCGTCCTTGAGAGCCATGGGGAACCAGTTCGCCATGATCTACTCGTCGCCATTGGATGCCTTGATGCTCAGCTCGTAGAGCTGCAGGAACTCAGCAGGATCGGGGGTACCATTGTAGCGCGGAGGCAGGTTGGGCTTAAACTTCCTAAGCCAGCTGACGTTGCGCAGCTCAGGGGTGAAGGCTCGGTAGCCAGCTGTTGACACCTGAGCCTATCGTGGAGGCGAAGCTTGGTCTTGGCTTCCGCGTGCCACCACTGCAAGGGGCGCACGGTCTCGACGCGGCGGCGGAGGGAGCGCGGGACCTCCTCCTTGAGGCCGCTGGATCTGTCGGCAGCTTCCTTCTTCATACATGGGCGCCCCGCACGGTAGGTCGCATCGCGGGGCCGCGCGCCTTGGAGCGTGAACGATGTCTTGATGCGGACGTGGTGGAGGCGCTTCATGGGCCACGTCACCCACGAGGGGAGGCGAGCGAGGTAGCGAGAGGGACGGGGCAGGAGAGCCCCCAGCGGCGCTAACGAGCTCGGCGATGCGGTCGAGCCAGTCCTCGTAAAGGTTGTCGACGGGGCGGAAGCGCAGGAGCTCGCGCGCCATGAGCAGCGCAGCCTACGCATCCGCGGGTCCTCGACGGCCGTGGGACGATGAGCCAGCGGGGGTCAGCGACGGGGTTGCGGTGCGTCCATCTTGCCGCACCGACGGGTGCAGCGACGAGGCCTGCTGCTCGTGCCTTGTTGGGCCGGTGGCTGCGTTGGCGGCGGGCGATGGAGAATGGCGAGGAGGTCCGCCGGCAGGAGTCGTCTAAGCGACGCGTGCGGCGAGGGCGGCCCATCGCTCAGCACGAGCACGGCGAGCATCAGCGATGGAAGCAGTGGAGCGGTGAAGCATCGATCGGCCAAAGAGAGGTTTCGGCACACCCCTAACTGGCGCGCCAAATGTCGGATTTCAGGTTCCGCAAACCCTTGAGAGGTTCAAACTCTGGGGTGCGCACGAAGAACACTCTCTCCCCAGCGCGCTCGCCCTACAATTCCACAGCCTAGCTCGACGAACTCAAAGAAAAAGGGACACAGAGGATTATACTGGTTCGGGCCACCTTGTGGTGTAATACCCTACTCCAGTGTGTGTGGTGGATTGCCTTGTATGGCTGAGGATGAACTAATACATGGGATGAACAGCCTCCGGAGGAGAGGTGTTCTTGGGCTCGGATGAGCTTGTGGTGTGTGTGAGGGTGGAATGGATCCGATCCCCAATCCGCCTAGATCCTCCCCTATGGTGCTGGCTAGGTCCTATTTATAGTGGCCTTGGTCCTCTTCCTAAATATCGGTGGAAAGGGATCCGACAACGACCAAATTTGAAGGGGAACGGCTAACGGCTAGTACAAGTTATCCTGACAAAAGTGTTCTTCGCCTGCCAAAGGCTCTGGTGGTGACGCCGTGCCGGGCTCCACGATGACCTCTATTCTGTAGCCCTGACGGTCCTTGGTCTTATTGCACCGATTTGGAAACCTTTGCCTAATCCCTCGGGACTCCGTGCCTGCGCTTTCTCCCTTAGCATCAAAGGGGAAACTGGTATGCTGCGCCCGCTAGCGCCCGCCTGGACTTGGACGTCATGGCTCACGTCACGTGAACCTCACGAGGTGCACCTTGCCTGGATATCTCTGCTCCTCGGGAGCCAGCCTAGAGAGACTGCCCCTAGGGAGGTCTTGCTGTCGTCTGATGATCCACAAGTGTAGGGGATCTATCATAGTCCTTTCTATAAGTAAGAGTGTCAAACCCAACGAGGAGCAGAAGGAAATGATAGGCAGTTTTCAGTAAGGTATTCTCTGCAAGCACTGAAATTATAGGTAACAGGTAGTTTTGTGATAAGGTAATTGGTAGCAAGTGACAAACGGTAAAAGTAAATAAGGTGCAGCAAGGTGGCCCAAAATTTTTTGTAGCAAAGGACAAGCCTGGAAAAACTCTTATATAAAGTAAAGCGCTCCCGAGGACACATGGGAATTATCATCATGCTAGTTTTCATCACGATCATCTGATTCGCGTTCGGTACTTTGATAATTTATTATGTGGGTGGACCGGTGCTTGGGTGCTGCCCTTACTTGGACAAGCCTCCCACTTATGATTAACCTCTAATGCAAGCATCTGCAACTACAAAAGAAATATTAAGGTAAACCTAACCATAGCCTGAAACATGTGGATCCAAATCAGCCCCTTACGAAGCAACGCATAAACTAGGGTTTAAGCTTCTGTCACTCTAGCAACCCATCATCTACTTATTACTTACCAATGCCTTCCTCTAGGCCCACATAATGGTGAAGTGTCATGTAGTCGACGTTCACATGACACCACTAGAGGAGAGACAACATACATCAGATCAAAATATCGAACGAAGACCAAATTCACATGACTACTATTAGTGAGACTTCTCCCATGTCCTCACGAACCAAAGTAACTACTCACAAGACATAATATTGTTCATGACCATAGGGGTATTAATATGCATAATGGATCTGAACATAAGATCTTCCACCAAATAAACCAACTAGCATCAACTACAAGGAGTAATCAACACTACTAGCAACCCACACGTACCAATCGGAGGTTTGGGTACAAAGATTGGATACAAGAGATGAACTAGGGTTTGAGAGGAGATGGTGCTGGTGAAGATGTTGATGAAGATAGCCCTCCCCAAGATGGAAGAGTTGTTGGTGATGACGGTGGTGACGATTTCCCCCTCCCGGAGGGAAGTATCCCCGGCAGAATAGCTTTGCCGGAGCCCTAGATTGGTTTCCGCCTCGAGACGGCGGCGTCTGGTCCCGAAAGCCTCCTTCTGATTTTTTTTCTAGGTCAAAACACCTCATATAGGAGAAGATGGGCATCGGGGGCCTGCCGGCTGGCCCACGAGGTAGGGGGCGCGCCCCCCACCCTCGAGGCCAGCCGGTGGCCCCTCTCGTGGGTTTCTTCCGCCAGATATTTTTTATATTTTCCGAAACGATGTTCTGTTGAGTTTCAGGGCTTTTGGAGTTGTGCAAAATAGGTTTCCAGAGATTGCTCCTTTTCCAGCCCAGAATTCCAGCTGCCGGCATTCTCCCTCTTCATGTAAACCTTGTAAAATAAGATAGAAAAGGCATAAGTATTGTGATAAAACATGTATGAACAGCCCATAATGCAATAAATATCAATATATAAGCATGATGCAAAATGGACGTATCATCGTCTGCCTCGCGAGGGTCTTGAGTTGTGGTTGTTGAAGTTGGGCCGCACCAGGCCACTGATGGAGCCACATCATGGGCCGCAGGCAGGCAAGTCTAGGTACCCCATTTCCAGGACGCCGACACCTGGGGATGATGGAGCCCAAGAGGCGCCCCCAACAGAGTAAGCTAAAGATGCAAAAGGATACATGTCGCAGGGGCAAGCCCGTGCGACTTGGGGATGATGCAACCCGAGGGGCGCCCCCAACTGAACAAACTGAAACAAAGTCACCTGGCACCGATGTTGGAGAGATGTTGATGTAGTTGAAGACGCTCACTGCAGATGTCGCTCCTCATGAGCCGCCTGACTCCGGTACCTCGCGAGGCTCTTGAGGTTCCAAGGGATCACGGAGAAACGATGCCACTTCTGCCAGGATCTCCTGATGCCTGGCCTCGCGAGCTGCTGAGACATCCCGCATGTAGCGCTGGTACAGGGCCGCCTGGTTTAGCAAGCCGAAGGGCATGCGGACTTAGCTGTGAGGGGGGCCCTCACACCGGCCCACCTGGGACGGCCAATAGAGCTCCTGAGACGCGACTCTATTGAGTCCTGAGACGTTGACGCAGACGCGCAGCCCGTCGCCCGAACCTGGGATGACAACTGCACTTGGTGGTGCGGGGCGGCGCTCTCCCCGCATTGCCCTTGGTACGTGCAAGTCTTCAATGGTCTGGTTGATGACCTCCTGAGCACTCGGCGCTTCGCGCCTAGCGCTCTCGTGAGGGAAACGTGCGGTGAAGCATCCCTCCACATGGTGCCCGAGCGCGTCCCTTGTGACATTCGCTAGATCGGAGTCCCTCCATAGGAGAGCCCTCGAGCCCTACCTGAGAGGGGCGCCGGGTGCGCCTTCCTATGCGAGGAAGGGACGCGCCCCGTCCATGACCGGGGATCCTAAGGCGCGGCCATCGGGTGCTGCTTCCTCATGAGACTCCAGGGCGAGCAGCTGCTTCTTCTTCTTCAGGATGGCTTCAGGGGGGTACATGATGCTTTCGTTGTCTAGGTCCTCAACTGCTGTAGACTGGTAAGCACGCTCGAGGGAGCACACAGCGTCCTTTTCCTCGCACGCAATGGTGATGATGTCGAGGCTTCCTGGCATCTTGAGGACGTGGTAGCCATGGTGGGTCACTACCATGAACTTGGCTAGGGTTGGATACCCTAGAATGGCGTTGTACGGGGGCGGATGTGAGCGACGTCGAAGTCGATGGGCTCGGTGTGGTAGTTGTCGCGAGTGCCGAATGTAACGGGCAGTCGGGTCTGCCCGATTGGAGTGCTGGAGCCGTCGGTCACCCCCGAGAAGGGCCTGGTGGGCTGCAACTGGTCATATGTCACTTGGAGATGGTCAAACGTGTCGACGGAGAGAACATTGAGTCAAGCACCGCCATCGATGAGGGTCTTGGTAACTTGCACGTTGCTGATGATGGGTGAGTAGAGCATTGGGAGAGCGCATGTGGTTGCCGCGCACTTGAGCTGGTCAGCTGAGCTAAAAGTGACGGTGCACTTAGACCACTTGAGCGGCCGCGTGGCCTCTATCCTGGGAAGAGCCACGTTCACTTCTCGGGCGAACTGCTTGAAGATACGCTAAGAGGCTGGAGCCTGCGCACCGCCCAGGATGCAGGTGATGGCGCGAGGCTCCTGCAAGCCCCCGGCCCCTTCGTCTTGGTCGTCGTTCCTCCTTGGCGCTGGTGGCGGCGGAGGTAGGCCGGCCCTGCCCTGATGGCATTCCTCAAGAGGCTGGTCCCTCCAGGTGCCCTCGCGGGGCTGGTCATGCCAGCGTTCCTCACGAGGTTGATAGCACCACTCCTGACGAGGGCCGCGGTCATCCCAACGTCCCCCAGTTCGGCTTCCTCCACGGGCGTAGCCGTGGTTGTTACGCTCAGAGCGTTGGCCGAAGCGCCCGTCATGAATGCCCCTGAGCTCCTGCAGTCCTTGGTGTTGTGGTTGTTTACGTTGTGGAAGGCGCAGAATAGACGGCTTCTCTTGGATAACTCGGGGTGGTCGCGGCCATGCTTCATCTCTGGTTCTGCCGTGAGCATGGCCACCCCCTTGCGCTTCACGTCTTTAGCCTTGGCCTTCTTGTCTTCTGGGTCAGCAGCTGGGAGTTCGATGAGGGAAAGGTGGCCTTCCTCAGCTCTGGCGCACTTGGTTGCTAAGTTGAACATCTCCAGGGCTGTGCACAGATCCTCATGGATGGCGAGCTCCTCCTTCATCTTGACATCGCGGACGCTATCGAAGAAGACCGAGATGATGGCCTCGTCTGTCACCTTGGGAATCTTGAGGCGGACGTTGTGGAAGCGCTGGATGTACTTCTGTATGGTTTCCCTTGGTTGCCGCTTGACGCGACGCATGTCACCTGCGGCCGGCGGGGCGGTCGTGAGGGCCCTGGAAATTGGTGATGAAACGCTCACGCATCTCACCCCATGAGGAGCCCGATCCTGCGGGCAGGTTCAGGAGCCACGAGCACGCGCCGTCCTTGAGAGCCATGGGGAACCAGTTTGCCATAATCTTCTCGTCGCCGTTGGCCGCCTTGATGCTCAGCTCGTAAAGTTACAGGAACTCAGTAGGATCGGGGGCGCCATCGTAGCCTGGAGGCAGGTCAGGATTGAACTTCCCGGGCCAGATGATGTTGCGTAGCTCAGGCGTGAAGGCTCGGCAGCCTGTTGTGGCCACCGGAGCCCGTCGTGGAGGCGGAGCTAGGTCTTGGTTCTCATGTTCCGCCATCGCGGGGGGCGCATGGTCTTGACGTGGTGGTGGTGGGAGCACAGAAGCTCCTCCTTCCGGTCGCTGGACCTCTTGACAGCTTTGTTCTTCATGCACGGGCGCCCCGCGCGGTGGGTCACGCCACGGGGCTTGGAGCGTGGATGACGTCCTGACGTGGAGGTGACAGAGGTGCTTCATGGGCCATGTCGCCCGCAAAGGGAGGCGGGCGAGATAGTGAGAGGGACGGGGCATGAGAGCCCCCAACGGCGCTGACGAGTTGGGCCATGCGGTCTAGCCAGTCCTCGTAGAAGTCGTCGACAGGGTGGTAGCGTAGGAGCTCGCGCGCCATGAGTAGCGTGAAGGAAATATGCCCTAGAGGCAATAATAAATATGTTATTTGTATTTCCTTATATCATGATAAATGTCTTTTATTCATGCTAGAATTGTATTAACTGGAAACTTAGTACATGTGTGGATACATAGACAAAACAGTATGTCCCTAGTATGCCTCTACTAGACTAGCTCATTGATCAAAGATGGTTATGTTTCCTAGCCATAGACATGAGTTATCATTTGATCAACGGGATCACATCATTAGGAGAATGATGTGATGGACAAGACCCATCCGTTAGCATAGCACTATGATCGTTTAGTTTTACTGCTATTGCTTTCTTCATGACTTATACATGTTCCTATGACTATGAGATTATGCAACTCCCGAATACCGTAGGAACACCTTGTGTGCTATCAAACATCACAACGTAACTGGGTGATCATAAAGATGCTCTACAGGTGTCTCCGAAAGTATTCGTGGTGTTGGCATAGATCAAGATTAGGATTTGTCACTCCGAGTGTCGGAGAGGTATCTCTGGGCCCTCTCGGTAACACACATCACAATAAGCCTTGCAAGCAAAAGACTAATGAGTTAGTCACGAGATGATGTGTTACGGAACGAGTAAAGAGACTTGCCGGTAACGAGATTGAACTAGGTATAGAGATACCGACGATCGAATCTCGGGCAAGTAACATACCGATGACAAAAGGAACAACGTATGTTGTTATGCGGTTTTGACCGATAAAAGATCTTCGTAGAATATGTAGGAGCCAATATGAACATCCAGTTTCCGCTATTGGTTATTGACCGGAGATGAGTCTCGATCATGTCTACATAGTTCTCGAACTCGTAGGGTCCGCACGATTAACATTTGATGACGATCGGTATTATGAGTTTATGAGTTTTGATGTACCGAAGGTAGTTCGGAGTCCTGGATGAGATCACGGACATGACGAGGAGTCTCGTAATGTCCGAGACATAAAGATTGATATATTGGACGACTATATTCGGACACCGGAAGTGTTCCGGAAAAGTTTCGGATTTAACGGGATTGCCGGAGGGGGTTACCGGAACCCCCTACGAGGGGGGATGGTCCATAGTGGGCCTTATGGAAAAGAGAGAGGCAGCCCATAGGGGCTGGCCGGCGCCCCACCTAGGGTTCCTAGTTGGACTAGGATTAGGGGGCGCCACCTCTCCTTCTTTTCCTTTCCCTCTCTTCCTTCTTTGGTAGTTCCTACTAGGAATAGGATTGCAATCATATTCCTAGTAGGATTGCACCCCTTGCCGCACCAAACAAGGGCCGGCCGGCCTCCCCCTTGCTCCTTTATATACGGGGGCAGGGGGCACCCAAAGACACACAAGTTGAATTGTTCCAGCCGTGTGCGGTGCCCCCCTCCACAGAAACACCCCTCGGTCATACCGTCGCGGTGCTTAAGAGAAGCCCTGCGCCGGTGAATACATCATATCCGTCACCACGCCGTCGTGCTGACGAAACTCTCCTGTGAAGCTCAACTGGATCAAGAGCTCGTGGGAAGTCATCAAGCTGAACGTGTGCTGAACGTGGAGGTGCCGTACGTTCGGTGCTTGATCGGTTGAATCGTGAAGAAGTTCGACTACATCAACCGCGTCACTTGACGCTTCCGCTCCCGGTCTACGAGGGTACGTAGACACACTCTTCCCTCTCGTTGCTATGCATCTAGTAGATAGATCTTGCGTGATCGTAGGAAAATTTTAAAATACTATGTTACCCAACAGTGGCATCATGAGCCAGGTCTATGCGTAGATGATATGCACGAGTAGAACAAAATGAGTTGTGGGCGATACTAGTCATACTGCTTACCAGCATGTCATACTTTGCTTCGGCGGTATTGTGAGGTGAAGCGGCCCAGACCGACATTACGCGTATGCTTACGCGAGACTGGTTTCACCGTTACGAGCACTCGTTGCTTAAAGGTGACTGGCGGGTGTTTGTCTCTCTCACTTTAGCTGAATCAAGTGTGGCTACGCCCGGTCCTTGTGAAGGTTAAAACTGCAAATACTTGACGAAACATCGTTGTGGTTTTGTATGCGTAGGTAAGAACGGTTCTTGCTAAGCCCGTAGCAGCCACGTAAAACATGCAACAACAAAGTAGAGGACGTCTAACTTGTTTTTGCAGGGCATGTTGTGATGTGATATGGTCAAGACATGATGAGTTATACGGTTTTGTATGAGATGATCATGTTTTGTAAAGTTATCGGAAACTGGCAGGAGCCATATGGTTGTCGCTTTATTGTATGAAATGCAACCGCCATGTAATTGCTTTACTTTATCACTAAGCGGTAGCGATAGTCGTAGAAGCAATAGTTGGCGAGACGACAACGATGCTACGATGGAGATCAAGGTGTCGCGCCAGTGACGAAGGTGATCATGACGGTGCTTTGGAGATGGAGATCAAAAAGCACAAAGATGATGATGGCCATATCATGTCACATATTTTTATTGCATGTGATGTTTATCTTATTATGCTTCTTATTTTGCTTAGAACAACGGTAGCATTATAAGATGATCCCTTACCAAATTTCAAGGTATAAGTGTTCTCCCTGAGTATGCACCGTTGCGAAAGTTCGTCGTGCCGAGACACCACGTGATGATCGGGTGTGATAAGCTCTACGTTCAAATACAACGGGTGTAAGCCAGTTTTGCACACACAGAATAATCGGGTTAAACTTGACGAGCCTAGCATATGCAGATATGGCCTCGGAACACTTGAGACCGAAAGGTTGAGCGTGAATCATATAGTAGATATGATCAACATAAGAGTTCACCATTGAAACTACTCCATCTCATGTGATGATCGGACATGGTTTAGTTGATTTGGATCACGTGATCATTTAGATGACCGGAGGGATGTCTATCTAAGTGGGAGTTCTTTAATTAATATGATTAAATTGAACTTTAATTTATCATGAACTTAGTCCTGATAGTTTTTGCATATCTATGTTGTTGTAGATCAATGGCCCGTGCTACCGTTCCTTTGAATTTTAATGCATTCCTAGAGAAAGCTAAGTTGAAAGATGATGGTAGAAATTACACGGACTGGGTCCGTAACCTGAGGATTATCCTCATTGCTGCACATAAGAATTATGTCCTTGAAGCACCGCTAAGTGACAAACCCCTCCCGCTAATGTAGACGCTTTGAACGTCTGGCAGTCGCGGTCTGATGACTACACGATAGTTCAGTGTGCCATGCTTTACGGCTTAGAACCGGGACTTCAACGACGTTTTGAACGTCATGGACCATATGAGATGTTCCAGGAGTTGAAGTTAATATTTCAAGCAAATGCCCGGATTGAGAAATATGAGATTCCCAATAAATTCTACAGCTGCAAAATGGAGGAGAATAGTACTATCAGTGAACACTTGCTCAGAATGTCTGGGTACTACAATCATATGACTCAACTTGGTTGCAAAGTTGACGAGGATAGTGTTATTGATAGAGTTCTTCAATCACTACCACCAAGCTATAAAGGCTTTGTGATGAACTATAATATGCAAGGGATGCAAAAGACAATTCCCGAGCTCTTCGCTATGCTCAAAGCTGCGGAGGTAGAAATCAAAAAGGAGCATCAAGTGTTGATGGTTAACAAGACCACTAGTTTCAAGAAAAAGGGCAAGGGAAAGAAGGGGAACTTCAAGAAGAATAGCAAGACAGTTGCTACTTCCACGAAGAAACCCAAGTCTGGAGCCAAGCCTGAAACTGAGTGCTTCTACTGCAAGGGGACTGGACACTGGAAGCGGAACTGCCCCAAGTATTTGGCGGATAAGAAGGATGGCAAGGTGAACAAAGGTATATGTGATATACATGTTATTGATGTGTACCTTACTAATGCTCGTAGTAGTACCTGGGTATTTGATACCGGTTCGGTTGCTAATATTTGTAACTCGAAACAGGGACTACGGATTAAACGAAGATTGGCTAAGGACGAGGTGACGATGCGCGTGGGAAACGGTTCCAAAGTCGATGTGATCGCCGTCGGCACGCTACCTCTACATCTACCTTCGGGATTAGTTTTAGACCAAAATAATTGTTATTTGGTGCCAGCGTTGAGCATGAACATTATATCTGGATCTTGTTTGTTGCGAGACAGTTATTCATTTAAATCAGAGAATAATGGTTGTTCTATTTTTATGAATAATATCTTTTATGGTCATGCACCCTCAAAGAGTGGTCTATTCTTATTGGATCTCAATTGTAGTGATACACATATTCATAATATTGAAACCAAAAAATGCAAGGTTAATAATGATAGTGCAACTTATTTGTGGCACTGCCGTTTAGGTCATATTGGTGTAAAACGCATGAAGAAACTCCATAGTGATGGACTTTTGGAATCACTTGATTACGAATCACTTGGTGCTTGCGAACCATGCCTCATGGGCAAGATGACTAAAACTCCGTTCTCCGGAACCATGGAGCGAGCAACAGATTTGTTGGAAATCATACATACTGATGTATGTGGGCCAATGAGTGTTGAAGCTCGCGGCGGGTATCGTTATTTTCTGACCTTCACTGATGATTTGAGCAGATATGGGTATATCTACTTAATGAAGCACAAGTCTGAAACATTTGAAAAGTTCAAAGAATTTCAAAGTGAAGTAGAGAATCATCGTAACAAGAAAATAAAGTTTCTACGATCTGATCGTGGAGGAGAATATTTAAGTTACGAGTTTGGTCTTCATTTGAAACAATGTGGAATAGTTTCACAACTCACGCCACCCGGAACACCACAGCGTAATGGTGTGTTCGAACGTCGTAACCGTACTTTATTGGATATGGTACGATCTATGATGTCTCTTACCGATTTACCACTATCGTTTTGGGGTTATGCTTTAGAGACAGCTGCATTCACGTTAAATAGGGCACCATCTAAATCCGTTGATACGACACCTTATGAACTATGGTTTGGCAAGAAACCAAAGTTGTCGTTTCTTAAAGTTTGGGGCTGCGATGCTTACGTGAAAAAGCTTCAACCTGATAAGCTCGAACCCAAGTCGGAGAAATGTGTCTTCATAGGATACCCAAAAGAGACTGTTGGGTACACCTTCTATCACAGATCCGAAGGCAAGATATTCGTTGCTAAGAATGGATCCTTTCTAGAGAAGGAGTTTCTCTCGAAAGAAGTGAGTGGGAGGAAAGTAGAACTTGATGAGGTAATTGTACCTTCTCCCGGATTGGAAAGTAGTACATCACAGAAAATTGTTCCAGTGATTCCTACACCAATCAGTGAGGAAGTTAATGATGATGATCATGAAACTTCGGATCAAGTTTCTGCTGAACGTCGTAGATCAACCAGAGTACGTTCCGCACCAGAGTGGTACGGCAACCCAGTTCTGGAAATCATGTTACTAGACCATGATGAACCTACGAACTATGAGGAAGCGATGATGAGCCCAGATTCCGCAAAATGGCTTGAAGCCATGAAATCTGAGATGGGATCCATGTATGAGAACAAAGTATGGACTTTGGTTGACTTGCCCGATGATCGGCAGGCCATCGAAAATAAATGGATCTTCAAGAGGAAGACCGACGCAGACGGTAATGTTACTGTTTACAAAGCTCGACTTGTTGCAAAAGGTTTTCGACAAGTTCAAGGAGTTGACTACGATGAGACTTTCTCACCTGTAGCGATGCTTAAGTCAGTCTGAATCATGTTAGCAATTACCGCATTTTATGATTATGAAATCTGGCAAATGGATGTCAAAACTGCATTCCTGAATGGATATCTCAAAGAAGAGTTGTATATGATGCAACCAGAAGGTTTTGTCGATCCAAAAGGTGCTAACAAAGTATGCAAGCTCCAGCGATCCATCTATGGACTGGTGCAAGCATCTCTGAGTTGGAATATACGCTTTGATGAGGTGATCAAAGCATATGGTTTATACAGACTTTTGGAGAAGCCTGTATTTACAAGAAAGTGAGTGGGAGCTCTGTAGCATTTCTAATATTATATGTGGATGACATATTGTTGATTGGAAATGATATAGAATTTCTCGACAGCATAAAAGGATACTTGAATAAGAGTTTTTCAATGAAAGACCTCGGTGAAGCTACTTATATATTAGGCATCAAGATCTATAGAGATAGATCAAGACGCTTAATTGGACTTTCACAAAGCACATACCTTGATAAGATTTTGAAGAAGTTCAAAATGGATCAGTCAAAGAAAGGGTTCTTGCCTGTATTGCAAGGTATGAAGTTGAGTAAGACTCAATGCCCGACCACTTCAGAAGATAGAGAGAAAATGAAAGTCATTCCCTATGCCTCGGCCATAGGATCTATCATGTATGCAATGCTGTGTACCAGACCTGATGTGTGCCTTGCTATAAGTCTAGCAGGGAGGTACCAAAGTAATCCAGGAGTGGATCACTGGACAGCGGTCAAGAACATCCTGAAGTATCTGAAAAGGACAAAGGATATGTTTCTCGTGTATGGAGGTGACAAAGAACTCGTCGTAAACGGTTACGTCGATTCTAGCTTTGACACTGATCCGGATGACTCTAAGTCACAAACCGGATATGTATTTTTATTGAACGGTGGAGCTGTCAGTTGGTGCAGTTCCAAGCAGAGCGTCGTGGCGGGATCTACGTGTGAAGCGGAATACATAGCTGCTTCGGAAGCAGCAAATGAAGGAGTCTGGATGAAGGAGTTCATATCCGATCTAGGTGTAATACCTAGTGCATCGGGTCCAATGAAAATCTTTTGTGACAACACTGGAGCAATAGCCTTGGCGAAGGAATCCAGGTTTCACAAGAGAACAAAGCACATCAAAAGACACTTCAATTCCATCCGCGATCTAGTCAAGGAGGGAGACATAGAGATTTGCAAAATACATACGGATCTGAATGTTGCAGACCCGTTGACTAAGCCTCTTCCACGGGCAAAACATGATCAGCACCAGGACTCCATGGGTGTGAGGATCATCACTTTGTAATCTAGATTATTGACTCTAGTTCAAGTGGGAGACTGAAGGAAATATGCCCTAGAGGCAATAATAAAGATGTTATTTGTATTTCCTTATATCATGATAAATGTCTTTTATTCATGCTAGAATTGTATTAACCGGAAACTTAGTACATGTGTGGATACATAGACAAAACAGTATGTCCCTAGTATGCCTCTACTAGACTAGCTCATTGATCAAAGATGGTTATGTTTCCTAGCCATAGACATGAGTTATCATTTGATCAACGGGATCACATCATTAGGAGAATGATGTGATGGACAAGACCCATCCGTTAGCATAGCACTATGATCGTTTAGTTTTACTGTTATTGCTTTCTTCATGACTTATACATGTTCCTATGACTATGAGATTATGCAACTCCCGAATACCGTAGAAACACCTTGTGTGCTATCAAATGTCACAACGTAACTGGGTGATCATCAAGATGCTCTACAGGTGTCTCCGAAAGTATTCGTGGTGTTGGCATAGATCAAGATTAGGATTTGTCACTCCGAGTGTCGGAGAGGTATCTCTGGGCCCTCTCGGTAACACACATCACAATAAGCCTTGCAAGCAAAAGACTGATGAGTTAGTCACGAGATGATGTGTTACGGAACGAGTAAAGAGACTTGCCGGTAACGATATTGAACTAGGTATAGAGATACCGACGATCAAATCTCGGGCAAGTAACATACCGATGACAAAAGGAACAACGTATGTTGTTATGCGGTTTTGACCGATAAAAGATCTTCGTAGAATATGTAGGTGAACATCCAGGTTCCGCTATTTGTTATTTACCGGAGATGAGTCTTGGTCATGTCTACATAGTTCTCGAACCCGTAGGGTCCGCACGCTTAACGTTTGATGACGATCGGTATTATGAGTTTATGAGTTTTGATGTACCGAAGGTACTTCGGAGTCCCGGATGAGATCACGGACATGACGAGGAGTCTCGGAATGTCCGAGACATAAAGATTGATATATTGGACGACTATATTCGGACACCGGAAGTGTTCCGGAAAAGTTTCGGATTTAACGGGATTGCCGGAGGGGGTTACCGGAACCCCCTACGAGGGGGGATGGTCCATAGTGGGCCTTATGGAAAAGAGAGAGGCAGCCCATAGGGGCTGGCCGGCGCCCCACCTAGGGTTCCTAGTTGGACTAGGATTGGGGGGCGCCACCTCTCCTTCTTTTCCTTTCCCTCTCTTCCTTCTTTGGTAGTTCCTACTAGGAATAGGATTGCAATCATATTCCTAGTAGGATTGCACCCCTAGCCGCACCAAACAAGGGCCGGCCGGCCTCCCCCCTTGCTCCTTTATATACGAGGGCAGGGGGGCACCCAAAGACACACAAGTTGAATTGTTCCAGCCGAGTGCGGTGCCCCCCTTCACAGAAACACACCTCGGTCATACCGTCGCGGTGCTTAAGCGAAGCCCTGCGCCGGTGAATACATCATATCCGTCACCACGCCGTCGTGCTGACGAAACTCTCCCGTGAAGCTCAACTGGATCAAGAGCTCGTGGGACGTCATCAAGCTGAACGTGTGCTGAACGCGAAGGTGCCGTACGTTCGGTGCTTGATCGGTTGAATCGTGAAGAAGTTCGACTACATCAACCGCGTCACTTGACGCTTCCGCTCCCGGTCTACGAGGGTACGTAGACACACTCTTCCCTCTCGTTGCTATGCATCTGGTAGATAGATCTTGCGTGATCATAGGAAAATTTTAAAATACTACGTTCCCCAACACAGCGCAGCCTGAGCGTCCGCGGTCCGCGACGACCGTGGTACGACGAGCCGGCTGGGGTCAGTGGCGGGGTTGCGGTTCGTCCATCCCATCGCACCGAGGGGTGCAGTGACGAGGCCTGCTGCTCATGCCTCACTGGGCCGGTGGCTGCGTTGGTGGCGGGCGATGGAGAACGGCGGGGAGGTCCGCTGGCGGGACCTGTCTGAGCGACGCGCGCGGCGAGGGCGGCCCGTCGCTCAGCACGAGCCCCGCGAGCGTCGGCCATGGAAGCGATGGAGCAGTGATGCGTCGACCAACAGAAGACAGGTTTCGGCACACCCCTACCTGGCGTGCCAAATGTCGGATTTCGGGTTTCGTAAACCCTTGAGAGGTTCGAACTTTGGGCTGCGCATGAAGAACACTCTCTCCCCAGTGCGCTCGCCCTACGATTCCACGGCCTAACTCGACGAACTCAAAGAATATGGAACACAGAGGATTATAGTGGTTCGGGCCACCTTGCGGTGTAATACCCTACTCCAGTGTGTGTGGTGGATTGCCTTGTATGGCTGAGGATGAACTAATACACAGGATGAACAGCCTCCAGAGGAGAGGTGTTCTTGGGCTCGGATGAGCTTGTCGTATGTTTGAGGGTGGAATGGATCCAATCCCGAATCCTCCTAGATCCTCCCCTATAGTGGTGGCTAGGTCCTATTTATAGTGGCCTTGGTCCTCTTCCCAAATATCAGCGGGAAGGGATCCTACAACTGCCAAATTTGAAGGGGAACTGCTAGTATAGGTTATCCTGACAAAAGTGGTCTTCACCTGCCAAAGGCTCTGGTGGTGACGCCACGCCGGGCTCCACGATGACCTCCATTCCGCTGTCCTGGCGGTCCTTGGTCTTGTTGCACTGATATGGAAACCTTTGCTTGATTCCTCGGGATTCGGCGCCTGCCCTTGCCCCCTTAGGACCAAAGGTGAAACTGGTACACTGCGCCCGCTGGCGTCCGCCTGGCCTTGGACGTCACGGCTCACGTCACGTGAACCTCGCGAGGTGAGCCTTGCATAGGTATCTCCACTCCTCGGGAGCCAACCTAGAGTGACTGCCCCCCAGGGAGGCCTTGGTGTCGTCCGCCTCGCGATACTTGGCCCCTCATGAGGGTCTTGAGCTGCGGTTGCTGAAGCTGGGCCATACCAGGCCGCCAATGGAGCCACGTCACGGGCCGCAGGCAGGCAAGTCTGGGTACCCCCTTTCACAGAACGCTGACAGATGCCCATATTGGTTCCTACATATTCTACGAAGTTCTTTATTGGTCGAAGCTTTATGACAACATACGTAGTTCCCTTTGTCCGTCGGTATGTTACTTTCTCGAGATTCAATCGTCCGTATCTCCATACCTAGTTCAATCTCGTCATTGGCAAGTCTCTTTTCTCGTTTTGTAATACATTGATACATTTCCATCGTATCTACTTTTCCAAACTCTTTTGCCCTTGTTTTGGACTCTAATTTGCATGATTTGAATGGAACTAACCTGGACTGACGCTGTTTTTAGCACAATTGCATTGGTGTTATTTTTGTGCATAAATAAAAGTTCTCAGAATGACCTGAAAAATTCACGGAGAATAATTTTGGAAAATACAAAAAATATTGGTGAAAAAATCTATAGGAGGGGACCCACCGGCTGTCCACAAGGGTGGTCCCCCCCAGGGCGCGCCCCCTGACTTGTGGGTCCCCTGCAGCTCCACTGACCGCAACTCCAACTCCATATATTCACGTTCGGGGAGAAAAATATCAGAGACATGGATTCATCGTATTTTACTATACAGAGCCGCCGTCACCCCCTGTTCTTCCTCGGGAGACCAGATCTGGAGTTCATTCGGGGCTCCGGAGAGTGGAGATCATCGCCATCGTCATCATCAACCTTGATCCATCAACAATTCCATGATGCTCACCGCCGTGTGTGAGTAATTCCATCGTAGGCTTGCTGGACGGTGATGGGTTGGATGAGATTTATCATGTAATCGAGTAAGTTTTGTGAGGGTTTGATCCCTAGTATCCATTATGTTCTGAGATTGATGTTGCTATGACTTTGCCATGCTTAATGCTTGTCACTAGGTCCTAAGTAACATGATTTCAGATCTGAACCTATTATGTTTTCATGAATATATATGTGTTCTTGATCTGATCTTGCAAGTTGTAGACACCTACTATGAGTTATGATCCGCATAACCCAAGGTGACAATAATTGGGATTCTTTCCGGTGATTGCCGTAGTTTGAGGAGTTCATGTATTCACTAAGGGCTAATGCTTGGTTCCGGTTCTCTATTAAAAGGAGGCCTTAATGTCCCTTAGTTTCCACTAGGACCCCATTGCCACGGGTGGGTAGGACAAAATATGTCATGCAACTTGTTTTCCATAAGCACGCATGACTATATACGGAATACATGCCTACATAATATTGATGAATTGGAGCTAGTTCTGTGTCATCCTATGATATAGCTACTACATGATGAATATTATCTGATACCTATCATTACCTATCCATTGCCTACGAGTTCGTTTCATATTGATACTTGCTTCGTTACTTTCGTTACTGCTGCTATCACCATCACTACAAAACTGCTACTGTTACTTTTGCCGTCGTTACCGTTACTTCCATACTACGTTGCTACTAAATACTTTGCTGCAGATATTAATTCTTTCCAGGTGTGGTTGAATTGACAACTCAGTTGCTAATACTTGAGAATATTCTTTGGTTCCCCTTGTGTTGAATCAATAAATTTGGGTTGAATACTCTACCCTCGAAAACTGTTGTGACCCCCTATACTTGTGGGTTATCAAGATCTTTTTATGGCACCGTTTCCCGGGAGCATAGCTCTATTATCTGAGTTACTTGGGATTTATATCTGCTGGCCACTATGAGAGCACTGAAGGATGATAGAACCAAGATCGTTCCCTCTAGAACGAGGGGAGGTAAGGAACTACCATCTAGCTATGCACTTGATTCACCTTCTGTTTACAGTAAGCTTGAGACAGCCACACCTGCTATTGATTCTGATATGTCGCATGTTATTGATGATGTCACTTCTACTATGAATGATGCTTTTGTTGCTACTACTCTGCTTGATAAAATTCTGCCACTGGATGAACTACTTGGTAAACATCTTGCTAAAGTAAAAAAAATACTAAATATGCTAAAGATGATGATATTTCTGAAACTGATGAAATTATTGAAAGTGAAAACTTTGAAACACCTGTTAGACCTAGCTCTCCTAGATATGACTTGCCTGTTATGCCTGAGGGATATGTTATGCAAGGAGAGGTTGCTAGAGATTTCTTGCTTGTAAGGATAGGAATGATCTTAAGAAATTATTATGCAAGTGGAAAGAAAAATCTTTGAATGCTAGAATGCAATATGATCATGAGTTTGCTACTTCACCTATCCGTGTCACTAACAAGGATTATGAATTCTCTGTAGATCCTGAGTTAATTACTTTGGTTGAATCTGATCCTTTCCATGGTTATGAATCTGAAACTGTTGTGGCACATCTTACTAAATTAAATGATATAGCCACCCTATTTGCTCATGAGGAAAAAATTCGCTATTACTATATTCTGAAGTTGTTTCCTTTTTCATTAAAGGGTGATGCTAAGTTATGGTTTAATTCTCTTGCTCCTGGTTGTGTGCGTAGTCCCCAGGATATGATACACTACTTCTCTGCAAAATATTTTCGTGCCCATAAGAAACAAGCTGCCTTACAGGAAATATTTAATTTTGTGCAAATTGAAGAAGAGATGCTCCCACAAGCTTGGGGGAGGCTTCTCCAATTACTTGATGCTTTGCTTGATCATCCTCTCAAGAAAAATTAAATACTTGATGTCAGGGATATTACTAGCAGGTATAAATCGGCCAGGAAGGTCCGGATTACATTGAAAAGGTTGTATTATTACAAGCCCAGTAGAATATGTAGAGAGGTCATAGTCCATAGGGGCTTAGGGTCCATGTATAAGGCCCACGGTCTGTAAACCGTCGTACCATGTAACTTGGGATGTAAGATAGAAAGAGTAGAGACCGAGGCGGACACGTTTATGAGCCGGCCTCGGGACTCTGTAAACCGGACCGAGCGTCTCCTCAATATAAAGGGATGACCCGGCGACGGTTTGAGGACAAGAAACAACAGCTCGAGACATAGGCAAGCGGATTCGCTCCCTGGTCATAGACGCCCAAGCAATACCACACCAAACTAGACGTAGGCTGTTACCTTCATCGAAGAGGCCAAACTAGTATAAACTCCATGTGTCCATCCGCTTTAACCCCTTCAAGCTAACCCATACGATGGCCTCACACCTAAGTCCGCTAACCCGGACATCTGCCGTGCTAATTCCACGATAGTTGGTGCCCACCGTGGGGCTATCGCACGATGGTTTAGAGTTCTTGAAGGGCAGCTTTGAAGGGCTCAAGGGTTACGCAGTGGGCCGAATGACCAGGAGTCGTCGCGGCCGGATCTACATCGACGATGCAGGCTAGGGCCCCGAGGCCGATTCAATCGAATACGGGTACCGGGTCCCCTTCGGCGGCATCCACGTCTTCATCGGCAAGATCGGCGAACCGGGACCTGAGTCAGACATCTTCTCCAACATCGTCGAGCCGGCTCAGCGTGCGAGATCGGCTCGGATTCAACCTGCCATGAAGCATGTTTTCGTTGGAGCGGTGCATGGAGTACAAGCCGAGGACGGATCGGATTCTAGTGGCGAGACGGTTGTCTATTCCGGCGATGAATCTTCATCCAGAGAGACCGAGTCTTTGTATCTGTTGCAGGACGGCCGGTCCGAGGGTGTGTCCGAAGGCGATAGTATTCCGGACCCCTTTGATCCGTCAAACAGGGTTGTTGTTTTCATGGCCGGATCACAATCTACGCAGCAGCCCTCAAGGACTGGGGCGATAACGTCAGAGGCAGCGGGAGCCAGAGTTGGAGACCCTCCCCCGTCGCCCTCTGACGTCTCATCCACCTTGGTCGGCACCTTGACGGCGCTTGCAACAACAGAAGTAGCCCAGGACGACAAGGCGCAGCATGATGCAGAGATCGCTCAGCTGAAGAGCCGGATTGAACAAGCTAGGGCGGATCTGGATGCGAAGAAAGCCAGGATGGCTATGAGGCAGGCAGAGCTAGACTCCCAAGCTTTCCGGCTCAGGCTGGATCAGAATTCTGCATAGGAGGTAATGTACAGAAGGCAGCAAACTCGTCTACCACCGGTTTATGAGGCAAGGAATATCTTTGGCGCACCAGGAGCTGGAGCCAGTAACCGCCCAGAGGTAAACCGGGGAGGAGCTCCGGGGACTGGCGCGTCGGTTCAACCGCCAGCCACAGAGCGAAACCACCAAGTGGTGCCAACGCCGCATGTTCCCACCCCTCCCGGCCATTATTCTAACCCGTTGGACAACATTGTCGCCGCCGCGTCACGACTGGCCACTTTACCCATTGAGGGGACGTCCCCCATAGCAATGGAGGCGCGATGGGCTAAGGAGTTGCTGGACACAGCACTGACACAGCAGCAGGCGTATTCTTATAGCCGGGAGAGGATTCATTCAACCCCCCGCCCGAGCCAGAGTTACACAAGGCACTGGGATGAGCCGGCTGTATCTAGCAGCGAGCGGAGACGGCATCGTCACAGGCAGGATAATCCGGCAGGGGCAGAAGCACACGCCCAAGAGGCGGTAAACCAGGCTAGACATACTGCCCGCGAGGACACCCGTCAAGCGACGCCGGTTCACCCCACCACCGCAGAGACGGGAGTCATGGCCAGTTCCTTTGGAGTACAGTGTCTCATCCCCGCTTTACGAAGTGTGAAATTACCCAAAGACTTCAAAGGCCCGCGCAAGGTACCCAACTACATGGCAGATCTGGCTCCAGAGGCGTGGGTTGAAAGTTATGAGATGGCTATGGAAATGCTTGATGTGGACGAAGCGACCTGTGCCAAATACTTCACAATGATGCTTGAGGGTACAGCCCGGACATGGTTAAAGGGTCTGCCACCTAACTCCATCGGATCATGGGGTGAGTTGTGTCGCCGGTTTATCAGTAATTTCAAAGACACATGCAAGCAGCCGATGTCTGTGGTGGACATAGCAGCATGTGTTCAAGGAGAGCAGGAGACCACAAGCAGTTGGGTGCGGCGAGTATCAGAAATCCTACACTCTTCCAACAGTATCAACCCCAGTACGGCGATAGTAGCGTTGGAGAACAATTGCCGGTTCGAGTCTTTGAGGCTGAAGTTAGGACGGCTCAAGCGCGATTGCAACGACATGGGAACACTCATGAGCGCTTTGGTGAAGTATGGGGACTCTGGTAACACCAAGTACCCAGATGCAGACGGAGAACAATCCGGGAAGGCGAGCAAGGCTGATAAACCGGCGCAAGCCAATCCGGCAGGTACAGGTTACAATGGCAAGCGAAAAGCGAAGGGCGGTTCAGACTTTATGGCCAATACCAACGTTCAGGGAAACGGGCAGCGCCGCAAGGGTAAACCGCCCCCGCGCAACGAGAGTCCACCCTTCAATCTAGATCAGCAGCTAAGTGTGCCTTGCCCAAGACACGGTACAGAGGAAAACCCGGCTACGCATCTCTGGAAGGACTGCCGTATCATGCAGGAGGTTATAAGACAGGCCAAGTATAACCACGGACCCCCCGGCGGCGGATCAGGTTCCAGCTTTCAGGGTCCGGGTTACCAGGGTAACGGATCCGGATCAGGATATCATGGCCGTAACAATAACCACAACGGCAAAAAACAGCATCAACATAACCAGCAGCATGGTCAGGGTGGTTACAACAACCAAGGCAATCAGCAGCGTCAGGAGCAGCAGCAATCCGGATATCAGAATAATCCGAAGGAACTAAGCAGTGGGCAGTATCATGTTTTCACCACAAGTTTGTGGAAACGAGATCAAAAGGTTCTGAAGCGGGCAGTACACGCAGCTGAACCGGCGATACCACGATTTTTACGTTGGTCTGAGCAACCCATTGTGTGGAGCAGAGAGGATCACCCGTCGTGGGTTGATAATCCGGGCCAGTTGGCCTTGGTGGTGGCACCACAGGTGGGTGGTTACAAGTTCACAAAAGTACTTATGAACGGCGGCAGCAGCATCAACATCCTATACTATGAGACTTTCCGGCGTATGGGGTTGACAGATAAGAAACTCCGGCAGTCCAATAGAGTATTCCATGGAGTGGTGCCAGGTAAATCGTCTTACCCAGTTGGGAAAATTGATCTGGAAGTTACCTTTGGGGATGAACGGGATTCTAGATCAGAGACAGTGACCTTTGAGGTCGTAAAGATCAGGAGCCCATATCATGCTCTGTTTGGGAGATGGGTTTACGCCAAGTTCATGGCTAGACCGTGTTATGTTTATCTGCAGCTTAATATGCCGGGTCATAAGGGAACCATCACGGTTCACGGAAGCCGCAAGATCGCATTGGAATGCGAGGAAGGAGACGCAGCATACGCTGAGGCAGTTTGTGCTACGGAGGAGCTGAAATTCTACAAAGACAATGTTGATCCGACGGATATGTCCCCCTTGAAGAAGCCAACTACAGAGCATGATCCGGTGTTAAAGTTTAAATCGGCAGAGGAAACCAAGCAGGTTGACTTTGTTCCGGGTGATTCGTCCAAGCAGTTCACTATCAGCGCTAACCTAGACCCCAAATATGAAAGCGCGCTCATCGAGTTCATCCGTGAGAACTAGGATATCTTTGCATGGAAACCTTTTAACATGCCAGGTATACCGAGGGAACTCGCTGAGCAAAGTCTTAATATTGATCCGAAGTTTAAACCGGTCAAGCAGTATTTGCGCCGCTTCAATGAGGAGAGGCGCAAGGTTATAGGTGAAGAAGTGGCTAGGCTCTTGGCCGCAGGATTCATAGTTGAGGTGTTAAATCCAGAGTGGTTGGCTAATTCGGTGCTGGTGCTAAAGAAAAATGGAACCTGGAGGATGTGTGTTCATTACACAGACTTGAACAAGGCTTGCCCAACTGATCCTTTTTCTCTCCCCCGTATTGATCTGATTATTGATGCTATGGCAGGATATAAGCGGCTAAGTTTTTTGGATGCATATTCAGGTTATCATCATATCAAGATGGCAGTTAAGGACCAGGAGAAGAAAGCTTTCATAACTCCTTTCGAAGCCTTCTGCTATGTATCCATGCCTTTTGGGCTCAAGAGTGCCCAAGCAACTTATCAAAGTTATGTGCAGAACTGCTTCAAGGGGCAGATTGGAAAAAAAGTCCATGCTTATGTTGATGACATTGTGGTGAAATCCAGGAAGGAGGAGACGCTGATAGAGGACTTGAAAGAAACCTTTGACAACCTCCGGGTTTACAAGATGATGCTTAATCCGGAGAAGTGTGTTTTTGGTGTTCTAGCAGGCAAGCTCCTTGGATTCTTAGTATCAAACCGAGGGATTGAGGCTAATCCAGAGAAGATCAAGGCGATCACATCCTTGGCTAAATCGGCTTGTATAAATGATGTCCAGCGCGTGGCAGGCCGTATTGCAGCATTGAGCCGGTTCATCAGCCGTTTGGGAGAGAAGGCGATCCCGCTTTATTAGATGCTGAAAAAGACGGATCGGTTTGTATGGAGCGAGGCTGCAAATGCTGCGTTCGAGGATTTAAAGTGGCAATTAGCAGAACCGCCAGTTCTTGCTGCCCCTGTTGACAAAGTGCCGCTACTGTTATACGTGGCCACCAATGCCCGTGCAGTTAGCGTGGCAATTGTGGTGGAACGCAAGGAAGCATGCAAGGAATATCCGGTTCAGCGCCCGATTTACTACATCAGTGAGGTCCTTATTGAGTCAAAGCAAAGATATCCACACTGGCAGAAGTTAGTATACGGGGTATTCATGGCAAACCGGAAGCTGGAGCACTATTTCCAAGGCCACCCGATCACTGTTGTCAGTTCAGCTCCGTTGGGAGATATAATCCAGAACAGAGAAGCCACTGGCAGAGTGGCGAAGTGGGCCATTGAGCTTAGCCCACACGGATTGAAGTATGTACCTCGTACTGCTATAAAATCCCAAGCACTGGTGGATTTTATCAATGATTGGACAGAGTTGCAAGCACCTGGGGAGAAGCCGGATCATACATACTGGACTATTCACTTTGACGGTTCAAGGCAATTGGAGGGCTCGGGGGCTGGAGTCGTGTTAACTTCCCCATGAGGTGACAAGTTCGGTTATGTCCTTCGATTAATGTTCCCTTGCACTAACAATGCTTCTGAGTATGAAGCTCTCCTTCACGGTTTACGGATGGCCAAGGAGATGAACTTGAGCCGGGTCAAGTGCTTTGGTGACTCAGATCTAGTGGCACAACAGGTGTCTGGTAAGTGGGACTCTAAAGATCCACTCATGGCGGCTTATCGGCGAGAAGTTGAAGCAGTCGCAGGGTACTTCAAAGGATATCAGGTGGACCACATAGACCGGCGGAAGAATGAAGCAGCCGATGCATTAAGCCGGCTGGGCTCTCACGTAAACCGGTTCCACCTAATACCTTCTTAGATGAACTGCATAGTCCGTCAGTACAGATACCTTCAGAGGAGGATTTAGCTATTCCTGATCCGGAAGCACTGCTAGTTGCAGCTCTTCACGTTATTCCAGATTGTACACTCCCTTACTTGGCGTACCTGAGCCGAGGTGAGTTGCCAGAGGACGAAGTTGAGGCTCGGCAGATAATCCGGCGGTCCAAGTCTATGACTATCATCAATGGAGAACTTCATCACCGCAGTGTTTCTGGGGCGTTTCAGTGTGCGTATCATCAGAGGTAGGCTGTGATATTCTTCGAGAGATTCACGAAGGAGATTGTGGTCATCACGCCGGTTCAAAGTCATTGGTAGCTAAAGCTTTTCTTCATGGGTTCTACTGGTTAACGGCTCATGCTGATGCAGAGGCTTTGGTCAGAAAATGTGATGC
Source organism: Secale cereale (assembly GCA_902687465.1). Lineage (NCBI taxonomy): Eukaryota > Viridiplantae > Streptophyta > Magnoliopsida > Poales > Poaceae > Secale > Secale cereale. Next base: position 98,913,720 of record LR738715.1, read on the forward strand.
TTGCCAGAAATTTTCACGGCGTGCTCATGTTCCGGCGCAGGAGCTATGGATGATTCCAATTACTTGGCCGTTTGAGACTTGGGGGCTTGATATGGTTGGACCCTTTAAAAGATCCCAAGATCAGAAAACCCACCTGTTAGTAGCAGTGGACAAGTTTACAAAGTGGATTGAGGCAGAGCCTGTCAGTAAGTGTGATGCGGCAACAGCGGTTAAGTTCATCAAAAAGGTAATTTTCCGGTTTGGCTTTCCACACAGCATCATTACTGATAATGGCACCAACCTATCTAAAGGAGAGATGGAAGAGTTCTGTCAAAGAGAACATATTTGCCTGGATGTATCGTCAGTGGCTCACCCTCAGTCCAATGGCCAAGCTGAGAGGGCCAACCAAGAGATCTTGAGAGGCATCAAGCCCCGGCTTATGGTTCCTTTGCAAAGAACACCAGGTTGCTGGGTAGAGGAGTTACCTTCTGTCCTCTGGAGCATCAACACTACACCTAACAGGTCTACATGTTATACACCTTTCTTCATGGTGTATGGTGCTGAAGCGGTTCTCCCTAGTGACATCTGGCACGACTCACCACGGGTGGCAGCTTACATTGAAGCGGATAATGAGCAAGCAAGACAAGACAGCTTGGACCGGCTGGGTGAGGAACGGGACACGGCAGCAGCACGATCGGCGATTTATCAACAAGACCTGTGCCGGTACCACAGCCGTCGGGTTAAGACCAGAACGTTCCAGGAGGGAGATCTGGTGCTCCAGCTCATCCAAGACCAGACAGATATGCACAAGTTATCCCCACCTTGGGAAGGACCCTTTGTGGTCAGCAAGAACCTACACAACGGTTCATACTACCTGGTCAACGTTCGAGAACATAAGGACTCACGTATGGCAGAGGAGGAGATGAGCCGGCCGTGGAACATTGCTCTTCTGCGACCTTACTACACTTGAGCCATTGGCTCCACTTTATGTAACATGTATATATTATGATCAATAAATAAACCGGCGCCCCCGGTAAACCGGGGAATCAGCCATCTTCTTCACAAAGAGTATTACATGGGAGTTTCTCTGAAAACTCACCATGGCCTCTTCAACCGGCGCCCCTGACAGCATCAGGGAATCAGCCGTGTCTTTCTTACAAAGGAGTATCACATGGGAGTTTCTCTGAGAACTCACCATGGCCTCCTAAACCGGCGCCCCTGACAGCATCAGGGAATCAGCCGTGTCTTTCTTACAAAGGAGTATCACATGGGAGTTTCTCTGAAAACTCACCATGGCCTCCTAAACCGGCGCCCTTGACAG
>LR738715.1:98915165-98947899 GCA_902687465.1 Secale cereale
CGCCCTTGACAGCATCAGGGAATCAGCCGTGTTTTTCTTACAAAGGAGTATCACATGGGAGTTTCTCCAAAAACTCACCATGGCCTCCTAAACCGGCGCCCCTGGTAGCTAAAGGGAATCAGCCGTGTTTTTCAAAGGAGTATCACATGGGAGTTTCTCCGAAAACTCACCATGGCCTCCTAAACCGGCGCCCCTGATAGCTATAGGGAATCAGCCGTGTTTTTCAAAGGAGTATCACATGGGAGTTTCTCCGAAAACTCACCATGGCCTCCTGAACCGGCGCCCCTGATAGCTACAGGGAATCAGTCGTGTTTTTCAAAAGGAGTATCACATGGGAGTTTCTCCGAAAACTCACCATGGCCTCCTAAACTGCCGCCCTTGATGCATCAAGGAATCAGCCAGTGACGATCATCGAGTTGATCACCTAAAGACAAGATCCTTCAGAGGTTTTGAAACATTGGGTGGCGTGTCATCGATGAAAAAACCTTGAATTTGGAGCCTGGCAGCTCACAAAAAGCCTCTAGTTTGGAGCCTGGCAGCTCGTAAAAAGCCTCGACTACATGGTCTTATTTGCTGAAAAACTTTATTTCTATGATTTCCCAAATTTTGGTCGTCATGATCATTGGTTTTTTAACCCAGTCTATTGATGCGGGACTGGACAACTACAAGGTTGACCATATATCAACAAAGTTAAAAGTCTGGATCATGAACACCAGCGTGGGTTAAACCGGCGTTCATTGTAACCCGGATCGGCCATCAGGTAAAGCCAAACAAGAGAGCCAAGAGCCTAATCAGCGCCTGCGCTTTCAATTATTCCTACCGGATTAAGGTCGACAGGCACACTTAATCAGAGGTATGGTGTATATTTGTGATCAACAGTTATTCCTTTGATATATATATATATATATATATATATATATATATATATATATATATATATATATATATTGGAGCAGTATAATCGGTCCGGTGGTAAACCGGCAGGACATCTTTTAGCCTCGTTCATGCAGGCACAGATAATATAAACGGATCACGCATTGCAAACAGAAGCTTAAATTGAGAGATGCCACTTCAAATAGTGCCATAAATATTTGGAGAAAGGCAGTATTTCAACTATCCTATTACAAGGCACTTGCAGGCCTGAATGGATCAAGAGTTTTCTGGCAAAGTATTCAGCAGACTACAAGTTAAACCGGACGGTTTACGACTCCTCTTCACGCTGCGAAGGCTGAGGGTCAACTTGTTCCGGGTCTTCATCAATTTCAGCCAATGGCTGGAAACCAGGAGCGCACCAATCAATCTTGGAGAGGGCACGGAAATATACTTCTTCATTGATGAGATCTGAAGGGTCAATATCTGGAGCGAAAGTGTGGTTACGAACTGGCGGGATCAGATTCTCAGTGTCGTAAACCGGCCGCTCCACCCGTGAATTTTCTAGATCATAGGCCGGATGATACCTTGTCAAATCTGCTTCATCGGCAAGCTTGCTGGCGAGTGGGCGCATCTCCTTAGTTAAGGCACGGAGATCTTCAGTAGAGAAGGCTGATCCATCCTCTTTATTGCTGGGATATCCGTTCATGGCTTCAGTCGGGTCAAAATCAGGGACCCACGCCTTGGCCCGGGTCAGCGCCATAAGAGAGCCATCCCGCGCAGCAGACTTCTTCACTTCAACCAGACACACAGGTAGGACAGATAACTTCTCCAGGGTCGCTTGGATGGTAGTCGGCGCCGGTTTGTTGTGTGACATGGCACTGATAGCCCTTTGAGCGCCGGAATAGAGCTGCTCTACCAGGGTATAAGCTGCCTTGAGTTTCTTCCGGACATCATCTCCAAGATGAGTTATGCGCCTCCCTACATATATTTGGCGAGTTAAACCGGAGTGGAACAAAAGGTTGCAAGGATACAAATACTCACCGAAGATAGCAGAAGTCATGAGCTCTACTTGCTGTTTCAACCCGGATAGCTCCTGCGTAACCAGATTGAGAGCGGCTTCGGCATCCTTTGCTCTTTTTTCAAGAGCGTCCCTCTGCACCTCCCAGGTGGACCGCTCTGCTTCAAAATATTTCTTCAATTTTTCCATAATAGTCAAAGCAAGGACAAGTTCGTCCTTAGCTTTGGCTGAAACAGTCTCATGAAGCACCAAGCTATTCCGGAGCTCAGTTGCCTCCGAAGCCCTCCGGGTCAATTCAGCCTACAAAGAAATCAAACGGATTAGAAGGACAGATCAATCAAAGTCTCAAGCACGAGTTATGCACTTGACACTTGGGGGCTAATGTACAATTGAAGTACAGAAAGCAAGTTTTTCAGACAAGTCCCAAGCACATAAACAAGTTATGCCCTTGGCACTTGGAGGCTAATGTAAGTTCATTCTCAGACATAACGGAAGTCCTGGTTCACCTACAACGAAGCTAAACCGGCACTTGGGGGCTACCATGGCCTAAAGATAGGATTGCAAAATTACGAAGCAGAGACAAAAGTGAAAGGAAAGAAAGTCACCTCATACTTATCCTTCATCATATTAACTAAGCCGACTTCATAGTCGCGGCTAGAAAAGAGCCAGTTCAGATACCCGGAATGAAGTTCCTGGGCACTCAACAGAGCATAGCTGGATAAATCTGTGGTCCACTTGCCTTTGCCTTGTTGAAATTTCTCTTCCTTGGCAGTATGCCTAGCCAAGGTGACAGGCTCTGTGGGAGAGGTGAAGCCTAGCCCGGTTATCTCAACATCTCCGGATGAGGCAGCAGTTGGCTGGAGGGGGACAGTAGTAGGCACCGGACTGACAGGAGCCGGGCTAGCCCGAGGAGGGCTAACCCGGACAGGGCTTGCCGGTTCAGCCGTGTTCTCCGTATTATCACCTCCCGGAGCAGCAACGTCATCACGATCCATAGGAGTGGGATCATCAAGCTGAATGTCAAGGTTGTCCTCTGGAGGGATGGCCGTTTCAGGGTCCTCGGCCGGTTCAGCTGTAGTGGTTTCAGCAGCCGGTTTATTCGCTTTCGCCTTTTTGCTAGGCTTTGGCATTCTGATAAAGGTCAAAGGAACAGTGAGAATCATAAAGTTAAAAACATAAAGATAAACCGGATGTTTGAAAGAAGGACTTACCCAGGGACGGTTTTGAGCACTGGGACCTGCGTAGCAGTCGACTCGCCGAAAGAGGACAGAGGAGCCTCCTGATAGTTGGGATCAGACGGTTTAAGTGGTTTACGTATAAGGCCTGCTTTTGGATTTAGGAGAGTTGGAGAAAGTAAAACCTCGGAGCGGCGTCTGCGAGCCGGTGTAAGGGGTATTCCGGATGATACAACCACATGGCCGCTATGGCGCGTGGTCCGGCGAGCTTCATGCTGTTGTTTCTTCAAAAGAAAGTTGGGATCCAATTGAGCATAAGGATGAGAAAAGGGATATTTCCGGGATACCCGGTGGATCTTGGGTGGCAAAGGTTCTGAATCAGATGAGAGAGAAATTACCTCAACTCCCCCCGCTTTGCTTCCTTCCGCCAGATCCTGCGAAAGGGCATTGTTAACATAAATTTAGACAAAGGGAGATCAAAGGACATAAGGGTTAATTGGCACCTCAGAGTCCGGATCATCCTCCTCAGGGTGTGAACCAGAAGCGACAACAGCCTTTTTCTTCTTAACAGCGTAAGTTTTCTTCCGTGATTGCTTGGCCGGTTTATCCAGAGATTTCCTCTTCCAGAAAGGATCGTTGGCCTGTGCGAAGGGATAGTAACGAGTTGAAGACAACTGATATGAACGGATTAAGACAAATAGGAAAGGGTCGGAAAAGACTTACCGCTAGCGGTTCATTGGTTGCGTAGAACGGAGCTAAACCGGTCCGGCTGCAATTCTCTAGAGGGATGTTCAGCATTTTCTTCGCAGATTTAGTGACTTCATTATCAGGAAGTATTATTTCGGTGTGGCGTTGAGGATCATCCAGTTTACCGGTATATTTGCACATCAGACTTGAGCGCCGGCTTAATGGAAGAATGCTCCAAGAGAGCCAGCAACGGACGAAGTCAACGCCGGTTAAACCGTTTGCCACGAAGGCCCTGAGCTTGGAAAGTTGAGGGGCAAATCGGGCCCGGTCTTGGGCGCTGAGATGCTGTGGGAAAGGATGAGTTGTTGCTAGGCGATAGGCGCGGTAACCCGGCAGCGGATTCTCTCCTTCAGGCGAAGTGTCCTGACAATAGAACCAAGTTTGGTTCCATTCTTTGGGGTGGCTGTGAAGGGCAGCGTGAGGAAAGCTCACATCCTTTCTTTATTGGATGCTGACACCACTCAGTTCCTAATGAGGCCCATCGGTAAACTCCATCCGCCGGTTCAGATGGAAGAAGTCCCGGAATAGGTCCACTGATGGCTCTTCTTGAGGATATGCCTCCGAGAAAACTTGAAAGTTACAGATGTTTGAAACAGAATTCGGGCCTACATCTTGTGGGTGGAGTTGAAAAGCGGCTAATACATCCCGGAAGAATTTTGAACCGGGAGGACTGAAACCCCGGGCCAGATGATCATAAAAAACTACAGCTTCTCCCTCCTTAGGCTCAGGAGGGCATTCCTTTTCAGGGGCCCGCCAGTGCAGAACTTCCTTAGGGCCCAGAACGCCAATTGAGGCCGCTTCAACCAAATCATTTTCTGTGATCCGGGAAGGAACCCAATTGCAAGCGACAAATTGCTTGGCCATCTCGTTTGGTGAGGAGGTGCTGAAAAATACAGTGCAAGACCTGGTTTACCAAAAGCTGAATATAAGCTGGTGCACTCTATGAAGTTATGGACCTAATTGTCGGTTTAAACAAGGGACTAATGGTATTACTAATCCGGAAGCAGATATGAGTGAGACAACTGCTGGTTCACGATAATAGGAAAAGAAGAAGCTAAACCGTCAATAACGTCATACAGGCTTACATCTAAACCGTCAAAGAAAGCATATGAAGCGCAAGTTATGGCTAAACCGGTGAGATGAGCTGCAGATCTAAAGTATGAAAAAACAGTTTCCACATGAAGCTGAGGTAAATATGGATCTAAGGCGCAAGAAAAAGATGGAATAATACAAGTTATATTCAGTGAAGGCCGCGGAGTTTCTCTACAGATTTGATCTAAACTAATAAAGCTAGAGGAACTAAGGGTATAATGACGGAGCAGAAGCGCATGGATGAAGGTCGAGCCTAAACAAATTTAAATCTATAGCCAAGACTGACCTACGGGGATGAACTACAAGGCCTCGAGGGTTCATGGCGAGCTACGGAAGAAACCCTAGAATAAGATCTACGGGGAAGAAGGTGGAATACCTGAGGAAACGGAAGACGGCGGCGAGTTTCTCTGGAAGCGTTCAGGTCGATGCAGCGGCCAGGCTCGAGGACGACGGCGAGCTCAAAGAGCGGCGGCGGAGCTTCGAGGGTTGGAGACAGAGGAAGAAGAAGGAAGAAGGGGAAAAGAGATGAGCCTCAGCGGTATTTATAGGCCGAAGAGGTAAAAACGGTAAGCGCGGGAATCGAGGAGGCCAGAGATCGGATAAAGATTGAGCTGTCGCTTCGATCTTCGGTGCGGCATTAAAGAAAGGTAACAGACAGATGCGAGCATTAAATGTGGAGATGATGTCACGATGGATTAACGCGATTCCAGGAGATGACGTCATGGCCGGTTTATGAAACAAATAAATTGCAGAAAGGAAATTTGTACAAAACTTCGAAGACTGACATGAACAAGTTCAAATCAATCTGGGGCCTAATGTCAGGGATATTACTAGCAGGTATAAACCGGCCAGGAAGGTCCGGATTACACTGACAAGGTTGTATTATTACAAGCCCAGTAGAATATGTAGAGAGGTCATAGCCCATAGAGGCTTAGGGCCCATTATAAGGCCCATGGTCTGTAAACCGTCGTACCATGTAACTTGGGATGTAAGATAGAAAGAGTAGAGACCGAGGCGGACACGTTTATGAGCCGGCCTCGGGAATCTGTAAACCGAACCAGGCGTCTCCTCAATATAAAGGGATGACCCGGCGACGGTTTGAGGACAAGAAACAACAGCTCGAGACATAGGCAAGCGAATTCGCTCCCTGGTCATCGACGCCCAAGCAATACCACACCAAACTAGATGTAGGCTGTTACCTTCATCGAAGGGGCCGAACTAGTATAAACTCCCTGTGTCCTTCGTCCGCTTTAACCCCTTCAATCTAACCCGTACGATGGCCTCACACCTAAGTCCGCTAACCCGGACATCTGCCGTGCTAATTCCACGACACTTGATATCTTTTATAATGAACTAACCGATGCTTCTAGGGACCACCTAGATAGTTGTGTTGGTTGTGTTTTCAGGGAAAGAACCATTGAGCAAGCAGAAAAACTATTGAATAATATATTGAGCAATGTTAATGATTGGACTCTTCCCGAACCACCTCTGAAGCCAACTCCGAAGAAAAGAGGTATTCTATTTCTCAGTCCTGAAGATATGCAAGAGGCAAATAAATCTATGAAAGAAAAAGGTATTAAAGTTGAAGATGTTAAGAATTTACCACCTATCGAAAAAATACATGGTCTTGATAACATGACACAGGTAGTGGAGGTAATTATCTCTATAGATTTTATGAAGGTGATATTCCTCATAACAAGCCTGCTAGCCAATGCTTGGATGAGTTTGATAATTTTACTGTTAAACAAGAAAACTTCAATGCTTATGTTAGTAGACAATTTAAATGCAATGCTTATACGCTTGAATGCTTGGGTGATAATATGAGTAGAACTGTTAATGATCTTAAGCTCATTAGTAAACATGCTTCCATGGTAAAAACTCAGGTAGAACATGTACTTAAAGCGCAAAATGAATTACTTAATGAGTTGAACAATAAGAACAAAGATAATGATGTTAGAGTTGTGACTAGATGTCGTAAAATGACTCGGGAACCTCTGTATCCTGAGGGCCATCCTAAGATGGTTGAGCAACATTCTCGTAGAATTAATACTGACACACCCAATCCTAGTAATAAAAAGAAAAAGACAACTGATAGAACTTTGCATGCTTCTAGTGAACCTGTTATAGACACACCTGAGAATCCCAATGATATTTCTATTTCTGAAGCTGAGACACAATCTGGTGATGAACATGAACCTAGTGATAATGTTAATGATGATGTTCATACTGATGCTCAACCTAGTAATGATAATGATGTGGATATTGAACCTGTTATTGATCTTGATAACCCACAATCAAAGAATCAACGTTATGATAAGAGAGACTTTGTCGCTAGGAAACATGGTAAAGAAAGAGAACCATGGGTTCAGAAACCCGTGCCCTTTCATCCGAAACCATCCAAGAAAAAGGATGATGAGGAGTTTGAACGCTTTTTGTGAGATGATTAGACATATCTTTTTGCGTATGCGTTTGACTGATATGCTTAAAATGTCTCCTTACGCCAAGTATATGAAAGAAATTGTTACTAATAAAAGAAATATATCGAAGGCTGAAATTTTCACCATGCTCGCTAATTATACATTTAAGGGTGGAATACCAAAGAAACTAGGAGATCCAGGAATACGCACTATACCATCGAAAGTGCCTTTCTGCTCCCGAGCTCATTTGAGCTCGGTGAACAGTAAAATCAAAAATAAATCGAAAAAAATTCAAAAAAAATCCAAATTTTGTTTTTGGTGAAACATTGAAAAAAGTTCTAAGTGCATGCAAAAATTCGTCAAGGAATCACATTCCTAGAAGGCGTGCCAAAAAAACAAAATCAGTACTCCAAAATGCTTTTGAAAGTAGCATTTTCAAAGTACTGATTTTGTTTTTTTTTTGGCACGCCTTCTAGGAATGTGATTCCTTGACGAATTTTTGTATGCACTTAGAACTTTTGTCAACGTTTCACCGAAAAAAAAATTGGAATTTTTTGAATTTGTTTCGATTTTTTTTCGATTTTACTGTTCACCCGAGCTCATTTGAGCTCGGGTGTAGATACTCCATGTCCCTATACCATGCTCTATTAAAATAAACTATGTTAAAACTGATTTATGTGATCTTGGAGCAGGTGTTAGTGTTATGCCTTTCTCTTTATATCGTAGACTTGATTTCAATAAGTTGACACCTACTTAAATCTCTTTGCAAATGACCGATAAATCAACTGCTATACTCATCGGTATTTGTGAGCATGTGCCTGTTGTAGTTGCAAACGTTACCATCTTAACGGACTTTGCTATTCTTGATATTACCGAGGACAACAATATATCAGTTATCCTTGGTAGACCCTTTTTGAATACTGCAGGGGCTGTTATTGATTGCAACAAGGGCAATGTCACTTTTCATGTTAATGGTAATGAGCATACGGTACACTTTCCGAAGAAACAACCTCAAGTTAATAGCATAAATTCTATTGGAAAATTTTCAACTATTGCTATTGGAGGTTTTGAATTCCCTATTCCTACTGTCAAAAAGAAATATGATATTCTTATTCTTGGGGACATGCATATCCCCATTGAGGTAACCTAGTGTTATTCAAAAATTCTCCGATTTTATGTTATTCGAAAGAAGTTTGTTAATAAGACTTGATCAACCTTGTTAACGGATTCCTTTTGATGAGCATGAGATGGATGAATTTAGAGAGCTCATCTTTCTGTGCCCACTTTTTTTTTACTTTCTATTATTTAGATTAAATAAAGCAAAAATAGGATTATCCGTATGTTTTCTGAATTATCCATGCAATAAAAATGTCCCGAAAATAAAAGTTCTCCAAATGCCCTGAAAATTTAGTATGATTTTTATAGAATATTTTGGAATTTCTGGCACTAAACATGCACCAAGGGGCTGCACCAGGTTACCACAAGGGTGGAGGGCACGCCCTTCCCCCTGGGCGTGCCCCCTACCTTGTGGGTCCCACGTAGGCCCCCTCCACTTATTCCAGCAACTATCCACTTCTTCCTCCTCGAGAAAAAATCATCCCGTTGCTCAAACCCGTGTTCTATCTCATCTTGCTGCCATTTTCGATCTTCCTTCTCAAATCATCATTCGCAAAACTGTTTTGGGGGACTGTTCTTCAGTATGTAACTCCTCCAATGGTCCAATTAGTTTTTTTTTCTAGTACTTTATTTATTGCAATTTTTTGCTGCTATGGTGACCTTGTTCTTGAGCTTGCATGTCAAATTTATATGGTCCAAAGTAGTTTTGATGCATGATATAGCCTCTAGGCACTTGTAGGAGTAGTTGCTACCAATTTTGCTGAGTTTGGTTCACTTTTATTTGAGTAACTAAAAATTTCAGAAATTTTTCAGAAGAAAAATGATGTTTAGGAAGATATACCAAGGTGGTTCTTCGAGGAAGCAATCCCCAAGGCTTGCGATACGTGAGTCTGACCTTGAACCGCCAAGAGAAACTCAAGTATGGCCCTGTGAATGGTCGTCAAATCAATTCATGATTCAAACAGGTTTCAAGGAGGAATTCTACACGTACGTCCAAATTGCAGGCATTGAGGACTTCTTGTCAGATAAGTGTCGGCAGTACTATCACCTCACTGATTCATTTGTGCGAAGATTTGAATTTGCATCACAGTGCAATACTCATACTATCCTATTTGATCTTTACGATAAGTCATATACTATGGACCTTTAAGATTTTACTGATGCATGCAAAATTCCACAAGGGGGCATTCTTAGCGAACCTCATAGGACTGAGTATAATGATTTCCTTGCTAGCATTACGGTGGGAGAAACTAGAAATATTACGCAAGCCACTATGGGGAGCATTCATTTTCCTGCCATACACTATTTTGCTCTCTTTATAGGTAGATGCATTAACGGTAAACATGAGCATAGCCACCTTTGTGTTCTAGATCTTAGTATCCTCAAGCGTGCGGTGTTGGGTGATAAACGATATAGGGGCTATTATTGCAAGGAGGCTACATCTTAATGCTAAAGATGGAGATTTATTTGGTGGAATTTATGCCACTCGTGTAGCTAATTATCTTGTTGTGCTCATAAAGGGGTATGAAATTAAATTACCGCCTGCTTTTCTTGATTACAATGCCTTGGTACGATACCAGTTTCTCGCAAGGAACGATCAGTCCCTTGTGTACCGACCAATCTTTGACCGGTAGCGTGCTGTCCATGTTACTCTTCCTGCTCCTGCCTTCTTTGACTTTCAGGAAAAAGGGAGATATTTTATAACTAGAGAGGAGGCGAACAAGTACGAAAGAGGGGTGGAGGTGATACGTCCAAAACGTATCTATAATTTCTGCTTGCTCCATGCCTCTTTTGTGTGATATTGCTATGATATTTATGCACTTCCATACACTTTTGATCATATTTGGACTAACCTATTAACTCAGTGCACCCCAGTGCCAGTTTCTGTTTTCTGCTGTTTTTGTATTTCAGGTTTTCCCATTACGTAAACTGCCAGAAAAATTCCGGGAAAAATATATAAAAAATCAGCGTTTCGGAAGCTTCCATGCGGACAAAGTAGGGCCGGAGGGGGGCCACCAGGGCTCCAGGCGCCCTTGCCATGCGGCCCCCCTCCAGGCCGCGCCCGGGGGGCGCCTGGACCCCCCTTAGCTCCCCTGGCGACCCCCTTTGGCATATATTTACACCGCGTCGCAGAAACCCTGATTCCAGACCCCTTTTCTCCAGACGCAATTCCGATCTCCGCCGCCATCGCCATCAAGCTTCGGGGGACCAGAATTCCTGTGCCGGCACCCTGCCGGGACGGGGAAGTGCCCCCGGATTCATCTCCATCGACGTTGCTTCTTCCCTCCATGATGCGGGAGTAGTTCCTCCTCGGGGCTGAGGTTTCTACCATTAGCTATGTGGTCAATTCTCTCTCCCATGATGTGATCTTCGTTGTGATCATAGGCTATGTTAATCTAGGGTGATCCCATGATATTTCCCCTTCCTCTATGTATTGGATTGATGTACTCACTTGTCTTTATCTAGTATAATCCCCGAGACCAAGGTGACAGCGGTCTATTGGACATGGATTAGAAAAATATTTTCATGAGTGATTTCCTCTCTTGTGTGTTGATTGAAGATTGAGAGTCTCTTGGTGCTTGTCTTTGACTATCCTTTAGATATGTTGTGGTGATTGTGGGACTCTCTTTGGATGGCCGCGGTGACATTGGGAAATCCTTAGATTGAGAACTACGAACTTTGAGGTGTGCTTTTGTAGCCCTACATAATTCTCGTCCTCTCTTGACCATGAAGGAATGACCTCTGGGTGCGTCTCCATTGCATGTTTTATGGGAAATATCATGTGATTCGATTATGTTAATGTTGTTGGGAGTTGCCACTAGTGAAAGTATGAAGCCTAGGCCTTGTTTCCACCTTTGCAATACCATTTGTGCTCACGTTTACCACTTGTTTGCTTGCTGCACTTTTTATTACAGATTTATATTACTTTGCTTTGCCACTCCTATCATCCATATCACTTGCCATTTAACATCTCTTCGCCGAACTAGTGCACCTATACAACTCCTAGTTGTATTATGTGTGTTGGGGACACAAGAGACTTCTTGTATCTTAGTTGCAGGGTTGCTTGAGAGAGACCATCTTCAACCTCTACTTCCCTGAGTTCGATAAACCTTAGGTCATCCACTTGAGGGAAATTGCTGCTGTCCTACAAACCTCTGCGCTTGGAGGCCCAACATAGTCTACAAGAGTAGAAGCGTGTGTAGACATCAAGCTATTTCTGGCGCCGTTGCCGGGGAAGTGAGTGCTTGAAGGTATATCTTTAGATCTTGCAATTAAATCTTTTTGTTTCTTGTTTTTATTTCACTAGTTATGTTTATGGAAAACCGCATTCTTAGTTCGTTGCTTGTGGGAAGACGCCCCACACCTGTGGTGGTTGCTCCTCCTCCTACTGAAATTGTGCCCTATAAAATACCGGCTGGTATTATCGATTATGTTTTGGCTAATCGTTATGCAGGAGACAGACATCCCGGTGAACACTTGCTATATCTTTCACAACTATGTTCATTATTTAAGCTTGCAGGTGTATCAATGGAGTTTGTCATGAGGAAATTGTTCGCCGTATCACTTATAGATAAAGCTTCAGATTGGTATAAGCTTCTCGATAACTCGCACTTGCTTGATTGGCAAGAGCTTATGTCTCTCTTTTATACTAAGTTTTATCCTCTTCATGAAATTCATCGAGACAGGAACTATATCTATAACTTTAGGTCTCGTGACGGAGAGAGCGTAGCTCAAGCTTGGGGGAGACTGAAAACGTTAATGCTAAAAAGTCCTAACCATGGGCTCCCCAAAGATGCTTTTGTGGAGAGTAAGAGTACCTTTTTGCATGTGGATCATGGTAACAATGCTTTATGTGATGCTTATACTGTTGAGTTTATTCGTGATCCCACTGAAAATTATTATGAGAAGGGAACATATGCTTATAGATATTTCAATAATATCAAGTTCGCTCTCTTTATGTTGAAGGTTTTGAAGCTGCACTTGTTTTGTCTTCCTATGCTTATTGCATTGTGCTTCAATGAATTATTCCATTGCAATATTCCTATGCATAGGAAGCATGTTAGGCTTTAATGTATTTAGTATTTGCTTCTTGATGCTCTCTTTTGTTCTTCAACTCTTATTCCTACGAGAGCATCATTAAAGTCTTAAGCCTATTTTTATGGCTATAAAGAAAGAGCTCTAGGGAGACAACCTTTGTTATCTTTGCTCTTAGTTTGTTCTTTCAGTTTATAGTGGTCTTGATGTTTGTTACTACAGTAGCATCATCATTTTATCTTTACTTTTCAGCTTTGTGCCAAGTGTAGCCTCTGATTGCAAGAAAGTTCAAAAGTTGTGACGTGCTGTCCAGGAAACAGATTCTGTCCTTGGACAGAAAAATTCGTATAAAATCACCAGATCATATTTTTGGTCTGAATTTTTTCGACAGTGTGCCGTATACAATTGGCTTTCGGGCGTCTGTTCTGAGTTTTTTTATTTGAGTTGCAGAAGTGCCCCGAAAAAATTATTTACTACCTGCTGGTCTGTTTTTCACAGATTCTGTCCTGTTTTGCCTTTTCTTCATTTTACAAACCTTGAGCTTGCTTTTTCTTTGCAAAAACCTTTTGGCAATCTTGAGAAACAGTAGACCTTCAAGAATATCCTTATTTCCAGCAAGGAAAAATTATTTTATTATGGGTACTAACCTCGCTAATCAGATTATGATGAGTTATGTATGAAGGGAGTTTTCAAGTGTGTGAGGGAAGATGATAAAAAGATTCGGGAGTGTCAAACGCTCAAGATTGGGGATGCCCCCGTGCACCCCCAAGACATATTCAAGAAGACTCAAGCGTCTAAGCTTGGGGATGCCCCCGTGCATCCCCTTCTCCATCAACAATTATCAGTTCGTCTTTCGTTCCACTATATTTTTATCACTTCATGTGTTATGTGCTATGCTTGGAGCGTCTTGCTTTTAGTTTCCTTTTTAGTTTTCTTTAGCTTTGCTTGCTGTTCATAACGAGTTGGAACTCAGCTTTCTTTGTGTGGGAGAGAAACCCGCTCCACTTCAACCTAGAACATAACATAGAATTTTCATGTCTATCTTTGTTGTGTGTGTTCTTTGTCTTTCAATAGCTACTATCATGTTCAGCTCTTAGTTTTCATGCTTATCTTTTTAAAGAGCTTTTGTTTAGTTGGTCGCTGGAACTCTCTTTAGTTATCATGCTTATCTTGTTAAGAGAGTTGTCTTCTGTTGCACTGGTTGATATATCTATGATAAAAATGCTATGTGCATAATGGTGCTTAGTAGTTCATGTTTTCTTATGGTTAGTCTCAAATAGCTGGGGGTTTCTTAATGTGTTATTGAAGTACCAACATGATTTGTTTGCCTATGATGTGGTATGGTTTAGTGGTATCTTCCTTCAAGAATTTATTTTGATTGACTTGGCGTATGCTCACGCATATTTAAGACTGTAAAGAAAGTCTATCAAGCCTTGATGATCTTTAATTTCTGAGTAGCGATATAACTTCCATGCCTGATTCAATGTTGCTTTGTCGCTCTGCATGATTATGACCGTCATTTCTCTTTTAGTTGGTCGCTCCCAGTCTATTGCTAACCTTCGCATGTACTAAGCGGACTGACTGCTTGTGCATCCAAAATCCTTTAAACCAGTTATGCCATATGAGTCCACCATACCTTCCTATAGATGGTATTTACCTGCCATTCCTAACGAAGACTTTCATGTACCATCTCGAAATTATTCAAAAAAGCATTTCTCTTTTGTGCCTCTGTTTTAGCTCATGAGGAAGTAGTAGTTAATTCATGATCTTTTTAAGTTGGACAAGCTTCATCCCGGGATTGCATGTCTAATGTGCAAACCCATAATACGAGAAGGAACTGCCATAGAGTGCGCCCGGCTCATTAAAAATTATACAACAAACAAACCCTCCTTCACGCTTTGTTCATGAGAAATCAGAAAACTTTGGCAGTGATAAACAAAGGAGATTAAGAGGATGTGATCGTCCTCATGCGGGAGCCGTTCCTCGAAACTTCTCCAGCTCAAGAAGTGATTGAGTTATCTGCTAGCATTCGTTGACGAAATATGCATATTCTAAAAAATATATTACCTCTGTTTTTAAAACCAAGAGCTCTGGTACATGTTTAGTTTTTGTTTCCGACCACGGGTTTTCAACTTTGCCAACAAAAGCCATGGTTCGAGAGTCTCCACCTTCTTTCTTTAAAGCACCAACTATTGAGAGCATGATTGTCATTCTGAGTGTAATGTGCATTGTCCCAAAGTACCATTGTCTTTTGCATGATTATGATATCGTTTATTCTGAAATCATTGTATCTAGTCGTCACTTAAACTTTGGAGGTGCCCCTGCATTTATGTTTTGCTTCACTAAAGGGGGCAAGCGAGATATCACTTTGTCATGTTTGCACACCATGCTCATTGCAAATCTATTGAGTGTTTCAGTATCATATTGTAAAACCTTCAGTTCTTTGTGATATTCTCATGAGGCAACTTAATTACTACAGACCCATTGTCTCAGTAAGCACTTGTCATGTGACTGTGAAAAGTTCTTATATGGTTAATAGCATGTCACCACAGAAATTATGCTTGTTATCATTTACCTACTCGAGGACAAGCAGGAATTAAGCTTGGGGATGTTGATACGTCCAAAATGTATCTATAATTTCTGCTTGCTCCATGCCTCTTTTGTGTGATATTGCTATGATATTTATGCACTTCCATACACTTTTGATCATATTTGGACTAACCTATTAACTCAGTGCACCCCAGTGCCAGTTTCTGTTTTCTGTTGTTTTTGTATTTCAGGTTTTCCCATTACGTAAACTGCCAGAAAAATTCCGGGAAAAATATATAAAAAATCAGCGTTCCGGAAGCTTCCATGCGTCCAAAGTAGGGCCGGAGGGGGGCCACCAAGGCGCCCTGGCCACGCGGCCCCCCTCCAGGCCGCGCCGGGGGGGGCCTGGGCCCCCCTTAGCTCCCCTGACGACCCCCTTTGGCATATATTTACACCGCGTCGCAGAAACCCTGATTCCGGACCCCTTTTCTCCAGACGCAATTCCGATCTCCGCCGCCATCACCATCAAGCTTCGGGGGACCAGAATTCCTGTGCCGGCACCCTGCCGGGACGGGGAAGTGCCCCCGGATTCATCTCCATCGACGTTGCTTCTTCCCTCCATGATGCGGGAGTAGTTCCTCCTCGGGGCTGAGGTTTCTACCAGTAGCTATGTGGTCAATTCTCTCTCCCATGATGTGATCTTCGTTGTGATCATAGGCTATGTTAATCTAGGGTGATCCCATGATATTTCCCCTTCCTCTATGTATTGGATTGATGTACTCACTTGTCTTTATCTAGTATAATCCCCGAGACCAAGGTGACAGCGGTCTATTGGACATGGATTAGAAAAATATTTTCATGAGTGATTTCCTCTCTTGTGTGTTGATTGAAGATTGAGAGTCTCTTGGTGCTTGTCTTTGACTATCCTTTAGATATGTTGTGGTGATTGTGGGACTCTCTTTGGATGGCCGCGGTGACATTGGGAAATCCTTAGATTGAGAACTACGAACTTTGAGGTGTGCTTTTGTAGCCCTACATAATTCTCGTCCTCTCTTGACCACGAAGGAATGACCTCTGGGTGCGTCTCCATTGCATGTTTTATGGGAAATATCATATGATTCGATTATGTTAATGTTGTTGGGAGTTGCCACTAGTGAAAGTATGAAGCCTAGGCCTTGTTTCCACCATTGCAATACCATTTGTGCTCACGTTTACAACTTGTTTGCTTGCTGCACTTTTTATTACAGATTTATATTACTTTGCTTTGCCACTCCTATCATCCATATCACTTGCCATTTAACATCTCTTCGCCGAACTAGTGCACCTATACAACTCCTAGTTGTATTAGGTGTGTTGGGGACACAAGAGACTTCTTGTATCTTAGTTGCAGGGTTGCTTGAGAGAGACCATCTTCAACCTCTACTTCCCTGAGTTCGATAAACCTTAGGTCATCCACTTGAGGGAAATTGTTGCTGTCCTACAAACCTCTGCGCTTGGAGGCCCAACATAGTCTACAAGAGTAGAAGCGTGTGTAGACATCAGAGGACAATTGCCTTCATGCTGCAGCCCTTCAGGCAGTAGCTGCCGCATCCTAGTTCAACCTTGACTACAACTTTGGATATCCGCCAGGCCAGTCGTGGCCATAGACCAGCTTAGGAAAAAGCCTAAGCATGGAGGAGTACTTATTTCTCACCGACATTACATTCATGTTCACACATTCATTCGAGTTGTCGGTGTTCATACTTTCTCATTTTAGCATCCATGTTAGTTTATTTTTCACGCTTTCTTCTTGTGTGTTTGAAAATTTTTGGAAAACCCCAAAAATATTTCTCGCTTCTTTTTGTATTTTCTTTCTTGCTTGTTCTTCTACTAGTTTGTAGTATTGAATAAGAAAATCCAAAAAGATTTATCATTCTTCTTTTTTTTGTTGGGAGCTTTCCCGTGTAAATAGTTTTTTTCTTGTTCCTATTTCACTTTTATTAGAAAAACAAAAACTCCAAAAACATTTCAGTGTATTTCTTTGAAATTATTTTTCTTTTCTTTGGGGGTCGAGAGGAGAATACCACAATGACAATGTTGTGTGGCTCTCATATGCATTGTTGATGATCTAACGAAGAGCCCATATTACCTTCTCTTCTCCTTTGAATTAATGTTTGCAGATTCCAGCTTAGTCCAATGCACGTGCATTATTATTATTATTATTCCTGCCATTCGGTCGTGCAAGTGAAAGGCAATAATGATAATATATGATGAAAAGATTGAGATGGAGAAAAGCTGATATGAACTCGACCTATTTTATTTTTGTAAATATAATTAGCTCATCGTTCTTGATTCAGCCTATAATGAATGAAACAAGTTTACAATGCCAATTAGGGATTATAGTTACTCATGCCATGCTTAATCAGCTAGGAGTTTATAATGGTTTACCTTGCGTGCCAACATGCTTTTAAAATGGTTGTCATGTAGTATGATAGGATGGTATCCTCATTTGAATGATTCAAGTGGTTTGACTTGGCACATGTTCACGCATGTAGTTGAAACAAAATCAACATAGCCTGCACGATATTTATGTTCATGGTGATCTATATCCTACTCATGCTTGCACTCAATGTTGGTTAATCCCAAGGCATGTTTAAGACTGTTGTCGCTCTCTAGTTGGTCGCTTCTCGGTCTCTTTCTAGCCTTCACCTGTACTAAGAGGGAACACTGCTTGTCCATCCACTTCCATAAACCCAAAGTTGTTCCATATGAGTCCACCATACCTACCTATATGCGGTATTTACCTGCCGTTCCAAGTAAATTTGCATGTGCCAAACTCTAAACCTTCAATAAAATTAAGTTTTGTATCCCAAAATCACTCATGTGGCGACTGGGGGCAGTCTTTATCTTCCATGCTAGGTGGGTTATTCTCGTGATAAGTGGACTCCGCTTGTCATTCACGAGAAAATGACTGGTAACCGGGATACCCAGTCCCATGCTCAACATCAAATCAAAATATAATTAAACAAAGCTCCCCCTGGACTGTTGTTGGTGTTGGGGATCGTAGCAGAAAATGAAAAAATTTCCTACTCATCACCAAGATCTATCTATGGAGTAATCTAGCAACGAGCATAAAGGAGAGTGGAGTGCATCTACATACCCTTGTAGATCGCGATGCGGAAGCGTTACAAGAACGCGGATGAAGGAGTCGTACTCACTGCGATTCAGATCGCGGTTGATTCCGATCTAAGCACCGAACAACGGCGCCTCCGCGTTCAACACACGTGCAGCCCGGTGACGTCTCCCACGCCTTGATCCAGCAAGGAGAGAGGGAGAGGTTGGGGAAGACTCCATCCAGCAGCAGCATGACGGCATGGTGGTGGTGGAGGAGTGTGGCAATCCTGCAGGGCTTCGCCAAGCACCGCGGGAGAGGAGAAGGACTTGGGAGAGGGGGGTGATGGGGAACGTAGTATTTTAAACTTTTCCTACGATAACGCAAGATCTATCTACAAGATGCATAGCAACGAGAGGGAAGAGTGTGTCTACGTACCCTCGTAGACCGGGAGCGGAAGCGTCAAGTGATGCGGTTGATGTAGTCGAACTTCTTCGCGGTTCAACCGATCAAGCACCGAACGTACGGCACCTCCGCGTTCAGCACACGTTCAGCTTGATGACGTCCCACGAGCTCTTGATCCAGTTGAGCTTCACGGGAGAGTTTCGTCAGCACGATGGCGTGGTGACGGATATGATGTATTCACCGGCGCAGGGCTTCGCCTAAGCTCCGCGACGGTATGACCGAGGTGTGTTTCTGTGGAGGGGGGCACCGCACACGGCTGGAACAGTTCAACTTGTGTGTCTTTGGGTGCCCCCCTGCCCCCGTATATAAAGGAGCAAGGGGGGAGGCCGGCTGGCCCTTGTTTGGTGCGGCTAGAGGAGCAATCCTACTAGGAATAGGATTGCAATCCTATTCCTAGTAGGAATCACCAAAGAAGGAAGAGAGGGAAAGGAAAAGAGGGAGAGGTGGCGCCCCCCCCCCCCCAATCCTAGTCCAACTAGGAACTCTAGGTGGGGCGCCGGCCAGCCCTATGGGCTGCCTCTCTCTTTCCCTTAAGGCCCACTATGGACCATCCCCCTTCATAGGGGGTTCCGGTAACCCCCTCCGGCAATCCTGTTAAATCCGAAACTTTTCCGGAACACTTCCGGTGTCCGAATATAGTCGTCCAATATATCAATCTTTATGTCTCGGACATTCTGAGACTCCTCGTCATGTCCGTGATCTCATCCGGGACTCCGAACTACCTTCAGTACATCAAAACTCATAAACTCATAATACCGATCGTCATCAAACGTTAAGCGTGCGGACCCTACGGGTTCGAGAACTATGTAGACATGACCGAGACTCATCTCCGGTCAATAACCAATAGTGGAACCTGGATGTTCATATTGGCTCCTACATATTCTACGAAGATCTTTTATCGGTCAAAACCGCATAACAACATACGTTGTTCCTTTTGTCATCGGTAGTTTACTTGCCCGAGATTCGATCGTCGGTATCTCCATACCTAGTTCAATCTCGTTACCGGCAAGTCTCTTTACTCGTTCCGTAACACATCATCTTGTGACTAACTCATTAGTCTTTCGCTTGCAAGGCTTATTGTGATGTGTGTTA
Source organism: Secale cereale (assembly GCA_902687465.1). Taxonomy (NCBI): domain Eukaryota; kingdom Viridiplantae; phylum Streptophyta; class Magnoliopsida; order Poales; family Poaceae; genus Secale; species Secale cereale. Next base: position 98,934,816 of record LR738715.1, read on the forward strand.
CCGAGAGGGCCCAGAGATACCTCTCCGACACTCGGAGTGACAAATCCTAATCTTGATCTATGCCAACACCACGAATACTTTCGGAGACACCTGTAGAGCATCTTTACGATCACCCAGTTACGTTGTGACGTTTGATAGCACACAAGGTGTTCCTACGGTATTCGGGAGTTGCATAATCTCATAGTCATAGGAACATGTATAAGTCATGAAGAAAGCAATAGCAGTAAAACTAAACGATCATAGTGCTATGCTAACGGATGGGTCTTGTCCATCACATCATTCTCCTAATGATGTGATCCCATTGATCAAATGACAACTCATGTCTATGGCTAGGAAACATAACCATCTTTGATCAATGAGCTAGTCTAGTAGAGGCATACTAGGGACATACTGTTTTTGTCTATGTATCCACACATGTACTAAGTTTCCGGTTAATACAATTCTAGCATGAATAAAAGACATTTATCATGATATAAGGAAATACAAATAACATCTTTATTATTGCCTCTAGGGCATATTTCCTTCAGTCTCCCACTTGAACTAGAGTCAATAATCTAGATTACAAAGTGATGATCCTCACACCCATGGAGTCCTGGTGCTGATCATGTTTTGCCCGTGGAAGAGGCTTAGTCAACGGGTCTGCAACATTCAGATCCGTATGTATTTTGCAAATCTCTATGTCTCCCTCCTTGACTAGATCGCGGATGGAATTGAAGCGTCTTTTGATGTGCTTTGTTCTCTTGTGAAACCTAGATTCCTTCGCCAAGGCTATTGCTCCAGTGTTGTCACAAAAGATTTTCATTGGACCCGATGCACTAGGTATTACACCTAGATCGGATATGAACTCTTTCATCCAGACTCCTTCATTTGCTACTTCTGAAGCAGCTATGTATTCCGCTTCACACGTAGATCCCGCCACAACGCTCTGCTTGGAACTGCACCAACTGACAGCTCCACCGTTCAATAAAAATACATATCCGGTTTGTGACTTAGAGTCATCCGGATCAGTGTCAAAGCTAGAATCGACGTAACCTTTTACGACGAGCTCTTTGTCACCTCCATACACGAGAAACATATCCTTTGTCCTTTTCAGATACTTTAGGATGTTCTTGACCGCTGTCCAGTGATCCACTCCTGGATTACTTTGGTACCTCCTTGCTAAACTTATAGCAAGGCACACATCAGGTCTGGTACACAGCATCGCATACATGATAGATCCTATGGCTGAGGCATAGGGAATGACTTTCATTTTCTCTCTATCTTCTGCAGTGGTCGGGCATTGAGTCTTACTCAACTTCATACCTTGTAATACAGGCAAGAACCCTTTCTTTGACTGATCCATTTTGAACTTCTTCAAAATCTTATCAAGGTATGTGCTTTGTGAAAGTCCAATTAAGCGTCTTGATCTATCTCTATAGATCTTGATGCCTAATATATAAGCAGCTTCACCGAGGTCTTTCATTGAAAAACTCTTATTCAAGTATCCTTTTATGCTGTCCAGAAATTATATATCATTTCCAATCAACAATATGTCATCCACATATAATATTAGAAATGCTACAGAGCTCCCACTCACTTTCTTGTAAATACAGGCTTCTCCAAAAGTCTGTATAAAACCATATGCTTTGATCACCTCATCAAAGCGTATATTCCAACTCCGAGATGCTTGCACCAGTCCATAGATGGATCGCTGGAGCTTGCATACTTTGTTAGCACCTTTTGGATCGACAAAACCTTCTGGTTGCATCATATACAACTCTTCTTTGAGATATCCATTCAGGAATGCAGTTTTGACATCCATTTGCCAGATTTCATAATCATAAAATGCGGCAATTGCTAACATGATCCGGACAGACTTAAGCATCGCTACAGGTGAGAAAGTCTCATCGTAGTCAACTCCTTGAACTTGTCGAAAACCTTTCGCAACAAGTCGAGCTTTGTAAACAGTAACATTACCGTCTGCGTCGGTCTTCCTCTTGAAGATCCATTTATTTTCGATGGCCTGCCGATCATCGGGCAAGTCAACCAAAGTCCACACTTTGTTCTCATACATGGATCCCATCTCAGATTTCATGGCTTCAAGCCATTTTGCGGAATCTGGGCTCATCATCGCTTCCTCATAGTTCGTAGGTTCATCATGGTCTAGTAACATGATTTCCAGAACTGGGTTGCCGTACCACTCTGGTGCGGAACATACTCTGGTTGATCTACGACGTTCAGCAGAAACTTGATCCGAAGTTTCATGATCATCATCATTAACTTCCTCACTGATTGGTGTAGGAATCACTGGAACAATTTTCTGTGATGTACTACTTTCCAATCCGGGAGAAGGTACAATTACCTCATCAAGTTCTACTTTCCTCCCACTCACTTCTTTCGAGAGAAACTCCTTTTCTAGAAAGGATCCATTCTTAGCAACGAATATCTTGCCTTCGGATCTGTGATAGAAGGTGTCCCCAACAGTCTCTTTTGGGTATCCTATGAAGACACATTTCTCCGACTTGGGTTCGAGCTTATCAGGTTGAAGCTTTTTCACATAAGCATCGCAGCCCCAAACTTTAAGAAACAACAACTTTGGTTTCTTGCCAAACCATAGTTCATAAGGTGTCGTATCAACGGATTTAGATGGTGCCCTATTTAACGTGAATGCAGCTGTCTTCTAAAGCATAACCCCAAAACGATAGTGGTAAATCGGTAAGAGACATCATAGATCGTACCATATCCAATAAAGTACGGTTACGACGTTCGGACACACCATTACGCTGTGGTGTTCCGGGTGGCGTGAGTTGTGAAACTATTCCACATTGTTTCAAATGAAGACCAAACTCGTAACTCAAATATTCTCCTCCACGATCAGATCGTAGAAACTTTATTTTCTTGTTATGATGATTCTCTACTTCACTCTGAAATTCTTTGAACTTTTCAAATGTTTCAGACTTGTGCTTCATTAAGTACATATACCCATATCTGCTCAAATCATCAGTGAAGGTCAGAAAATAATGATACCCGCCGCGTGCTTCAACACTCATTGGTCCACATACATCAGTATGTATGATTTCCAACAAATCTGCTGCTCGCTCCATGGTTCCGGAGAACGGAGTTTTAGTCATCTTGCCCATGAGGCATGGTTCGCAAGCACCAAATGATTCATAATCAAGTGATTCCAAAAGTCCATCACTATGGAGTTTCTTCATGCGTTTTACACCAATATGACCTAAACGGCAGTGCCACAAATAAGTTGCACTATCATTATTAACCTTGCATCTTTTGGTTTCAATATTATGAATATGTGTATCACTACAATCGAGATCCAATAAGAATAGACCACTCTTTAAGGGTGCATGACCATAAAAGATATTATTCATAAAAATAGAACAACCATTATTCTCTGATTTAAATGAATAGCCGTCTCGCAACAAACAAGATCCAGATATAATGTTCATGCTCAACGCTGGCATCAAATAACAATTATTTAGGTCTAAAACTAATCCCGAAGGTAGATGTAGAGGTAGCGTGCCGACGGCGATCACATCGACTTTGGAACCGTTTCCCACGCGCATCGTCACCTCGTCCTTAGCCAATCTTCGTTTAATCCATAGTCCCTGTTTCGAGTTACAAATATTAGCAACCGAACCGGTATCAAATACTCAGGTACTACTACGAGCATTAGTAAGGTACACATCAATAACATGTATATCACATATACCTTTGTTCACCTTGCCATCCTTCTTATCCGCAAAATACTTGGGGCAGTTCCGCTTCCAGTGTCCAGTCCCCTTGCAGTAGAAGCACTCAGTTTCAGGCTTGGTTCTAGACTTGGGTTTCTCTGCGGGAGCAGCAACAATCTTGCTATTCTCCTTGAAATCCCCTTCCTTGCCCTTTTTCTTGAAACTAGTGGTATTGTTAACCATCAACTTTTGATGCTTCTTTTTGATTTCTACCTCCGCAGCGGTGAGCATAGCGAAGAGCTCGGGAATTGTCTTTTGCATCCCTTGCATATTATAGTTCATCACGAAGCCATTATAGCTTGGTGGTAGTGATTGAAGAATTCTATCAATAACACTATTCTCATCAACTTGACAACCAAGTTGAGTCATATGATTGTAGTGCCCATACATTGTGAGCAAGTGTTCACTGGTAGAACTATTCTCCTCCATCTTGCAGCTGTAGAACTTATTGGAAATCTTATATTTCTCAATCCGGGCATTTGCTTGAAATATTAACTTCAACTCCTGGAACATCTCATATGGTCCATGACGTTCAAAACGTCGTTGAAGTCCCGATTCTAAGCCGTAAAGCATGGCACACTGAACTATCGTGTAGTCATCAGACCGCGACTGCCAGACGTTCAAAGCGTCTACATTAGCGGGAGGGGGCTTGTCACCTAGCAGTGCTTCAAGGACATAATTCTTCTGTGCAGCAATGAGGATAATCCTCAGCTTACGGACCCAGTCCGTGTAATTGCTACCATCATTTTTCAACTTAGCTTTCTCTAGGAATGCATTAAAATTCAAAGGAACGGTAGCACGGGCCATTGATCTACAACAACATAGATATGCATAAACTATCAGGACTAAGTTCATGATAAATTAAAGTTCAATTTAATCATATTAATTTAAAGAACTCCCACTTAGATAGACATCCCTCCGGTCATCTAAATGATCACGTGATCCAAATCAACTAAACCATGTCCGATCATCACGTGAGATGGAGTAGTTTTCAATGGTGAACATCTTATGTTGATCATATCTACTATATGATTCACGCTCGACCTTTCGGTCTCCAGTGTTCCGAGGCCATATCTGCATATGCTAGGCTCGTCAAGTTTAACCCGAGTATTCTGCGTGTGCAAAACTGGCTTACACCCGTTGTATTTGAACGTAGAGCTTATCACACCCGATCATCACGTGGTGTCTCGGCACGACGAACTTTCGCAATGGTGCATACTCAGGGAGAACACTTATACCTTGAAATTTAGTAAGGGATCATCTTATAATGCTACCGTCGTTCTAAGCAAAATAAGAAGCATAATAAGATAAACATCACATGCAATCAAAATATGTGACATGATATGGCCATCATCATCTTGTGCTTTTTGATCTCCATCTCCAAAGCACCGTTATGATCACCTTCGTCACCGGCGCGACACCTTGATCTCCATCGTAGCATCGTTGTCGTCTCGCCAACTATTGCTTCTACGACTATCGCTACCGTTTAGTGATAAAGTAAAGCAATTACATGGCGATTGCATTTCATACAATAAAGCGACAACCATATGGCTCCTGCCAGTTGCCGATAACTTTACAAAACATGATCATCTCATACAAAACCGTATAACTCATCATGTCTTGACCATATCACATCACAACATGCCCTGCAAAAACAAGTTAGACATCCTCTACTTTGTTGTTGCAAGTTTTACGTGGCTGCTACGGGCTTAGCAAGAACCGTTCTTACCTACGCATACAAAACCACAACGATGTTTTGTCAAATATGTGATGTTTTAACCTTCACAAGGACCGGGCGTAGCCACACTTGATTCAGCTAAAATGAGAGAGACAGACACCCGCCAGTCACCTTTAAGCAATGAGTGCTCGTAATGGTGAAACCAGTCTCGCGTAAGCGTATGCGTAATGTCGGTTCGGGCCGCTTCATCTCACAATACCGCCGAAGCAAAGTATGACATGCTGGTAAGCAGTATGACTAGTATCGCCCACAACTCATTGTGTTCTACTCGTGCATATCATCTACGCATAGACCTGGCTCATGATGCCACTGATGGGGAACGTAGTATTTTAAACTTTTCTTACGATCACGCAAGATCTATCTACCAGATGCATAGCAACGAGAGGGAAGAGTGTGTCTACGTACCCTCGTAGACCGGGAGCGGAAGCGTCAAGTGACGCGGTTGATGTAGTCGAACTTCTTCACGATTCAACCGATCAAGCACCGAACGTACGGCACCTCCGCGTTCAGCACACGTTCAGCTTGATGACGTCCCACGAGCTCTTGATCCAGTTGAGCTTCACGGGAGAGTTTCATCAGCACGACGGCGTGGTGACGGATATGATGTATTCACCGGCGCAGGGCTTCGCCTAAGCTCCGCGACGGTATGACCGAGGTGTGTTTCTGTGGAGGGGGGCACCGCACACGGCTGGAACAGTTCAACTTGTGTGTCTTTGGGTGCCCCCCTGCCCCCATATATAAAGGAGCAAGGGGGGAGGCCGGCTGGCCCTTGTTTGGTGCGGCTAGAGGAGCAATCCTACTAGGAATAGGATTGCAATCCTATTCCTAGTAGGAATCACCAAAGAAGGAAGAGAGGGAAAGGAAAAGAGGGAGAGGTGGCGCCCCCCCCCCCCCCCAATCCTAGTCCAACTAGGAACTGTAGGTGGGGCGCCGGCCAGCCCTATGGGCTGCCTCTCTCTTTCCCTTAAGGCCCACTATGGACCATCCCCCTTCGTAGGGGGTTCCGGTAACCCCCTCCGGCAATCCCGTTAAATCCGAAACTTTTCCGGAACACTTCCGGTGTCCGAATATAGTCGTCCAATATATCAATATTTATGTCTCGGACATTCCGAGACTCCTCGTCATGTCCGTGATCTCATCCGGGACTCCGAACTACCTTCGGTACATCAAAACTCATAAACTCATAATACCGATCGTCATCAAACGTTAAGCGTGCGGACCCTACGGGTTCGAGAACTATGTAGACATGACCGAGACTCATCTCCGGTCAATAACCAATAGCGGAACCTGGATGTTCATATTGGCTCCTACATATTCTACGAAGATCTTTTATCGGTCAAAACCGCATAACAACATACGTTGTTCCTTTTGTCATCGGTAGTTTACTTGCCCGAGATTCGATCGTCGGTATCTCCATACCTAGTTCAATCTCGTTACCGGCAAGTCTCTTTACTCGTTCCATAACACATCATCTTGTGACTAACTCATTAGTCTTTTGCTTGCAAGGCTTATTGTGATGTGTGTTACCGAGAGGGCCCAGAGATACCTCTCCAACACTCGGTGTCGGGGGAAACTGTCCACCACGAACACCTATGGGACCGGAGCCCCTTGTTTGTGCGGTAAGAGGGCGGAGGAAGCACAAAGAGCAGATCGTGGAGATCACGCAAGCAGTTTACCCAGGTTCGGGCCGCGATGGACGCGTAAAACCCTACTCCTGCTTAGTTTGTATTGAGTCGGGGAGCTCGGGAGCTTGAAGAACTAGCTACACCGAGCGTATGAGCGATCCAGGTTCCGAACCCTTTCTACGTTGTGCATGGGCCTCCTTTTATAGTGCAAGGGGTCACCGACAGGTGTCAACGTAGGAGAAAGGGTAAAAATGTAATAGTGGTGGTAGTTGTAACAGTGCGGGAGTAGTGGAGCAACAGTGCATGAACAGTGGTCATCACCTACTTTGACAGTGGGGGACAAGAGCATTTAATGCCCGTCGCCGTCGACCCCAAAAGCGCCCGCCCTTGCGTCTCTGTTTGCCACGGCGATGGCTTTACCTCCGTGGAGTGCCACCGTGTCCCCCAGGCTGCACAGCCATCCGCCACGCGTCCCTGGAGTGGCCCCAGGGCGACGCGTGGTTCGATGAGCTGGAGCGCGGGCACACAGCGTAACTCTCCCCGGCAAGCACCTTGCCGGGGTCTTGACCTTGCCGGGCCCGGGAGCTTGTCGGGCTCTGAAGCTTGTCGCTCTCCGGGCCCTACCGGGGCGCATGCTGCGCCGAGGCATGTCTCCTGAAATATGATCTTCTAGTCTTCCTGGGAAGCTCCTCTTGCCAGGGTCTTGTGCTAGTGTTGTAATCTTGAGCCTGGGACGGCCTTCCCGACAAGCTCCACTTGTCGGGGTCTCGATCTTCTGTCTTGTATACTTTGTTTTTGAATGGTTTTATATGGAGCAGGAAGGTCTCCGGCAAGCGCGTGGTAGGCCCTGCCGCGGGAAGCTGCTACCGCCTGTGCACAAGTTGGGGTACTGAGGTACCCCTACCTTAGTACACCGACAGGAGCCCCCGGGCCTGGGCCACACACGGTGCCGAGCGCTGTTGGGCCAGGCCCAGAACAGTGCACGGGCACGCGCGGCCCACGGCGCGCCGAATCCACTTCCGCATCCGCCGCGTCCCTCCGTAACGGCATGCGTCGATTGCGGCGTCGTGGGATGGGACGTGGCCACGTTCTTTTAATGGAAAGAGTGAAACGCCCCCCACTTCCCCATAAAAGCAGAGGAAGCAGGAGCGGTTCCCCTCCTACGCCTTCATTGCTTCTTCTTCCATCTCCAGAGATTCCCCTTTGCGTTCCGCCTCCACACCTCCTCCGCCGTCTTCCGCATCCGCGGCGCCGCCGGACTCTTCGTCCCCCCTCCCCTCGCCGCCTCCGCCATGGCCCCGAAGACCGAGAAGGCGAAGGCGGAGAAGGCCAAGAAGGAGAAATCCGATCAGGCGGCGAGGCTCGCTCTTCTGCGGAAGAGGAATGTCGTCTTCGCGCCGAGGCTCAGCGCGCGGGAGCTCTGGAACAAGTATTACTTGTTCTGGGCCAAGGAGACCAAGGCGCACCCTCGGACCAGAGCTTATCCTACCGCCGCCATGGACAATTATCCCGGCGGGTACTTCTTCTTCGCAGCTTTCTTCCATTGCGGCCTTTGTCCCCCTTTTTCCGACTTTTTCTGCGATATCATGCAAACCTACGGCCTCCACCTTCTTGACTTCACCCCCAACGCCATCCTCACGATGGCGGTTTTCGCACATCTGTGCGAAAACTATATTGGGATCTATCCGAACGTAGCGCTGTTTAGGCACTTCTTCACCCCTAGAGTAGAGGCCGGTGCCCCCCTCTCCGGGGGAATTTCTTGGGTCTTCCGCTTGAACAAGAAGGAGTCCTACTTGCCGGGGGAACTCCGCGGCAAGTGGGAGGAGTGGCGCGCGGACTGGTGCTGGATAGTTGAGGACGAGCCGCAACCTTTTACTGCGCCGCGCACAACAGCCATCGTGCGCGGCAGGGACTGAGTGAGCTGGATTCGGACGACAACAAGCTCAACATCGCCCTCATCAGAATTCTTCGTCTCCGGGTAGCAAAGTTGTCCGTCGGAGAGGTAGGAGCAGATTTCCTCCGCCGCCGCATTGCCCCTCTGCAAGATAGGAAGAGGCCGGCATGGGAGTACGGCAACGCGGCGGACGTAATGAGATTGCGCCCGGGGCTAAACTTCAACTTCACAGCGCTGGAGCTGAAGGGGATGGTCCGGGAACTTTTTAAGCACGATCCGGCCCACCCAGAGTGGTTCAGAGCTCCCCGGGGAGTGGTGCCCCTCTACAACAGCACGGCCCGGGATTCCCTTCGCGCCATGATGCCCGCATGTGACTCGCATGGCATCGACCGCACATGGATTCCGCCCAAGCCAGACGTCATCATGAGCTTCTTCGACAACCTGGTGGAGGTGGCGAAGAACAAGGATGAGATCAAGGGGCTCACACGGGACACCACCGACCAGGAGATTGCTTATATAGCTTCTCGGGTAGAGGAGGCCGCTGCAGCCGCAGCGGCAGGAGAGTTTGGCTTTACACCCGATGAGGCAGAGGCTGCGGATGCGTCCTGCCAAGCAGAGGAGGCGGAGATCCGCAGACTACTGTAGCTTCCTCCCGACGAGCTTGCCGGGGTCCCTTCTTTGAGGCACTCCGGAATCCCCGGAATCGTGACCGAGGCCGCGGCGAGAGGCGGCGCTGCCGGAGGAAACAGAGGCGCCGCAGGGAGCGGAGGCGCCGCAGGGGGCGGAGGCGCCGCAGGGAGAACGGCCGCAGGGCAGGGCGTTGGGCCCAGCAAGCCATCCGAGGAGGAGGAGGAGGAGGAGGACGCCGGGGCCGACGAGGACTCCGACGGGTCTCTGGGGCTCTATGCCGACGACGTCTCCTCGTCATCGGAGACCTCCCCGCCCCGGGCAAGTCCCAGGCGTTCTCCGCTGAAGCGTCTCCGCAAGGCGACGACGGGGACGAGGGCGCAGGCGCCCCGACAACAACCAACTCGCCGGGCGGCGCGGGCTACCCGGGGAAGTCAAGCTGCGACGGGGGCGCCTAGCGCATCAACCACGGCGGGGGCGACCCGCACACAGGCCATGGCGGGGGCGACCCGCGCGCAGGCCACGGCGGAGGCGCCCCGCACGTCAGCGCCAAGCGGAGGAGGGTCTTCGCAGAGCGGAGCAGCTGCTCCGCCTGCTCCCCAGGCCTCGGCGTCCACAGGGGCCGGGTCCTCGCAGCCCCCAGCCCCGGGGACCGCCAAGCGCCCGAGGGAGTCTTCGCCTCCTGCTCCTCGTGCGGACGCGCCTCAGGTGGCGTTCGACTTCTCCGCCCTGAGCGACGACGACGACGACGAGGAACAGGTGTAAGAACTTGAGGTTGAGTGTCTTCTTTAACTTTGTCTTGATTTTTTTTATTCTGATCTTGCTTCTTGCTTTGATTTCAGGACCCTGGCCCAGCGAGTGGCGAATAAGGCCAAGGTTCCCGTCGTCGAGGTCGCGGACGACTCGCCCGTCGCGGCGACTGGAGACGCGCCGGAGACGAGCCTGCCGGACCCGAGCGCTGCTCCGAGGAGCAGCCCCCAGTGCAGCCCCCAGCGTAAGTTTGGGTTCATCCTTTCCGCTTGTCGGGCGCGCTTGAGGATCTTGTTTATGTTGACACCTTGCCGTTCTTGTTTTGCTTTGATTGTTTTGTGCAGAGGTGGAGCCGCAGCCACAGGAGCATCCGGAGACCGCTCCCGAAGAGCCGTAGGCCCAGCCGTCCCCGCCAAGGACGAACTCTCCGGCAAGGGAGAGTGCCCCGCCAAGGGCGGGTACTCCGCCGAGGGCGGGTACCCCGCCAAGGGCGAGCAGCCCGGCGAGGGCGGCCACCCCGCCAAGGCAGATCTCCCCGGCGAGGGAGCCCACCGTCGACGAAGTCCGCCAAGGTATGTTTTACAACTCCGTCTTCTTGAACTCGTCTTTTTTGGATATTTGCTTGAACTTCTTCTTCTTCTTTTTCTTCTTCTAGATCCTCCTCCCCCAGAACAGATGGAGACGGAAACCATCGTCGTGGAGGAGGGCACGCAAGGCGACGGCGGCAACACCCCTGTCGCTGAGGACACGGAGGGAGCCACCGAGCCGGCTGCGGAGGAGACTGCTCCGGTCGCAGACGCGGCGGCCGGGGAGGGGGACGGCGGCCATACTGCCGGCCCGGAGGCGGCAGGAGCGTCGAGCGCTGCGCCGGCCGCCGACCCCTCCACCGAGAAGGAGCCGTCCGCCTATTATCTTGAGGCCCCCAACGGCGTCTACATCCAGGTGTCGTGGGGATCTTCGTCGCGAGCCCCCGCGGAGGGAGAGGCCTTTGATGGGGAGGTCCTCGCCTCCGCGGGTCTGAAGGTCGTCGAGGCGCCCGGCAGGAGCGAAGAGCCCAAGGAGGAGAAGCTGCTCCACCGGCTCCTGGCCCTTTACCGGGCCAGGCAGGCGAAGCTCGCGTCTCGGGAGGCCCTCGCCTCCAAGGCCGCCGCTGATATGGAGAAGCACGCGGCGGAGCTCCGCGCCGCCAACCAGGCTGCCCTCCGCGACGTGGCGGAGGAGCGCGAGAGGCTCGCCGGGGAGTACCAGGAGTGGCTTCTGGAGAAGGCCGAGGCCGAAGAGCAGCAGCGACTCGCCGGAGAGGAGCTGTCCCGGCGAGAAGGAGAGCTCACCCAACGGAAGGTCAACCTCGACTCCCACGAGGAAGACCTTGCCGCCCGGGAGCAGGCCCTTGGCGGAGAGCTGAAGGAGGCGAAGGCCGCCGCGGCCGCCGCGGAGACCGCCAAGGATGAGCTCGCGGCCAGGGTTGCGCAACTGGAGGAGTCCCTGAAAGCGAGCGTGGAGAGGGTCACCGCGCTCAACACAGAGCGCGAGAAGGATGCCCACACCAACTCCGAACTCCAGGTGCGTCTCTCCAAGCAGGGCGACGAGCTGAAGGCCGCCAAGGATTCGATTGAGGATCTGGAGCTGAAGGTTTCCACGTTGAAGGACTCGCTTGACGCCGTCCGGGACCGGGAAACCAAGCTGAAGGAAGAGCTCCGCCGGGAGCAAGGCTTGGTGGAGAGCGCCACCACTGCAGCTGAGAACTTCCGCCGGACCGTCGAGGTATGGACCGACGACTTGGTGGCCTCTGCATCCAACATCGACCAGGAGCTGTTGGCGCTGAAGGTCGAGCATCTTATATACTCTCCGGATCCAAACCTCCCCCACAGCGCCAAGCTCAGCCTCTTCTTCAGAGGGATCGCGCCGGCTCTTGCAGGTCTTCGGAAGAAGCTCCCCGCGCAACTGGCCGAGGAGTCGCGCCAGCTCTGCGCGGGAACCTTGGAGCGCGTTCTGACGAAGATTGTGTACCGCAACCCCGGTATAAAACTCGCCAACGTTCTCCGCAGCTTGCCGGGCGAAGCGAATATGGAGGCGCTGAAGGCGCAGGTCGCCCACATCATCGCCAAAGTGAACAAGATCTCCAGGATTGAAGGCGACCGCGTAGACTAGGTCTCCTTTTCCTTTATCCCTTTTGTTGCTGCATAGTGTGCTATGAACTCATTAGTCATTGCGACAAGTTATCCCTTGTAAGATATTTATCTTATTTTTGATCAATCAGTGCAATGTTATCTTCCTTGTCTTGGTCCTTTACTTTGTATGTTTTTCACCCTACGCTTCCAGGGAGCTTGCCGGTAAGGGCCCTTGTCGCGAGCGCTAAGTACTGGACTCTGAGCAGCCTGCTGGCCAAGGTCTTACCGGCAAGCAACCTTGCCGCAGCTAGTCGCAACGCACTTAGCTTGTTGAGCGAACTCGAAAACGAAATAAGGGCGCGACACTTGTCGCAGCTCACTCAAGTCGCTGAGCGTACTCGAAAACAAGATAAGGGTGCGGCTATCCACGGGTAGGTTCCTCCGCGCACAGGTTTTCCATACAAAGTGTGGTTGTTCAAGAAAGACAACTTAAAATTTAAAAATTTGAACTGCTCAAATTCTAATAACTTAGCTTTTATATATTGCTTGCTTCCCGGTAAGGCTTCTCTTTCTTGAACAGCACTTGGTTCATCTTCCATCTCCTCCCCCCC
>LR738715.1:98947940-98967848 GCA_902687465.1 Secale cereale
AACTTGTGTGCGAGGAATATTCCTTCTGCTTAAGAGACAAGGAAAAAGAAGAGGGAAACAAGTATATGGCCTTTCGGCGTGCCAATGCTTATCGGATGCATGTGTTGCACAAGAAATGCCAAGTAACGCATGCAAATAGCGAAGAAAAGCATGGAAAAGGCAAATAGCACAAAACACGGAAGCTTTACTGATGCACGGGATCTGCGCCCGGCTTTGTACAAAGGGTTACATGCAACAGCGGCAAAGCTTGTACAAAAGGTGGTTGCCGGAGCGGATCACGGCAACCGCGCCTTATGGGTGAAACTTGCGAAGATGCTCTATGTTCCAGGAGTTGCTCACCGGTAAGCCTTCTTCGGTCTCAAGGCGGACAGCGCCGGGCCTCGTGACTTGTCTCACCCGATAAGGGCCTTCCCACTTCGGCGTCAACTTGTTGGAATTCTTGGCGGACTGAACACGCCGAAGAACAAGGTCGCCTTCCTCGAGACTCCTGGCCTTGACCTTGCGGCTATGATAGCGGCGCAAGGCTTGCTGGTATCGAGCAGCTCGTACAGCAGCCTGGAGACGTTCCTCCTCGAGGAGCAATGCATCATCTTGCCGCAGTTGCTCTTGCTCGAGCTCATCATAAGCGAGCACTCGAGGAGATCCGTATACGAGTTCCGTGGGGAGAACTGCTTCTGCTCCATAGACTAGAGCAAAGGGTGTCTGTCCGGTGGCTCGATTTGTTGTCGTTCTGATTGACCAAAGAGTCGCCGGTAGCTCCTCTATCCAGTTTTTTCCGCACTTGCGCAGCCTGTCAAAGGTCCTTGTCTTGAGTCCGCGCAGCACTTCAGCATTTGCCCTCTCCACTTGACCGTTGCTCCTCGGGTGAGCAATAGAAGCGAAACAGACCTTGGCGCCAAGGTCTTGGACGTATTGCATGAAGGTGCGACTAGTAAATTGTGTACCGTTGTCGGTGATGATCCTGTTAGGGATTCTGAAACGGCAAACAATCGACCTGAAGAACCTGACCGCTGACTGTGCTGTCACCTTTCTCACTGGTTCCACTTCTGGCCACTTTGTGAACTTGTCGATTGCGACGTACAAGTACTCAAAGCCTCCGACAGCGCGAGGGAAGGGGCCGAGGATATCGAGCCCCCAGACCGAGAAGGGCCAGGACAAAGGGATTGTCTGGAGAGCTTGAGCTGGCTGATGAATTTGTTTTGCATGGAACTGGCACGCTTCACACTTGGTTACTAGTGCAGTTGCGTCTTGGAGGGCTTCTTGCCAAAAGAACCCTTGCCGGAAAGCTTTCCCGGCAAGCGCCCTTGCGCCAATATGGTGGCCGCATATGCCTCCGTGTATTTCCGCCAACAGCTTCTGTCCATCTTCTCTGGAAATGCACTTCAACCTGACACCATTGAGTCTTCTTCTGTACAGCTCATTGTCCACGAACTGGTACATACTTGACTGCCTGGTTATCTTCTCTATTTCTTCTGGGTTGTCGGGAAGTTCTCCAGTTTGCAGAAAACGGACGATCTGCTGCGCCCATGCCGGAGCCCGAGGCTCAACGGCAAGGACTAAAGGCATGAGGGCCGCTGCGGGGACCTCAGCTCCTACGGCAAGAACCTCTGGTTCTGCCGGAGCTGACGGTCCCCCGGCAAGCTCGCCGGGGCGAGGCTTGTCGGGAACACTTGCTTCAACTGCACAGATCCTCGGATCTGCAGGAGCAGACGGTTCCTCAGCGTTCTGATCGTTGATCTTAGGGACCTTAGCGGCAGCCTCGGGGAGATCCGCCGGCAAGTAGTCGCCGGAGACCAACTTTCTCTTCTTGGTCTGCCCAATTGATGGTGTAACGGATGGCTGAGTTAGCTTGAGCAAGAAGGTCCCTGGTTCCACAGGTAACTTCATCGCCGCACACTTCGAAAGGCCATCTGCAATTTCATTCTGAGCTCTCGGGACGTGCTCCATCTGCAGACCTTCAAAGTGCTCTTCAAGCTTTCTTACTTCATCTACATAAGCTTCCATCAAAGGGCTCTGGTAACTCTTGTTAACTTGTCGGACCACCAACTGAGAATCTCCCCGCACAATCAGCTTCCTGATCCCAAGTTCGGCCGCAATCCTGAGGCCGGCGAGCAAACCTTCATATTCAGCAGTGTTGTTTGTCGCTTGCTCCTTGGGAAAGTGCATCTGGATAACATACTTGAGGTGTTCTCCGGTGGGCGCTATGAGTACCACACCAGCTCCAGCGCCTTGCAGCGAGAAGGCACCATCAAAGTACATTACCCATTCACTTGTTGCTTCTTGTACGGGTACACTTGTCTCTTGAACTTCTTCATCGGGTGTCGGGGTCCACTCAGCTATGAATTCTGCCAAAGCTCGGCTCTGTATGGTTGAGGTACTTTCAAACTTGAGACCAAAGCTTGACAGCTCCAGTGCCCATTCAACGATCCTGCCTGTTGCTTCTGGATTGTGCAATATCCTCTTCAGCGGAAAGCGAGTGACCACTGTTATCTCATGTGCCTGGAAGTAATGGCGCAGCTTTCTCGAGGCCATGAGGAGGCCGAAAAGCAACTTTTGCACCCCCGGAGTATCTTGATCTAGCCCCCTGCAAGAGGGAACTCACAAAATACACCGGGCGCTGCACCATCTTCTTCCGCACTTCTTCCTGTTCCTGCGCAGAGTTGTCCTTGTCGGGGCCAGAGCTTGTCGGAGCAGCCCCCTGCTTGTCGCTGGATTCGCTTGTCGGTGGTGCAGTCTCCTCGTCGGCCTCCCTCTCCGCTACTAACGCAGCACTAACCACCTGGTTGGTTGCCGCTAAGTATAGCAGCAACTTCTCCTGTGGTCTAGGTGCGACAAGTATTGGAGTGGAGGATAGGTACCGTTTCAAGTCCTGCAGCGCTGCCTCCGCTTCCGGAGTCCACTTCATGGGACCCGCCTTCTTCAAGATTTTGAAGAAAGGTAGGGCGCGTTCTGCAGACTTCGAAATGAACCTACTGAGGGCAGCCACACAACCTGCAAGCCTTCTGACATCCTTGACGCGCTTCGGGGCTTCGATCTGCTCGATGGCTTTAATCTTGTCGGGGTTAGCTTCAATCCCCCTCTGTGACACAAAGAACCCGAGAAGCTTGCTGGAGGGGACTCCAAAGACGCACTTCTCGGGGTTCAACTTGAGCTGTATCTTGCGCAGGTTCTGAAATGTCTCTTCCAAATCTTGGACCAGGGTATCCTTGCTCTTGCTCTTCACCACGATGTCATCCATGTAAGCCTCTACATTTCTGTGGATCTGTGGCTCGAAAGCAGTGTGCACTACCCTTGCAAATGTTGATCCTGCATTCTTCAGTCCAAATGGCATGCGTATGAAGCAATAAGTGCCACATGGAGTGATAAATGCAGTCTTCTCTTCATCTTCTTTGGCCATAAAGATCTGGTGGTAGCCTGAATATGCATCAAGGAAAGAGAGTAGCTCACATCCGGCAGTGGAGTCAACGATCTGGTCAATGCGCGGCAAGGGGAATGGATCCTTAGGACATGCTTTATTCACATCGGTGAAGTCTATACACAGTCTCCACTTCCCATTGGCCTTGCGCACGACGACTGGGTTTGCTAACCACGTCGGATGGATCACACCTCTAACTAGGCCTGCTGCCTCTAGCTTCTTGATTTCTTCAGCAATGAATTCTTGGCGCTCCACGGCTTGCTTCCTCACCTTCTGCTTGACGGGCCGCGCATGAGGACAAACAGCAAGCTTGTGCTCAATTACCTTCCTGGGAACACCGGGGATGTCAGATGGTTGCCAGGCAAACACATCGACATTCGCCCGCAGGAAGGCAACGAGCGCGCTTTCCTATTTGCTGTCAAGTGTGGCACTGATGGTGAAGGTACCACCAGTGCCGTCCTCCTTGGCGGACACCTTCTTGGTTGCCGATGGAGCGGCCATCCCCTTCTTACACTTGCCGGTGGAGCTCGATGGAACGTCCTCGACGGTAGCGCAGCACTCCGAAGAGGTGCGGTTGCCGGAGTGGGCCCCAGAGCACTTGCCGGACTTGGTCTTGGTCTTCTTCCCCCCGGGAGCTTCAGCGGCAAGTGTATCCTTCTCTGCTGCGGCTGCTGCGTCCCGGTAGATCTTGTCGGCGCAGACAAGCGCATCTTTCTTGTCGCCATGGACAGTGATGACGCTTATCGGCCCCGGCATCTTGAGTACGTTGTAGGCGTAGTGGGAAGCTGCCATGAACTTGGCGAGGGCGGGACGGCCGAGTATCCCATTATATGGTAATGGGATATCGGCGACGTCGAATGTGATGCGCTCAGTTCTGAAGTTGAGCTCCCCGCCAAAGGTCACCGGCAGAGTTATCTTCCCCTTGGGCTTGCTCCTTCCCGAGTTGATTCCTTGGAAAGAACCGGTCTCTTCGAGCTCGCCATCTGGGATTTGGAGTTTCTTGATCACAGCAGAGGAGATCAAGTTCAGCCCGGCCCCGCCGTCAACCAACATTTTAGTGACCTTGAGGTTGCGGATGGTGGGTGAGACCAGCATCGGCAAGCACCCAACCGCAGTGGTGCGGTCAGGGTGATCCTCAAGATCAAAAATGATGGGCGTGCTGGACCATTTGAGGAGCCTGCGCGACTCCACGGGCGGCTCCGCTGCATTCACTTCCCACACCCACTTCTTGAGCTGGCGGTGGGAAGTATGCAGAGAGGCGCCACCGTCGACGCACAGGACCTCCGTGGCCTTCTGGAACTCCTGCTCGCTGTTATCTTCATCCTCCATGTCGTCATCGTCGTCTTCTTCGTCCTTGTCGCGGCCCCGGGGAGGTCGGTCACCTTGCCGCTGCTTGGCCTTGCCGCGGCGTCCTCCCCGGCCATTGAATGGCCGCTTCTTGCTTGGTTCTCCTCCGCCACCTTGGGCCTTCTCCTTGTCGCGCCGCTCGTACTCAGCTTTCTGCTGCTCGACGAGGTACTCGACGCGTTTGCAGTTGGAGAGGTCGTGGCCCTTGGTGCGGTGGATCTTGCAGTATTGCTTGTCGGAGCCGTCCTGCTTGTTGGCCGCCGCTACAGGGGCAGGTTCCTTGCCGGAGCCGCCAGCCTGTGTTTGCTTGGCGGGAGCCTCCTTACCGGACTTCTCGACGGCAAGCACCTCCTTTTTGTTCTTCCTTCTATTGTTCCGCCGCCGGCTCTTCTTTGCCGGGGCGGCGTCGTCGCTGTCGCTTCCCCCCGCGCCGGTATCCTCCCCGGGGAGTCTCCTCCCCTCTTCGGCGCGTGCGCACTTATCAGCTAGAGCATAGAGCTCGCTGACATCCCGTATCTTGGTCATGGCCATTTCTTCACGCATGCGGCGGTTACGCACGTTCTGGTGGAACGCGCTGATAACCGCGGCAGGGTGGACGTCGGGGATGTTGTGCTGCACACGACTGAAGCGTTGGATGTACTTGCGCAGGGGTTCTCCTTCCTTCTGGGCCAGAATGTGGAGATCGCTCTCCTGGCCGTGGGGTTTGTGGCCGCCCGTGAAGGCGCCAACAAACTGATGGCAAAGGTCCGCCCAAGAAGAAATGGTGCCCTCCGGCAAGTGCATAAGCCAAGAACGGACGTTTGGCTTAAGCACTAGCGGGAAGTAGTTCGCTAGTATTTTCTCGTCGCGCCCCCCGGCAGCCTGCACCGCGATGGTGTAAATGCTGAGGAATTCCGAGGGGTGCGTCTTGCCGTCGTACTTCTCCGGTACGTCGGGCTTGAAGTTCTTCATGCTGGGCCACTGGACGCGCCGCAGCTCACGGGTAAACGTAGGGCAACCTTCCGCGTACGGCAAGTCGCCTGGTTCACCGGGCGCGCGCGTGTCGACAGCGGCTCCAGCTCGCTGATCTGATTGTCGCCGAGCTTCTCGGCGGCGCTCGATCGTCGTTCGAGCGTCTTCTTGTCGCCGGTCGTCAAGGACCTGGCGCTGGTCCCGACGAGCCCGCGGATCCGACGACGCCGTGGAGCCGTCGTCGGCGTTGTTCCGTCGGGGCGGCGTCTTCTGCTTCCGCGGCGGGGAGTGCACGGTGGTTGCACCCCCGGCGGTCTTGTCGCCGTCGGCCTTCGTCTTCTCGACTTGCCGTGGCCGCGAGGTCGCCGGCTGCTGTGGAGAGTCGTTGTTGGCGAAGGCGATTAGGCTCTGGATGGTTGCCCTCCAGTCTTCGGCCTTGTCTGCCGCTGGAGGGAAGTCGAGGAGCAGTTGCGCCCTTGCGAGCGCTTCTGCTGGAGTGGGGGGGAGCGGGGGCGAGCGGTGCGAGGAGCGGGATATGCTCGGACTCCTAACTGGGTTAGAAGGAGCAGGGTCCCGCCCCGGCGACCGCGCCTTGCTCGTGCCAGGACGATGGCCCGGAGCATCCCGCGAGCCTCCGGTTTGCCCTTGGCCCAGCAAGCGGATGCCACCTCCTGTGGCATGGCGCTGCTGGGTTGTCGTTTGCTGAGATGGACGTGGCGCGTCCACGGAGACCGAGGCTCGGTCGTCCGTCTTGTCTTTGGATTTGGTGGCGCCGCGAGTTTCCTCGCCGGCGACCACCCTCCCGACGGCTTCTCCCCCGCCCACCGTTGGTTCTGGTGGCGGCTGATGAGACGCAGACGGGCCTGCGACCTCCGAAGCCTTCTTCTTCGGGGCCATGTCGCTGTTGCTGATGAGGTTGCTGATGAAACTGGAGAGGTTGATGAAGAGTGCGCCCGCGTGAACGTCGGATCAGGTTCGCACAACCTCGACGCCCCCTACCTGGCGCGCCAAAGATGTCGGGGGAAACTGTCCACCACGAACACCTATGGGACCGGAGCCCCTTGTTTGTGCGGTAAGAGGGCGGAGGGAGCACAAAGAGCAGATCGTGGAGATCACGCAGGCAGTTTACCCAGGTTCGGGCCGTGATGGACGCGTAAAACCCTACTCCTGCTTAGTTTGTATTGAGTCGGGGAGCTCGGGAGCTTGAAGAACTAGCTACACCGAGCGTATGAGCGATCTAGGTTCCGAACCCTTTCTACGTTGTGCATGGGCCTCCTTTTATAGTGCAAGGGGTCACCGACAGGTGTCAACGTAGGAGAAAGGGTAAAAATGTAATAGTGGTGGTAGTTGTAACAGTGCGGGAGTAGTGGAGCAACAGTGCATGAACAGTGGTCATCACCTACTTTGACAGTGGGGGACAAGAGCATTTAATGCCCGTCGCCGTCGACCCCAAAAGCGCCCGCCCTTGCGTCTCCGTTTGCCACGGCGATGGCTTTACCACCGTGGAGTGCCACCGTGTCCCCCAGGCTGCACAGCCATCCGCCACGCGTCCCTGGAGTGGCCCCAGGGCGACGCGTGGTTCGATGAGCTGGAGCGCGGGCACACAGCGTAACTCTCCCCGGCAAGCACCTTGCCGGGGTCTTGACCTTGCCAGGCCCGGGAGCTTGTCGGGCTCTGAAGCTTGTCGCTCTCCGGGCCCTACCGGGGCGCATGCTGCGCCGAGGCATGTCTCCTGAAATATGATCTTCTAGTCTTCCTGGCAAGCTCCTCTTGCCAGGGTCTTGTGCTAGTGTTGTAATCTTGAGCCTGGGACGGCCTTCCCGACAAGCTCCACTTGTCGGGGTCTCGATCTTCTGTCTTGTATACTTTGTTTTTGAATGGTTTTATATGGAGCAGGAAGGTCTCCGGCAAGCGCGTGGTAGGCCCTGCCGCGGGAAGCTGCTACCGCCCGTGCACAAGTTGGGGTACTGAGGTACCCCTACCTTAGTAGACCGACACTCGGAGTGACAAATCCTAATCTTGATCTATGCCAACACCACGAATACTTTCGGAGACACCTGTAGAGCATCTTTATGATCACCCAGTTATGTTGTGACGTTTGATAGCACACAAGGTGTTCCTACGGTATTCGGGAGTTGCATAATCTCATAGTCATAGGAACATGTATAAGTCATGAAGAAAGCAATAGCAGTAAAACTAAACGATCATAGTGCTATGCTAACGGATGGGTCTTGTCCATCACATCATTCTCCTAATGATGTGATCCCGTTGATCAAATGACAACTCATGTCTATGGCTAGGAAACATAACCATCTTTGATCAATGAGCTAGTCTAGTAGAGGCATACTAGGGACATACTGTTTTTGTCTATGTATCCACACATGTACTAAGTTTCCGGTTAATACAATTCTAGCATGAATAAAAGACATTTATCATGATATAAGGAAATACAAATAACATCTTTATTATTGCCTCTAGGGCATATTTCCTTCAGGGGGCTGCGCCAGAACTTGTGGTGCGGCTGCCCTCCCACCCCCCACATATATATAGGGGCAAGGTAGAGGGGGGCCGGCCCCCTCATATCCAATCTGAGGAGGGGGCGGCGGCCAGGGGGGTTGCCTTGCCCCCCAAGGCAGGGGGCGCCCCCCTTTAGGGTTCCCCCAAAACCCTAGGCGCATGGGCCCTAGGGGGGAGGCGCCGAGCCCACTAAGGGGCTGGTCCCTCTCCACATACAGCCTATAGGGCCCTCCGGGGCAGGTGGACCCTCCCGGTGGACCCCCGGAACCCCTTCGGTGGTCCCGGTACATTACCGGTAACCCCCCGAATTATTTCGGTGACCGTATGATGACTTCCCGTATATAAATCTTTACCTCTGGACCATTCCGGAACTCCTCGTGACGTCTGGGATCTCATCCGGGACTCCGAACAACATTCGGTAACCACGTACATGTATTCCCTATAACCCTAGCGTCATCGAACCTTAAGTGTGTAGACCCTACGGGCTCGGGAACCATGTAGACATGACCGAGACAACTCTCCGGTCAATAACCAATAGCGGGATCTGGATACCCATGTTGGCTCCCACATGTTCCACGATGATCTCATCGGATGAACCACAATGTCAAGGATTCAATCAATCCCGTATACGATTCCCTTTGTCTATCGGTATAGCACTTGCCCGAGATTCGATCGTCGGTATCCCGATACCTTGTTCAATCTCGTTACCGGCAAGTCTCTTTAGTCGTTCCGTAACACATCATCCCGTGATCAACTCCTTGATCACATATTGTGCACATTATGTTGATGTCCTACCGAGTGGGCCCAAAGATACCTCTCCATCACACGGAGTGACAAATCCCAGTCTCGATTCGTGCCAACCCAACAGACACTTTCGGAGATACCTGTAATGCACCTTTATAGCCACCCAGTTTCGTTGTGACGTTTGGTACACCCAAAGCATTCCTACGGTATCCGGGAGTTGCACAATCTCATGGTCTAAGGGAAAGATACTTGACATATAGAAAAGCTTTAGCATACGAACTACACGATCTGTGCTAGGCTTAGGATTGGGTCTTGTCCATCACATCATTCTCCTAATGATGTGATCCCGTTATCAACGACATCCAATGTCCATGGTCAGGAAACCGTAACCATCTATTGATCAACGAGCTAGTCATCAGAGGCTCACTAGGGAAATTGTGTTTGTCTATGTATCCACACATGTATCTGAGTTTCCTATCAATATAATTCTAGCATGGATAATAAACCATTATCATGAACAGGGAAATATAATAATAACCAATTTATTATTGCCTCTAGGGCATATTTCCAACAGTCTCCCACTTGCACTAGAGTTAATAATCTAGTTCACATCGCCATGTGATTAACACTCATAGGTCACATCGCCATGTGACCAACATCCAAAGAGTTTACTAGAGTCAGTAATCTAGTTCACATCAATATGTGATTAACACTCAATGAGTTCTGGGTTTGATCATGTTATGCTTGTGAGAGAGGTTGTAGTCAACGGGTCTGCAACATTCAGATCCCTATGTACTTCGCAAAACTTTATGTCATATCATAGATGCTAGTACCATGTTCCACTTGGAGCCATTCCAGACTGTTGCTCCATTATACGTATCCGGTATCTCCACTCGAGTTATCCGGATAGGTGTTAAGCTTGCATCGATGTAACTCTTTACGTCGAACTCTTTATTACCTCCATAACCGAGAAACATTTCCTTATTCCTCTAAGGATAATTTTGACCACTATCTAGTGATCCACTCCTGGATCACCTTTGTACCCTCTTGCCAGACATGTGGCAAGGCACACATCAGGTGCGGTACTCATCATGGCATACCGTACAGAGCCTATTACAAAAACATAGGGGACGACCTTCGTCCTTCCTCTTTCTTCTGCCGTGGTCAAGCTTTGAGTCTTACTCAACTTCACACCTTACAACTCTGGCAAGAACTCCTTCTTTGACTGATCTATTTTGAACTCCTTCAAAATTATGCCAAGGTGTGTGTTCTTTTGAAAGTATCATCAGGCGTCTTGATCTATCTCTATAGATCTTGATGCCCAATATGTAAGCAGCTTTATCCAGGTCTTCCTTTGAAAAACTCCTTTCAAACAACCCTTTATGCTTTCCAAAAATTCTACATCATTTCGGATCAACAATATGTCATTCAAATATACTTATCAGAAATGTTGTAGTGCTCCCACTCACTTTATTGTAAATACAAGTTTCTAACAAACTTAGTATAAACCCAAAAACTTTGATCACTCCATCAAAGCATATATTCCGACTCCGAGATGCTTGCTCTAGTCCATGGAAGGATCGCTGGAGCTAGCACACCTTTTAGCATCCTTAGGATCGACAAAACCTATCTGATTGTATTACATACAACCTTTCCTTACGAAAACTGGTAAGGAAACTTGTTTTGACATCCATCTGCCAGATTTCATAAATGCAGCTTATGCTAACATGATTCTGACGGACTTAAGCATCGCTACGGGTGAGAAAATCTCATCGTAGTCAGCTCCTTGAACTTGTGATGACGGACTTAAGGAAATATAATAATAGCCATTTTATTATTGCCTCTAGGGTATATTTCCATCATGGTGTGCCAGAGGAAACATGAGCTCCATGATGACGTCCTCATGAGGAACATGGCGCGTTGCGTCGACGCCGTCGAGACCGAGGGGATGGTCAAGGTTTTTCACCTGGGGCCTTGGCTTGGCAAGGAGATACCACAACGGTGCCCCCAAGGACATGACGCCCACGAGCATCACCACCGCCGGTGCTAGAGCACAAGGCTTTTGCCCGGAACTTCTCACTTGCGCCACCCAAGGAACTCCGCACACCTATCCACGCGGCATCCACGATCCCCATCTCACACCCGCACCCCGACTCCAAACCTCGAGCACCTCACTGACCGGCGGCAGGACTAAAAGGCTCCTCCTTTTCAGTCCCACGGCACACCATGGATGAAGGGAGCCCCATGCTCGTGCCAACACCACCACCAGCTGCGGCGGCGACCAGCAACCCAAATCCATCACCGAAGACCGGATCTGGCCGGAGCATCCATCCCCATCTTCATGTACCATGCCATGACGAGGACGGGTAACCACCCCCGTGGCACCTGATGGGCCTCTAACCCCTCGTTGGTTACCCCAAGTGGAAGGTGAAAGATGCAGTGTTGTGGAAGTTTTTCCCTTAGCAAAGATGCCAGGGATCGAATCCCCAGAGACTCCTAGGTTCAACAAGTAGGTGTCAACTGCTAACGGCGCGGATTAGCAATCAACGTGGACCTGCACACAGATACAAATAACTTTGCTCCCAACGAGTACAGAGAGGTTGTCAATCCCTCCGGCCTTGTAGTTCACAAAGGATTAAACGCAAATGATAGTACTGATAGATAATGTTTGCAATAGTAAATAAAAGCGAAAAGTAAATAGCGGATGTGATCAATGATGGTAATATGGACCGGGGTCTCATGATGTTCACTAGTGATGTCTCTCTCCCAAAAGACGATAAAACAGCTATGTGAGGTAAACGAATTACAGCTGGGCAATTGACAGGACCACGAACGCAAACCAATGCTAATTACATTGCAAGAAAGGTTGAGGTTCAAAGCATGGGCGGTACGCCAAAGTAAGTAGACCGAAATCCATCAATATCTACTACTAATCATCCACCTTGAGATATCTATCCAGAACATCTCGCTGGTATTAAGTTGCGAGTCCCACCCATAGTGTAAACTCAATGCAACAGACAACTGCATTAAAAGAACTTTGCGTAAAGTAAACAATCCTTGCACCCGCGGGCACAAGCACCGTTGTTTTCCCCCTTGTGGCAACAGCACATCCCCTAGACTCATGTTTCTGTCACTCAAGCTAGTCATCGAGGGGCATGAACCCACAAGCGAGCATAACGTTCCCTCTTGGAGTCACTACGTATTACTTGGCCAAAGCAATAAATAACAACGAAGAACATGCAAGAATTACTTATGAACATAAATATAAAAGAGGTAGATCAAATATATTACTCAAGATCAATCTGAACATAATCTCATAATCCATCGGATCCCAGCAAACTCATCATAGCAACAGCATAAGGATTACATATGTGCCTCGATCATGTAGGGCAGCTCACGAGGACTAATTAGTGAAGCACAAGAACGGGAGGAGAACATCACATAGCTACTGGTCATTGACTCATGGTCCAAGGGAGACTACTCACAACTCATCCGGGAGGCGTCCATGGTGGTGGAGAGGCTCCCGATGGTGATCCTCCCCTCCGGCAGGGTGACGGGAAGAGTTCTCCTGGTGCTCCCGATCTTGGAAGCGGCGGGGCAGCGGAACAGAGATAAGATCGCGAAAAAGAGTTCCCGTCCCGAGGGTTTCGAAGGACGCTCTAAATATATGCCGAAGGGGGGCACCAGACGGGGCTCGGGGGGCCCAGGCGCCCCCCCGGCGCGGCCCAGGGGGGCGCGTCGCCAGGGCGCCTGGAGCCCTGGTGCCCCCCCCCCCCGGCTGTCCTTAGGGCGCAAGGTAGGTTCTGGAACGCTGATTTTTTATATAATTTTTCTGGATTTTTCCTGGCAGTTCTCATAACGTGAAAACCTGAAATACAAAAATAGCCGAAAACAGAAACTGGCACCGGGGTGCACTGGATTAGTAGGTTAGTCCAAATATGATCAAAAGTGTATGGAAGTGTATGAATATCATAGCAATATCACCCAAAAGTGGCATGGAGCAAGCAGAAATTATAGATACGTTTTGGACGTATCAACATCCCCAAGCATAATTCCTGCTCGTCCTCGAGTAGGTAAATGACAACAAGCATAATTTCTGTGGTGACATGCTATTAACCATATAGGACTTATTCATAGTCATATGACAAAAGCTTACTGAGACAATGATTCTATAGTAGTTAAGTTGCCTCATGAGAAAATCACAAATGACTGAAAGTTTTACAACATGAAACTGAAACATCAAGAAGATTTGTAATGAACATGATGTGCAAATATGATAAAGTGATATCTAGCTTGCCCCCTTTAGTGATGCAAAACATAAATGCAGGGGCACCTTCAAGGTTTAAGTGATGACTAGATACAATGATTTCAAAATAAACGATATCACAATCATGCAAAAGACAATGCTACTTTGGGACAATGCACATTACACTCAGAATGACAATCATGCTCTCAGTAGTTGGTGCTTTTAAAAGAAGGTGGAGACTCAACATAAAAGTAAAAGAATGGTTATGTGCTAGAGCTTTTTATTTTGAAAACATAGAAGCAATTTTGTCAACGGTAGTAGTACTTCATATGTGTCATGCATAAGACATCCTATAAGTTGCAAGCCTCATGCATCGAATACCAATAGTGCTCGCACCTTGTCTTAATTAGCTCGGATTTCCATGGGTTATCATTGCATTACATATGTTTCAACCAAGTGTCACAAAGGGGTACCTCTATGCCACCTGTACAAAGGTCCAAGGAGATAAATCGCATTTGATTTCTCGTTTTTGATAGATCTCAACTTGAGGACATCCATACCGGGACAACATAGAAAATAGATGATGGACTCCTCTTTAATGCATAAGCATGTTCTCATAAGAGATTGAGGATTAATGTCCAAGCTAAAACTTCCACCATGATACATGGCTTTGGTTGGCGGCCCAATGTTCTTCTCTAACAATATGCATACTCATTCAACCCATGGCAAATCACCCTTACTTCAGACAAGACAAACATGCATAGCAACTCACATGATATTCAACGAAAGTGTGACAGTTGATGGCGTCCCCAGAAACATGGTTACCGCTCAGCAAGCAACTTATAAGAAATAAGATACATAGGCAACATATTCTTTACCACAATAGTTTTTAAGCTATTTTCCCATGAGCTATGTATTGCAAGATTAGTCTGCTTAGTACAGGTGGAGGTTAGCAAAAGACTGGGAGCGACCAACTAAGAGAGCAATGACGGTCATAATCATGCAGAGCGACAAAGCAATATTGAATCAGGCATGGAAGTTATATCGCTACTCAGAAATAAAAGATCATCAAGGCTTGACAGACTTTCTTTACAGTCTTAAATATGCGTGAGCATACGCCAAGTCAATCAAAATAAATTCTCGAAGGAAGATATTACTAAACCATACCACATCATAGGCAAACAAATCAAGTTGGTATTCCAATAACACATTGGGAATCCCCCAGCTATTTGAGACTAACCATAAGAAAACCTGAACTACTAAGCGCCATTATGCACGTAGTATCTTTATCATAGACATATTAACCAATGCAATGGAAGCAAACTCTCTTAATAAGATAAGCATGATAATTAAAGAGAGTTCAAGAAACCAACTAAACAAAAGCTCTTTGAAAAGATAGGCATGAATACTAAGAGCAGAGCATGATAGTAGCTATTAAAAGACAAAGAACACACACAGCAAAGATAGACATGAAAATTCTATGTTATGTTCTAGGTGGAAGTGGAGCCTGTTTCTCTCCCACATAAAGAAAGCTGAGTTCCGACTCGTTATGAAAAACTAAAAAGAAAACTAAAAGCAAGACGCTCCAAGCATAGCACATAACACATGAAGTGATAAAAATATAGCGAAACGAAAGACGAACTGATAATGTTGATGGAGAAGGGGATGCACGGGGGCATCCCCAAGCTTAGACGCTTGAGTCTCCTTGAATATTTCTTGGGGGTTCACGGGGGCATCCCCAAGCTTGAGCGCTTGACACTCCTGAATCTTTTTATCATCTTCCCTCGCACACTTGAAAACTCCCTTCATACATAACTCATTATAATCTGATTAGCGAGGTTAGTACCCTTAATAAAATAATTGCACCTTGCTGGAAATAAAGATATTCTTGAAGTTCTACTGTTTCTCAAGATTGCCAAAAGGTTTTTGCAAAGAAAAAGCAAGCTCTTGATTTGCAAAATGAAGGAAAGGCAAAACAGGACAGAATCTGTGAAAAACAGAACAGCAGGTAGTAATTGATTTGTTCGGGGCACTTATGCAACTCAAATCAAAAAACTCAGAACAGATGCACGAAAGACAATTATATAGAGAACGTTGTCGAAAAAATTCAGACCAAAAAGATGATCTGGTGATTTTATACGAATTTTTCTATCCAAGGACAGAATCTGTTTCCTGGACAGCACCTCACAACTTTTGAACTTTCTAGCAATCAAAGGCTATACTTGGCACAAATATGAAAAGCAAAGATACAATGATGATGCTACAGTAGTAAACAACATCAAGACACAACAAAAGCAAAATATGAAAATTTATTCATGTGGGCTGCCTCCCAAAAGCGCTTTCTTTTATGCCTTTAAGCTAGGCATAATGCATAGAGATCAAGTTTTATCAAGAGTAAAAGAATAGCTAGCCCATACAACGAACTCAAAAGGTAACTTGATCTTCTTTCGAGGGAAGTGTTCCATCCCTTTCTTGAGAGGAAACTGAAATTTTATATTACCCTCTTTCATGTCAATGATAGCACCAACGGTGCGTAAAAAGGGACGTCCCAAAATAATTGGACATGAAGGATCACATTCAATATCCGTAATAGTGAAATCAACGGGAACATAATTATCATTAACAACGATAAGAACATCGTCGATCCTCCCCAAAGGTTTCTTTATGGAAGAATCAACGAGACGAACACCAAAAGAACAAGAATCAAAAGGTTTCAATTTAAGCATATCATATATTCTTTTGGGCATAACAGAGGTACTAGCTCCAACATCACATAATGCATAGCAAGAGAAGTCATTCAATTTAATTTTTATCATAGGATCCCAACCATCTTCTAGCTTTCTAGGTATGGAGGCTTCTACTCTAAGTTTCTCCTCCCTAGCTTTGATGAGAGCATTAGTGATATGCTCTGTGAGGGCAAGGTTAAGCGTGCTAGTGCGGGGATCTCTAGACATCTTGTGAAGGAAATCAATAACTTCGGTAAGAGTGCAATTATCAAAATCAAGATCACGAGCATTAAGTAAAGTGGTAGTAGTGTCCTTTAGGTTCACTTGTTTGGTAGTTTCTATAGTCATAGCATCACCATTAATAGGTCCATCGGGACCAGGAGTACATTGGGTGCTAAGAGTTTGGACATCTTTAACAACTTGGATTGTAGCAATAGTGTGGTGGGTAGGAAGGCTCTTAATTCTATCTTCTTCCTCCCTTTCTCTAGCCCATCTTTCTTTAAGTTTAGCCATCATCCTAATATTTTCATTAATTTGCACTTGAATAGCATTTATAGGAGTGACTTCCCTCTCCTCAAGAGGAGAAGTCTTAATATTTAGCAATTTTACCTCATTGGCTAAATGGTCTACCTTAAAAGAAAGATCATCTAGTTTATGTAGTTTTTCTTCTACACTCTTATTAAAGGTTTTTTGGGTAGTGATGAAATCTTTAAGCATAATCTCTAGTTCAGTAGTGGAGTTCTTGGTGATAGGATAAGCATTGTTGTTCCCATAAGAATTAGAGGGGAACGGTCTAGGATTGCTACCAAAGTTACTCCTATAAGCATTATTGTTAAAATTGTTTCTAGAGATAAAGTTCACATCTACTTGTTCTTGAGCAATCAAAGAATTTAAAGGAACATCACGAGGATCAATAGAGGATTGCTTCGAAAGTAGAGACATGATCAAGTCAACTTTTTCATTTAAGGAGGAAATCTCCTCGACAGAGTTTACCTTCCTACCTGTTGGAGCGCGTTCGGTGTGCCATTGGGAATAGTTGGTCATCATCTCATCGAGAAGCTTTGTGGCAGCACCAAGTGTAGTTGACATAAAAGTTCCTCCCGCGGCCGAATCTAACAAGTTCCGCGAGGTAAAGTTCAAGCCTGCATAAAAAGTTTGGATAACCATCCAAGTAGTCAAACCATGAGTAGGGTAGTTCTTGATAAGAGATTTCATACGTTCCCAAGCTTGGGCAACGTGTTCATTATCCAATTGTTTAAAATTCATTATGTTACTTCTAAGTTGGATAATTTTAGCAGGTGGATAGTATTTTCCGATAAAAGCATCTTTGCACTTGTCCCATGAATCTATGCTATTTCTAGGCAAAGACTGAAACCAAATTTTAGCTCCTCCTCTCAAGGAGAAAGGAAAAAGCTTAAGCTTAACAATATTACCATCTATCTCTTGGTACTTTTGCATATCACAAAGTTCAATAAAGTTGTTCAAGTGTAAAGCAGCATCATCTCCAGCACCGGAGAATTGATCTTTCATGACTAAGTTCAGTAAAGCAGGTTTAATTTCATATGAAGGTGCTGAAGTGGCAGGTGTAGTGATAGGTGTGCTGATAAAGCCATCGTTGTTGTGACTAGTGAAGTCACACAACTTGGTGTTCTCGGTGGAACCCATAGTAGCAAGCAAGCAAGATAACTATTTTTGTGATTTTCGATAAAAAGGTACTAAAACAAAAACTGAAAGGTAAACTAACAAGACTTAAAAGCAAAGGTAAAAGATAGCGTGCAACTCCCCTATCCTGAAGAGTGGAGTCCCCGGCAACGGCGCCTGAAAATACTCCTTGATGGGCCTCTAACCCCTGGTTGGTTACCCCAAGTGGAAGGTGAAAGATGCAGTGTTGTGGAAGTTTTTCCCTTAGCAAAGATGCCAAGGATCGAATCCCCAGAGACTCCTAGGTTCAACAAGTAGGTGTCAACTGCTAACGGCACGGATTAGCAATCAACGTGGACCTGCACACAGATACAAATAACTTTGCTCCCAACGAGTACAGAGAGGTTGTCAATCCCTCCGGCCTTGTAGTTCACAAAGGATTAAACGCAAATGATAGTAGTGATAGATAATGTTTGCAATAGTAAATAAAAGCGAAAAGTAAATAGCGGATGTGATCAATGATGGTAATATGGACCGGAGTCTCATGATGTTCACTAGTGATGTCTCTCTCCCAAAATACGATAAAACAGCTATGTGAGGTAAACGAATTACAGCTGGGCAATTGACAGGACCACGAACGCAAACCAATGCTGATTACATTGCAAGAAAGGTTGAGGTTCAAAGCATGGGCGGTACGCCAAAGTAAGTAGACCGAAATCCATCAATATCTACTACTAATCATCCACCTTCAGATATCTATCCAGAACATCTCGTTGGTATTAAGTTGCGAGTCACACCCATAGTGTAAACTCAATGCAACAGACAACTGCATTAAAAGAACTTTGCGTAAAGTAAACAATCCTTGCACCCGCGGGCACAAGCACCGTTGTTTTCCCCCTTGTGGCAACAGCACATCCCCTAGACTCGTGTTTCTGTCACTCAAGCTAGTCATCGAGGGGCATGAACCCACAATCGAGCATAACGTTCCCTCTTGGAGTCACTACGTATTACTTGGCCAAAGCAATAAATAACAACGGAGAACATGCAAGAATTACTTATGAACATAAATATAAAAGAGGTAGATCAAATATATTACTCAAGATCAATCTGAACATAATCTCATAATCCATCGGATCCCAGCAAACTCATCATAGCAACAACATAAGGATTACATATGTGCCTCGATCATGTAGGGCAGCTCACGAGGACTAATTAGTGAAGCACAAGAACGGGAGGAGAACATCACATAGCTACTGGTCATGGACTCATGGTCCAAGGGAGACTACTCACAACTCATCTGGGAGGCGTCCATGATGGTGGAGAGGCTCCCGATGGTGATCCTCCCCTCCGGCAGGGTGCCGGGAAGAGTTCTCCTGGTGCTCCCGATCTTGGAAGCGGCGGCGGCGGCGGAACAGAGATGAGATCGCGAAAAAGAGTTCCCGTCCCGAGGGTTTCGAAGGACGCTCTAAATATATGCCGAAGGGGGGCACCAGACGGGGCTCGGGGGGCCCAGGCGCCCCCCGGCGCGGCCCAAGAGGGGGGCGCGCCGCCAGGGCGCCTGGAGCCCTGGTGCCTCCCCCCCCCCGGCTGTCCTTCGGGTGCAAGGTAGGTTCTGGAACGCTGATTTTTTATATAATTTTTCTGGATTTTTCCTGGCAGTTCTCGTAACGTGAAAACCTGAAATACAAAAACAGCCGAAAACAGAAACTGGCACCGGGGTGCACTGGATTAGTAGGTTAGTCCAAATATTATCAAAAGTGTATGGAAGTGTATGAATATCATAGCAATATCACCCAAAAGTGGCATGGAGCAAGCAGAAATTATAGATACGTTTTGGACGTATCAGCACCCCTGCCATCGGATGATGGAGGAGGAGACAGCCGCAGGCCCCCTGGCCATGGTCGCGACCTCCTAGGACGATGCATCCCCACAGGGTAGGGACTCCAAAGTCGTGCACCACCAGGCCCCACGTGCCAACGCAGACGTCGGCAGCACCGCCAGCCGCAAGGACTGCCGGATCTGGAGCCCAGCCAACTGGCACTTCGAAGGCAGACCGAGGAAGGAAGGAAGGGACACTAGGAGAGGATGACCTCACCGCCGCCACGCAACTGCCACAGAACCACCGCCCAACGACGTTGCGCCGGCGCCCCCAGTCGCAAGGACGGCCGGATCTGGAGCCTAGCCAACTGGCACCATGAAGGCAACCCGAGGGAGGTAGAAAAGGACACAGGGGGGAGGACCTCACCGCCGCCACGCAGCCACCGCACAACCGTCGCCCAACCACGCTACGCCAGCGCCGCCAGCTACAACGACGGCCGGAT
>LR738715.1:98968156-99064106 GCA_902687465.1 Secale cereale
GCCGCCGCAAACTGCCGCCCAACCACGCCGTGCCGGCGCCACCACCCGCAAGGACGACTGGATCTGGAGCCCAGCCAACCGGCACCACGAAGGCAGACCGAGGGAGGAAGAAAGGGAAACGGGGGAAGGAGGACCTCACCGCCGCCAGACAGCCTTCGCAGAACTGCCGCCCAACCACGCCGCGCCGGCGCCACCACCCGCAAGGACGGCCGGATCTGGAGCCCAGCCAACCGGCACCACGAAGGCAGACCGAGGAAGGAAGAAAGGGGCAGGGGGGGCGAAGGGCCTCACCGCCGCCCAACCACGCCTTGCCGGCGCGACCGCACGCCGCCCCACCACCACGCCCTACTCTAGAACGAGGTATTGCCGCCCAGATGCCGCTCCCGCGCCGCAGCAATCCAGATGAGGAGGAAGAGGATCCCCGCCGACGCCGACGCCCCGACGGTGCGCCTTGGCGGCGGCGAGTGGATGGGGAGACGTGAGGGGGCGAGGGTGGCGGCGCTTAGGGTGTCGCCCAGTCTCTGGTGAAAGACGGGACGAAACTAATGTCACCGATTCTCCACATCAGCACAAATTTCACGGCCTTCAAGGTATCTTCACGGTCTTCAAGCCAAATTTCAACATCAAGGTACTATGACCATCCGAAATCTGGCAAACAGATTATGGATCAATGAATAGGTGGCTTTAGTTTTTTCCGGTGTGCATGGTTGCTAATGCTAGCGAAGGTAACTAAAAATGCCAAATGGTGTCGGTTTTCTCCCTTGGCGGAACAAATGCGTCGGTATGGTAACATGTCCCGGTCATTCCTTTCGTGCTTCTGTTAGGAAAGATATTCTTTCCTCCATTGTGTAGAGAAACGGGAAGTATATGTTTTTTTTTTTTTTTGCTCCTTTCCGCACGGAATCATCCCGCTTTCTTCACATCCCCTGCAAAAGCACCACACAAAGAAAAGAAAAGAAAACATTTCCGCTCGTTCATGGCTTCATTGTCAGATCCCTTCTTCCTGTGATCGTTTTGTTTATCGATCTGTTACTGACCAAGCAGAGCGGAGATCGTGCACGAGCGACAGATTTTTGGATGCGGTCGGTAGTTCCATCGACTCGGCAGCACGAGCGCTAGTGGACAGTAACGGCAGATACTACGGCTAGCTGTCACGTGAACCTACCGTCTTGTCAGCGCGACGTCCGAGGTCAGATCGTCCAGAAACAAAATAGTGGAGTACTGGAGTGCTAGCGCTTCGATCCAAGCCGACGACGACTGGCGGATTTGGATTCTACTCGCCGGAGATGTTCACGTGGCGGTGCGCACCGCCCGCCCTTTCCCCCCCAGAAGAGATAGAGAGAGAGCCTTTCCACCTACTGCATATACAGACACGACGTGTATGACACTACCGGAAGGAACCCGCGCGGCTCACTGCAGCAGGTTCGCGTGCCGCTCTGTGCCCCCGTGAGCGCTCCGCGTGGCCCGCCGACCGTTTACTCCCTTCCCCAAGCCCAAGCTAGCCTGCCGCCTATTAAACCCAACGTTACTCTTCCTCTGCCTCCCTACCAGTTCATTACTCTTCTTGCTCCTCGCTCCCAGTTTTGAATCGAGAGAGAGGGAGAGGTGTTGGGTGCGGCTAGCCAGGAGCAAGCAAGCGGGTCCAGTAGGAGCCGAGCGGAGATGGCGGACTGGGGGCCGGTGGTGGTCGCGACGGTGCTGTTCGTGCTGCTCACGCCGGGGCTGCTGTTCCAGCTGCCGGCGCAGGGCCGGATCGTGGCCTTCGGCAGCATGCACACCGGCGGCCTCGCCATCCTCGTCCACGCCGTCATCTACTTCGCCCTCATCACCATCTTCCTCATCGCCATCGGGGTCCACATCTACGCCGGATAGACCTCCCCCACTCCTCTTCGCCGGGCATCGCTTCTCGGCTCCGCCGTGCGTGCGTGCGTGTGAAGCTCTGCTGTCCGGCAGGCTTCTCTTACTATTATTACTCGTTGTATTGTACTGCGCGTAGTGAGCACCTTCTATTCTCTTGTCTTCATTATTTAGGTGGCCAGAGAAACAAATATGGTTTGTTGTTTGCCTGGCTGGGATTTCGTTTGAGATGGCTGGCAGTGGCATGCGCTCTCTGTCTCAGGGATGAAAATTTATCCGGAGTGGCCGTTGTTGCTGCCGTTGCCCTTGTGATTCCTCTCTCGAATTTAACCTTGGACATGTTAATTTATCTATCTAACGTTTTCACGCTTTCTTCAAATCATACTGTATATTTATTCTTCCTTGGAAAAAGCTGTGTGTTCGAGTTACTCAAAATGAACGCACGTCATTCAAAGTGTAACTAAAGAACAAAAACCAATCCCAGCTCTGAACTCCTCCCGGTTACCGGGTACTGATTCGTAGCAAAGGTTGCCCGTAGTTTACACTAGTAGTGCTAGGTTTTGCCACACCCTTTGCGCGCTTCGCGGATCGTTTCGTTTGGGTGGGTGGGTGAGTGTGACGGTCATGCTCGCCCCTGCTCCCCTGCCGCATATGCTGCGTTGGGCCAAATCGGTTCATGTGCCATTTCAAAAATAAAAATAAAACAGATCGGTTCATGTGCAGATGTGCTCCCACCGACCGGATCACCTTTCCTTCCATCGGCCGCCAGCAACCTGGGGGTGATTAAGCGGCTTCGAATCGGATTCTACTCCGCTGAAAAGTCACATCGAACCGACAAACACTGAGGGAGGGGTTTCCGTAATAGCATCTACAGCCGGACTTAAAGACAAATCCGTCCCTCCGCCTTCTGGGACACTGAGGGAGAGGTTTCCGTAATAGCATCTACAGCCGGACTCAAGACAAATCCGTCCCTCCGCCTTCTGGGACAGTAACCGGTCACGTCTCAAATATTTTATTTTATAACTAGACATCTTAAATTAGAAATCTAAATTCAATTTATTACATTATATTTACTTTTATAACCTGACATTTTAAATTACAAAAAAATGAATACATATTAGTGTATGCAACGTAAACTGATCTTCGAGCGAAGCTCCTCCGGTTCTGCAGTGCCCATATCTGGCGCCCGGTTGCGCTTCTGAGAGTGTTGATCCGGTCGCTAGCAAGATAGAGTAGGGCATGGGACAAGTGCCGACTCACGGGACTCGAGGCGTCGCCGTCTCCCATGCCCTATTCTTCCCCGTCGGAAGCTGGAACGCGAACGGTGTTGGTGGATGTCAGATCGATGATGGATCTGTCCTGGGATGAGCCGACGACATTCGCCAAGATGCGGTTGCGCACGTTCGAACTACTGCGTCGTACGGGGCGTCGGATAATGTGAATCCGCATCACTGACGTCCACCGTCGTGAGGGCTGCCGCCGCCTCGCGCGCCCGCTGCCTCGCACGCTGGGGATACGCCGAGCTATCTTTGAGCCGGACGCCACCCATGATGTGTCCATGACCTCGGCGGGAGGGGTTGCGCGTCTGCCATCGCATTCAGACGCAGGACGGACCGCACCGCCTCCGGTGAGGCAGCGAGGACACACCTAGCGTCGGATCCATGCGTCATTTGGACGGACGCTATGGATTCCCGACGGAAGGGGTCCTAGCACTGACTCGGATGGGCCTCCTCCCGGGAGCGGCGGAGCGCAAGCCGGGCGGCCATCTCCTCCTCGGGGCCGCGCGGGATGAGCTCATAGTCAATGGTTTGGAGGTGAAGGGTTCGGATCCGCTGCCCGCCATGTCGGAGAAGGTCGGAGCTAGCCGAATGGGAGATTGGATGGCGGAGAGAAGTGAATTGAAGTGGCTAGGGTTTGGTATGACGAGCGAATGGGAAGGAATATATCTGAGGTCGGGTGTGTCAGCGTTGGTGGGTCCGATCGGGCGGATGCTTGACAGAGCGTCCCATCTCCGCCTCATATTTGGGCTGGATATGAGGGGTGTCGGTCAGACTGGGTTTTGAGGTCCGTTTGGGGCGTCCGTCTGGATTTATTTTTGGTAACTAGTTAGTGATCGTGCCATTCTTCCGAACGTCTAAGGCGGGTTTGAGGCGCCGGGCTGTAGATGTTGTAAGCAATAAAGTGCTACCTTAAGGCATCTCCAAACGCCGACTGTCGTGGTTTTGTCACGGCAGATGTCCTAGCAAAAGGATTTAGTCGTGAGGCCATCGCTACGGGTTAGCTTAAAGGGGTTAAAGCGGACAAGGACACAGGGGTTTTATACTAGTTCGGCCCCTTCGATGAAGGTAAAAGCCTACGTCTAGTTTGGTGTAATATTGCTAGGGTTTCGATGACCAGGGAGCGAATACGTTTTGCCTGTGTCTCGAGTTGTTGTTCTCCCCCTTTGAACCGTCGCCGGGTCGTCCCTTTATATACACGAGGTGACGACTGGTCCGGTTTACAGAGTCTCGAGGCCGGTTTATAAACGTGTCCGGCTCGGTCTCTATCTTTCCTATCTTACATTACAAGTTACACACCGTATGGCGGTTTACAAATCATGGTTCCTAACGCCTCCTGGTCTAAAGCGTCTTGCTCCATGCTCTGTTGGACTTCAGTAGAAGTAATCTCAATAGGCATAAATCGGCCCCTCCTGGGCGGTTTATACCTGGTAGTAATATCCTTGACATTAGGCCCCAGATTGATTTGAACCTGTTCATGTCAATCTTCAACGTCTTGTAAAGATTTCACTTTCCGCAGCTTCAAAATGCTTTACAAACCGCCATGACGCCATCTTCCTGAATCACCTTAATCCGTCATGACATCATCTGCCTATTTAATACCTGAAACTGTTTTCTATGTTTTACCCATTAAAAGCTCCGAAAACCGAGGCGACAGTAGCGTCCCGTATCCACTTTTTGGTTCCTCGATTCCCGCGCCTGCCGTTTTATCCTTCGGCTTATAAATAGGGCAGAGGGGTATCTCCTTTTCTCCCCTCGCTCCCTTACCTCTTCTTCTTCCTCGCGCCCGTTCGTGCTCTAGCTCCGCCGCCGCCGTCGACCCTTGGTTCTTCGTCAAGCTTGGCCGCTGCATCAACCTGGTCGGACCAGAAAAATGCCGGCGTGCCTTCGCACTCCTGTGCTCCGGTAAGTTCCTTCTTTGTCCCGTATATAGATCTCATTAGGGTTTTCCCTGTAGGTTTATAGATAGTGCGATGTTCCTCGTCGTTCTTCGCCATGGCCCGATAGTTAGCGTAGATCTGATCTTCCTGTTTTATAGCTGTAGGAGTAACTCCGCTTCCTCGCTGCGCCTTCATCTTTCCCAATAGTACCAGTTTAGATTACCTCTGTTAGAACCTTTGTCGCGTCTATTAAATATAACCTGAATATTTCGGAGTTTCCAACATGCTGTAGATCCATATTTTCATCACTGTCTGTATGAAAACTGTTTCTTCATAACTTCAGGTCTGCATCTTGTATACTCTCGTCGGCGGTTTAGCTGTCTCAGAAAACTATAAACCGGTAGATACCATTAGGCCCCTGCCTAAACCGTCGTTAGATAAGTACCTTTGAAAATACCGCCGGTTTGAGTTTGCTTAGACCGTAAACCGGCTCTTCATTATACTTTCAGCCTTCCCTTCAAAATGGCGACTCAAGCCAAGCAGTTTACCTCCTGCAATTGGGTCCAGTCCCGGGTTATTGAGGAAGATTTGCAGAAACTGGCCGAAATTGGCGCTTTAGGTCCCAAAAATGTCCTTCACTGGAGGGGCCCCGGATCAGAGTATCCTCCAGAACCCAAGGATGGAGAAGTTATCGTCTTTCTTGATCATTTAGCCCGGGGATTCAGTCCTCCCGGGTCAAAGTTCTTCTGTGATGTGCTAGCTGATTTCCAACTCCATCCTCAAGACATTGGGCCCAATTTCGTGTCCAATATATGCAATTTCCAAGTTTTCTGTGAAGCTTATCTGCAAGAGGAGTCATCGGTTGAGTTATTCCGGGATTTCTTCCATCTAAACCGTCGCACAGAATTTCATGACGGTCCAAACACTAAGCTCGGCGGGATGTCTATTCAGAAAAGAAAGGACGTTAGTTTTCCTCATGCCACTCTCCACAGCCATCCAAAAGAGTGGAATCACACTTGGTTCTACTGTCTAGACACTTCCCCAGAAGAGGAGAATTCATTGCCGGGTTATCACCCCCACCGTCTTTCGGAGAAACACCCCTTTCCTCAACGGCTAAGTGCCCAGGAATGAGCTCATTACTCTCCTCAGCTCTCAAAGCTCAGAGCCTTTACTGCCAATGGCTTAACAGGGGTTGATTTTGTCCGTTGCTGGATTTCTTGGAGTATTCTCCCGCTAAGCCGGCGTTCCGGTTTAATGTGCGAGTATACTGGCAACCCCAAAGATCCTCTGCGCCATACAAAAGCGGTGCTGTCAAAAAATGAGATCAACGAGTCTGTCAAGAGACTGCTGAATGAACCTATGGAAACTTGTAGTCAGACCGGATTGGCTCCCTTCTGCGATCTCAACAAACCACCATCGGTAAATATTTCTTTCATATCGCTTTGCTCTGTCTTAATCCATCTTTAGTACTTGTCTTGAATATCTTCATAATCTTCAATAGGACAATGATCCATTCTGGAAGAGGAAGGTTCAAGATAAACCGGCAAAGGTGCCTCGCCAAAAGACAAAAACTGTTAGGAAGGCCACCAAGAAAAAAACACTGATGTGTCTGAATCCAACCCGGAGGATGATGATCCGGCCTCCGAGGTATTACTTGACTCTCTTTATTCCTTTGACTTTCTTTACTTGCATTTTATTAACAATGGTTGTACCCAAGGACACGCTGAAGGCAATAAAGTGGATGATGTTGAGTTAATTACTCTTTCTTCCGGTCTAGAACCTCTGCCAACACCAAAAATTCGTCAAGCAAGTCGAAAAGTACAGTTTTCTCACCCTTTCGCTTACTTGGACCCAAACTTTCTTTTGAAGAAACAGAAGCATGAAGCTCGCCGCACCACACGGCATAGTGGTCACGCCATTGAATCCACCGGATTACCACACACTCCGGCTTGGAGGCGTCGTTCCGAGGTTTTACACACTTCAGACGCTCTTTATCCCAAAGCAGGTCTTATTCGACAACCTCTTAATCCGTCTGATTCGAATTATCAGGAAACTTCTCATTCGTCATCTGGTGAATCAACGGCCATGCAAATTCCTCCCCTTAAAACTGTTCCTGGGTAAGTTTTTTCCGCTTTGGCCGGTTTACTCTTTGTCTTAACTCTTCTAATTTTTATCATCTTTAACTTTTGCAGTAAGCCAGGCCTAGCAAAAAGGCTAAGCCTACTAAACCGGCAGGTGATACCACGATTCCTGAACCGGCAAAAGACCCTGAATTTGTTGAACCTGCGAAGAAAATGCTGACATTCTGCATGACGATCCTCCTCCCATGGACCACGAAGTCTTTGTTGATCAAGGGAGTGATCCAATGGATCGTGACCTTGAACAGGCCAATCTTGTCCAAGCCAGTACTGCTCCTGCTAGTCCGGCTAAGCACACGGCCGCTTCAACTGAAGATGTTGAAATCACTAGGATCGGCTACACTACTCCTAGTGAGCCTGTCACTTTGTCCAAGCATATAGCAAAGGATGAAATTCCTAGCAAGGACAAAGGAAAATGGAATACTGACTTGTCCAATTATGCTCAGCTCAGTGCCCAAGAACTCCATTCCGGCTATTTAAACCGGTTGTACACTAGCCGTGATCATGAAGCCGGTTTGGTAAATATGATGAAGGAGCGTTATGAGGTAACCTTTTTGCTTTTGACTTGTACTCTATTCCTGCTTACATCTTGTAGCTTGTCTTTACTCCACTGTAGCCCCCAAGTGCTGGTTTAGCCCTTTAGGATGAACCGGGACTTCAGAATATCCAGTATGTCAGGGATATTACTACCAGGTATAAACCGCCCAGGATCAAGATTATTTTATCAAAGGCCCAGCGGAGCGTGAAGTAGGAGATTTCAGCCCAGGAGGTTTAGAGCCCAGGTGTTAGGGCCCATAATTTGTAAACCGTCGTACTATGTAACTTGGGATGTAAGATAGAAACGACAGAGACCGAGGCGGACACGATTATGAGCCAGCCTCGGGACTCTGTAAACCGGACCGGGCGTCACCTCTTATATAAAGGGACGACCCGGCGACGGTTTAAGACAGACAACTACAGCTCGAGACAACTACAGCTCGAGACACAGGCAAAGCGGATTCGCTCCCTGGTCATCGAAACCCTAGCAATACACACTAAACTAAACGTAGACTTTTACCTTCATCGAAGGGGCCGAACTAGTATAAAATCCCTGTGTCCTTGTCCGCTTTAACCCCTTTAAGCTAACCCGTAGCGATGGCCTCATGACTAAGTCCTTTTGCTAGGGCATCTGCCATGAAAAAACCACGACAGTTGGCGCCCACCGTGGGGCTATCGCACGATGGTTTCGAGTTCTTGAAGGGCAGCTTTGAAGGACTCAAGGGCTACACAGTGGGCCGGATGACTAAGAGTCGCCGCGGCAAGATCTACATCGACGATGCAGGCTGGGGCCCCGAGGACGATTCAATTGAATACGGGTACCGGGTCCCCTTCGGCGGCATCCACGTCTTCATTGGCAAGATCGGCGAACCGCGCCCTGAGCCAGACATCTTCCCCAGCATCGTCGAGCCGGCTCAGCGTGTGAGGCCTGCCCGGATTCGACCCGCCGTGAAGCACGTCTTCGTAGGAACAGTGCATGGAGTACAAACCGAGGACGGATCAGACTCTGGCGGTGAGACTGTTGTCTATTCCGGCGATGAATCTTCTTCCGGAGAGACAGAATCTTTATGTCTGCTGCAGGACGGCCGATCTGAGGGTTGTTCCGATGGTGACAGTATTCCGGACCCCCTCGATCCGCCAAACCGGGTTGCTGTCTTCATGGCCAGATCACAACCTATGCAGCTGTCCTCAACAACAGCGGCGTTGACATCAGATGCGATGGGAGCTAGAGCTGGAGATCCTCCCCCGTCACCGTCTGACACTTTATCCGTCTTGGTCGATACTTTGACAGCATTATTGACAGCAGAGGTAGCCCAGGCCAACAAGGAGCAGCATGATGCGGTGGTCGCTCAGGTGAAAGGCCAGATTGAACAAGCCAAGTTGGACCTGGCTGCTGAGAAGGCTAGGATGGCTACAAGGCAGGCGGAGCTGGATGCTCAGGCATATCGACTCATGTTGGATCAGACCGCTTCACACGATGTAATGATGATAAGGCAACGATCTCGCTTGCCACCGATTTATGAGGCAAGTAATCTCTTTAGCACGCCAGGAGCAGGAACCAGTAACCAGCCGGAGGTGAACTGGGGAGGAGCGCCAGGCACGGGAGCGTCGGTTCAGCCACCGGCCGTAGAGCCAACCCGCTAGGTTGTACCGTCACAACATGTGTCCACCCCTCCTAGTCATTATTCTAATCCGCTGGATAACATAGTCATCGCCGCTTCACGACTGGCCGCCCTTCCCATTGAAGGAACGTGCCCCATAGCAGTCGAGGCATGATAGGCCAGAGAGTTGTTGGACACGGTGTTAACTCAACAGCAAGCTTATTCTCACAGCCGAGAGAGGATACATTCGACTCCCCGCCCTAGCCGGAGTTATACTAGACGTCTGGATGAATCGGCCGTATCAAGCAGTGCACGAAGGCGTAACCCGCCGAGGCGGGATAATCCAGCAGGAGGAGAGGCGAACGCTCAGGACGTGGTGGATCAGGCCAGGCAGCGCCGGGAGGCCGAGGTAACAGCACAGTACGAAGCTCCTCAAGCGACGCCGATTCGTCCCACCACCATAGTTGAACCGGGGGTCATGTCCAGTTCCTCGGGGGTGCCTTGTCTTATCCCCGCTTTATGGAACGTGAAACTGCCCAAGGATTTCAAAGGACCACGCAAAGTGCCCAATTACATGGTGGATTTGGCTCCGGAGGCATGGGTTGAGAGTTATGAGATGGCAATGGAGATGCTGGATGTGGATGATGCAGCATGCGCTAAGTATTTCACAATGATGCTTGAAGGCACGGCTCGTACTTGGCTGAAGGGTTTACCACCTAATTCCATCGGATCATGGGCCGAGTTGCGGCGCCGGTTTATCAATAACTTCAAGGACACATGCAAACAGCCAATGTCTGTTGTCGATTTAGCTGCCTGCATTCAAGGAGAGCAGGAGTCTACGAGCAGTTGGGTGCATCGAGTGTCAGAGATTTTGCATTCCTCCAATAGCATCAACCCAAGCACAGCAGTGGTAACCTTGGAGGGAAATTGCCGATTTGAACCCTTGCGACTAAAGTTGGGACGGCTTAAACGTGATTGCAATGACATGGGGACACTCATGGGCACTTTAGTGAAGTATGGAGACTCTGATAACACCAAACATCCAGATGATGATGGAGACAAGTCAGGGACGACAAGCAAGAATGGTAAGGCGTCGCAGCCCAACTTGGCGAATCAAGGATACAACGGTAAACGTAAAGCGGATGGTAATTCGGATTTTGTGGCCAACACCAATGCTCAGGAGGATGGACAGCGCCGCAAGGGTAGACCGCCCCCATGTAATGGGAGGCCGCCTATTAATCTGGAATGCCAGTTGAACGTGCCTTGCCCGAAGCACGGTACACCAGAAAAACCAGCTACGCATCTCTGGAAGGACTGTTTCATCATGCAGGAATTCATGAACCGGACTCGGTACGATCACGGGCCCTCCGGC
Organism: Secale cereale; assembly: GCA_902687465.1. Classification (NCBI taxonomy): domain Eukaryota; kingdom Viridiplantae; phylum Streptophyta; class Magnoliopsida; order Poales; family Poaceae; genus Secale; species Secale cereale. The sequence continues at coordinate 98,978,819 of LR738715.1, forward strand.
GGATCAGGCCCTGGTTTCCAGGTTCCGGATTATCAAGGTGGTGGGTCCGGTTCAGGGTACCATGGTAATAACAGCAACCACAATGGGCACAATCAGCATAACCAGCAGCATGGTCAGGGTGGATATAACAATCAGGGAAATCAACAGCGTCAACAGCAGCAGCAATCTGGATATCAGAATAATCCAAAGCAGCTGAGCAGTGGGCAGTATCATGTCTTCACCACGAGCTTGTGCAAGCGTGATCATGAAGTTCTGAAGAGGGCAGTACATTCTGTTGAACCGGCGGTACCACATTTCCTGCGTTGGTCGGAGCAACCCGTTGTGTGGAGCAGAGAGGATCATCCGCCCCGGGTTGATAATCCGGGTCAGCTGGCTCTGGTTGTGGCACCGTAGGTAGGGGGCTACAAATTTACCAAAGTGCTTATGGACGGAGGCAGCAGCATCAACATTCTGTATTATGAGACTTTCCGGCGTATGGGGCAGACAGATAAGAAGCTTCGACAATCCAATACAGTGTTTCATGGGGTGGTGCCCGGTAAATCGGCCTATCCAGTTGGCAAGATCGATCTAGAGGTTACCTTTGGAGATGAGCATGACTCCAGGTCAGAGACCGTAACCTTTGAGGTGGTAAAGATCAAGAGCCCATACCACGCTTTGTTTGGGCGGCCTGTTTATGCCAAGTTCATGGCTAGGCCGTGTTATGTTTATCTACAGCTCAAGATGCCAGGCCACAAGGGAACTATTACAGTCCATGGGAGCTGCAAGATTGCATTGGAATGCGAGGAAGGTGATGCAGCTTATGCTGAAGCGGTTTGTGCAACTGAGGAGCTGAAGTTTTATAAGGACAATGTTGATCCGGCAGATATGTCTCCGCTGAAGAAACCAACCACGGAGCATGATACGGCTTTGAAGTTCAAATCAGCTGAAGAGACCAAGCAGGTTGACTTTGTTCCTGGCGATTCATCCAAGCAGTTCACTATCAGTGCTAACCTAGATCCAAAATAGGAAGGCGCGCTCATCGAGTTCATCCGTGAGAACCGGGACATCTTTGCATGGAAACCTTCTGACATGCCAGGTGTACCGAGGGAACTCGCTGAGCACAATCTCAATATTGATCCTAAGTTTAAACCGGACAAGCAATATCTGTGCCGCTTCAATGAAGAGAGGCGCAAGGCTATTGGAGAAGAAGTGGCTAGACTCTTAGCGGCAGGCTTTATAGTTGAAGTGTTTCATCCAGAGTGGTTGGCTAATCCGGTGCTAGTACTTAAGAAAAATGGCACTTGGAGAATGTGTGTTGATTACACAGATCTAAACAAAGCTTGCCCAACTGGTCCCTTTGCCCTCCCCCGTATTGATCAGATCATTGATGCTACAGCAGGATGTGAGTGGCTAAGTTTTTTGGATGCATACTCAGGTTATCATCAAATCAAGATGGTAGTTAAGGACCAGGAGAAGACGACCTTCATAACTCCCTTTGGAGCCTTCTGCAATGTATCTATGCCATTTGGGCTTAAGAGTGCCTAGGCAACCTACCAGCGTTGTGTGCAGAATTGCCTTCATGGACAGATTGGGCGGAATGTGTTGGGGAACGTTGCATGGGAAACAAAAATTTTCCTACCGTTCACCAAGATCAATCTAGTAGAAGCAACTACGAGAGGGGAGTGTGATCTACGTACCCTTGTAGATCGCTAAGCGGAAGCGTTATGAACGCGGATGATGGAGTCGTACTCGTCGCGATTCAGATCGCCGAAGACCTAGCACCGAAGCAACGGTGCCTCCGCGTTCTTCACACGTACGGCTCGGGGACGTCTCCTCCTTCTTGATCCAGCAAGGGGTGGAGGAGAGGTTGATGGAGAACCGGCAGCACGACGGCGTGGTGGTGATGGTGGAGAAGAACTCCGGCAGGGCTTCGCCTAAGCACTGCGGGAGGAGAAGATATGACGGGAGAGGGAGGGCAGCACCGAGGCACGAACTGTGTTGGCTGCCCTCCCTTTGCCCCACTATATATAGGGGGGGTGGAGAGGCTAGGGCGCCCTAGGGTTTCCCCCTAGGGGCCGGCGGCCAGGGCAAGGGGAGGGGGGCGGCGGCCAGGGCAGGGGGAGGCGCCCAGGCCCTAGGGTTTCCCCCCTAGGTGCCTTGCCCCCCAAGTCCCAAGGGGTGCGGCCAGCCCTAGGGGGTCCCACCCCCTTAGCCGCATGGGGAGAGGGCCCAGGGGGGGGCGCACAGCCCCCTGAGGGCTGTGGTGTCCCCCTTTGTGGCCCAATAGGCCCAGAACACCTTCCGGACCCCCCGAAAACCTTCCCGGTACTCCGCCGATTTCCCGATGCTCCCCGGAACACTTCCGGTACTCCGAAACCCTTCATCCTATATATCAATCTTCGTCTCCGGACCATTCCGGAGACCCTCGTCATGTCCGGGATCTCATCCGGGACTCCGAACAACCTTCGGTAACCATGCACTCTTCTCACTAACAACCCTAGCGTCACCGAACGTTAAGTGTGTAGACCCTGCGGGTTCGGAAACTATGTAGACATGATCGAGACACTCCCAGGTCAATAACCAATAGCGGGATCTGGATACCCATATTGGCTCCTACATGTTTCTCGATGATCTCATCGGATGAACCACGATGTCAAGGATTCAGGCAATCCCGTATACAGTTCCCTTTGTCTCGTCGGTATGTTACTTGCCCGAGATTCGATCGTCGGTATCTCTATACCTAGTTCAATCTCGTTACCGGCAAGTCTCTTTACTCGTTACCGTAATACATAATCCCGTGACCAACTACTTAGTCACTTTGAGCTCATTGAGATGACGTATTACCGAGTGGGCCCGGAGATACCTCTCCGTCACACGGAGTGACAAATCCCAGTCTCGATCCATGTCAACTCAACAGACACCCTCGGAGATACCTGTAGAGTACCTTTATAGTCACCCAGTTACGTTGCGACGTTTGGCACACACAAAGCACTCCTACGGTGTCAGTGAGTTACATGATCTCATGGTCATAGGAACTTATACTTGACATGCAGAAAAACTATAGCGATAACTGACACGATCAAAAGCTATGTTAACGTTTGGGTCTCGTCCATCACATCATTCTCCTAATGATGTGATCCCGTTATCAAATGACAACTCATGTCTTATGACCTGGAAACCACGGTCATCTTTGATCAACGAGCTAGTCCTGTAGAGGCACACTAGGGACACAAAGTCTGTCTATTCATCCACACGTGTATCTGAGTTTCCAATCAATACAGTTATAGCATGGATAATAAACGATTATCATGAACAATATAATAATAACTCTTTTATTATTGCCTCTAGGGCATATTTCCAACAGTCTCCCACTTGCACTAGAGTCAATAATCTAGCATTACAAGGTAATGAATCTAACACCCATAGAGTCTTGGTGTTGATCGTGCTTAGCCCGTGGAAGAGGCTTAGTCAACGGATCTGCAACATTCAAATCCGTGTGTACTTTGCAAATGTTTATGTCCTCCTCCTTGACCGAATCGCGGATGGAATTGAAGCGTCGCTTTATGTGTCTGGTCCTCTTGTGAAACCTTGGTTCCTTGGCTAGAGCAATGGCACCAGTGTTGTCACAGAACAGAGTCATTGGGTTCAGTGCACTAGGCACAACTCCAAGATCTGTCATGAACTCCTTCATCCAGACACCTTCCTTAGCCGCCTCCGAGGCAGCTATATACTCCGCTTCACATGTAGAATCAGCTACCACGCTCTGCTTGGAACTGCACCAGCTTACCGCTCCCCCGTTGAGAATATATACGTATCCGGTTTGTGACTTAGAGTCATCCGGATCAGTGTCAAAGCTTGCATCGATGTAACCCTTTACGACGAGCTCTTGATCACCTCCATAAACGAGAAACATATCCTTAGTCCTCTTCAGGTACTTCAGGATATTCTTGACCGCCGTCCAGTGATCCATACCAGGATTACTTTGAAACCTTCCGGCCATACTTATGGCAAGGCTGACATCTGGTCTCGTGCACAGCATTGCATACATGATAGAGCCTATGGCTGAAGCATAGGGGACGACACTCATCTTTTCTCTATCATCTGCAGTCACTGGGCATTGAGTCTTACTCAACTTTGTACCTTGTAATACCGGCAAGAACCCCTTCTTGGATTGATCCATTTTGAACTTCTTCAAAACTTTATCAAGGTACGTGCTTTGTGAAAGTCCTATCAAGCGTCTTGATCTATCTCTATAGATCTTGATGCCCAATATGAAAGCAGCTTCACCGAGATCTTTCATCGAAAAACTCTTGTTCAAATACCCCTTCACGCTATCCAAAAATTCTATATTGTTTCCAATCAGCAATATGTCATCCACATATAATATTAGAAACGCTATAGAGCTCCCACTCACTTTCTTGTAAATACAAGCTTCATTGTAAACTTGTATAAACCCAAATGCTTTGATCACCTCATCAAAGCGAAGATTCCAACTCCGAGATGCTTGCACCAGCCCATAAATGGAACGCTGGAGCTTGCATACTTTGTCAGCATTCTCTGGATCGACAAAACCTTCTGGTTGCATCATATACAACTCTTCCTTAAGAAAACCGTTAAGGAACGCTGTTTTGACATCCATCTGCCAAATTTCATAATCGAAAAACGCAGCTATTGCTAACATGATTCGGACGGATTTAAGCATCGCTACGGGTGAGAAAGTCTCATCGTAGTCAATCCCTTGAACTTGTGAAAAACCCTTTGCCACAAGTCGAGCTTTATACACGGTGACATTACCGTCAGCGTCCGTCTTCCTCTTAAAAATCCATTTATTCTGAATGGCCTTCCGCCCTTCAGGTAATACTTCCAAAGTCCATACTTTGTTTTCATACATGGATCCCATCTCGGATTTCATGGCTTCTAACCATTTGTCGGAATCTGGGCCCACCATCGCTTCTCCATAGCTCGTAGGTTCACCGTTGTCTAACAACATGACCTCCAAGACAGGGTTACCATACCACTCAGGTGCAGTGCGTACCCTTGTCGACCTACGAGGTTCGGTAGTAACTTGATCGGAAGTTTCTTGATCATCATCATTGGCTTCCTCTTCAACCTCTGTAGGCTCCACAAAAACATCTTTCTGTGCTGCGCTACTTTCTGGTTGAAGCAGAGGTTCAATAACCTCATCAAGTTCTACCTTCCTCCCACTCAACTCTTTCGAGAGAAACTCTTTCTCGAGAAAGGACCCGTTCTTAGCGACAAACACTTTGCCTTCGGATCTGAGATAGAAGGTGTACCCAACTGTTTCTTTTGGGTATCCTATGAAGACACATTTGTCCGCTTTGGGTTCGAGCTTTTCTGGCTGAAGCCTTTTGACATAAGCATCGCAACCCCAAACCTTGAGAAAAGACAACTTCGGTTTCTTACTAAACCATAGTTCATACGGTGTTGTCTCAACGGACTTAGATGGAGCCCTATTTAAAGTGAATGCAGCTGTCTCTAACGCATATCCCCAAAACGATAGTGGCAAGTCGGCAAGAGACATCATAGAACGTACCATATCTAATAGGGTTCGATTACGACGTTCGGACACACCATTACGCTGTGGTGTTCCAGGTGGAGTCAACTGTGAAACAATTCCACATTTTCTTAAGTGATCACCAAACTCATAACTCAGATATTCTCCCCCTCGATCAGATCGTAGGAACTTGATCTTCTTGTTACGATGATTTTCAACTTCACTCTGAAATTGCTTGAACTTTTCAAAAGTTTCAGACTTATGCTTCATCAAGTAAATATACCCATATCTACTTAAGTCGTCAGTGAAGGTGAGAAAATAACGATATCCACCGCGCGCCGTTACACTCATCGGACCGCACACATCAGTATGTATGACTTCCAATAAGTCACTTGCCCGTTCCATTGTCCCTGAAAACGGGGTCCTTGTCATCTTGCCCATGAGGCACGGCTCGCACGTGTCAAGTGATTCAAAATCAAGAGACTCCAAAAGTCCATCAGCATGGAGCTTCCTCATGCGTTTCACGCCGATATGACCGAGACGGCAGTGCCACAAGAAAGTGGTATTATCATTATCTACTCTACATCTTTTGGCATCAATGTTATGAACATGTGTATCATCACTATCGAGATTCAATAAGAATAAACCCCTAACTTCGGGTGCATGACCATAAAAGATATTACTCATATGAATAGAACAACCATTATTCTCTGACTTAAATGAGTAACCGTCTCGCAATAAACAAGATCCAGATATAATGTTCATGCTTAACGCAGGCACTAAATAACAATTATTCAGGTTCATAACTAATCCCGATGGTAATCGAAGAGCGAGCGTGCCGACGGCGATCACATCAACCTTGGAACCATTTCCCACGCGCATCGTCACTTCGTCCTTCGCCAGCCTCCGTTTATTCCGCAGTTCCTGTTTAGAGTTGCAAATGTGAGCAACCGAACCGGTATCAAATACCCAGGCACTACAACGAGAGTTGGTAAGGTACACATCAATAACATGTATATCATATATACCTTTGTTGTTGTTGGCCCCCTTCTTGTCCGCCAGATACTTGGGGCAGTTCCGCTTCCAGTGGCCATTCCCCTTGCAATAGAAACACTCAGTCTCTGGCTTGGGCCCAGCCTTGGGTTTCTTCACTGGATTAGCAACTGCTTTGCCACCCTTCTTAGAGTTACCCTTCTTGCCCTTGCCATTCTTCTTGAAACTGGTGGTCTTATTGACCATCAACACTTGATACTCCTTCTGGATATCTGCCTCAGCGACTTTCAGCATCGAAAACAGCTCGGCGATGGTTTTATTCATCCCTTGCATGTTGTACTGCTGGACGAAGCTCTTGTAGCTTGGAGGGAGTGACTGGAGAATTCTGTCAATGATAGCCTCATCCGGGAACACAAGTCCCAGATCAGCTATGCGGGTATAGTACCCAGACATCTTCAGTAAGTGCTCACTGACAGACGAATTCTCCTCCATCTTGCAAGCGAAGAATTTATCGGTGGTCTCATACCTCTCGATCTTAGCATTCTTCTCAAAGATGAATTTCAACTCCGTGTACATCTCATATGCACCATGACGTTCAAAACGCCTTTGGAGTCCTCCTTCCAAGCCGTACAACATGGCACATTGTACTATCGAATAGTCATCCGAACGCGTCTGCCAGACGTTCATATCGTCCGCAGAGGCTCCAGGAGCGGGGGGTTGACCCAGCGGTGCATTTAGGACATAAACCTTTTGGGCAGCTGTGAGGATGATCCTCAGATTGCGGAGCCAGTCCACAAAGTTGCTCCCATCATCTTTCAGTTTAGCTTTCTCTAGGAACGCATTAAAATTCAGGGGAACTCCTGCGCGAGCCATCTACAACATAAATTTGCAAAGACATTTTTAGACTATTGTTCATGATAAGTGAGTTATTACCTAATCAAATTAATTATAACTCCCACTCAAATTGACATCCCTCCGGTCATTCGAGCGTGACATGATCCAAATTCACCAACCCAAGTCCGATCATCACGTGAGATGAGGTGGTGTCAATGGTGAACATCAACATGTTGATCATATCTACTATATGACTCATGCTCGACCTTTCGGTCCTCCGTGTTCCGAGGCCATGTCTGTACATGCTAGGCTCGTCAAGTCTAACCCGAGTGTTCTGCACGTGCAAAACTGGTTTGCACCCGTTGTATGCGAACGTAGAGTCTATCACACCCGATCATCACGTGGTGCTTCGAAACGACGAACCTTCGCAACGGCGCACACTCGGGGGGAACACAATTTTATCTTGAAATTTTAGTGAAGGATCACCTTATAATGCTACCGTCGTCCTAAGCAAAATAAGATGCATAAAAGGATTAACATCACATGCAAATCATAAGTGACATGATATGGCCATCAACTCGTGCTTTTGATCTCCATCTCCAAAGCACCGGCATGATCTCCATCGTCACCGGCGCCACACCATGATCTCCATCATCATGATCTCCATCATCGTGTTGCCATCGGGGTTGTCGGCGCCCCACCATGCTCTTACTACTATTGCTACCGTTTAGCGATAAAGTAAAGCATTACAAAGCGCTTAATGATTGACACGCAGGTCATACAAAAAATAAAGACAACCCTATGGCTCCTGCCGGTTGCCGTATGCATCGACATGCAAGTCGATGTTAACTATTACAACATGATCATCTCATACATCAAAATATATTTCATCATGTCATTGGCCATATCATATCACATACATACCCTGCAAAAACAAGTTAGACGACCTCTAATTTGTTGTTGCATGTTTTACGTGGCTGCTATGGGTATCTAGCAAGAACGCTTCTTACCTACGCAAAACCACAACGGTGATATTCAAGTTGCTATTTAACCTTCTACAAGGACCGCCTTGTTCTATTCCGATTCAACTAAGATAGGAGAGACAGACACCCGCCAGCCATCTTATGCAACAAAAGTCACATGTCTGTCGATGGAACCGGTCTCATGTACGTGGACATGTAAAGTTGGTCCGGGCCGCTTCATCCTATAATACCGCTGAATCAAGAAAGACTAAGGAGGGCAGCAATTTAAACATCAACGCCACAAACTTCTTTGTGTTCTACTCGAGAAAGCATCTACGCCAGATCCTAGCTCATGATGCCACTGTTGGGGAACGTTGCATGGGAAACAAAAATTTTTCCTACCGTTCACCAAGATCAATCTAGTAGAAGCAACTACGAGAGGGGAGTGTGATCTACGTACCCTTGTAGATCGCTAAGCGGAAGCGTTATGAACGCGGATGATGGAGTCGTACTCGTCGCGATTCAGATCGCCGAAGACCTAGCACCGAAGCAACGGTGCCTCCGCGTTCTTCACACGTACGGCTCGGGGACGTCTCCTCCTTCTTGATCCAGCAAGGGGTGGAGGAGAGGTTGATGGAGAACCGGCAGCACGACGGCGTGGTGGTGATGGTGGAGAAGAACTCCAGCAGGGCTTCGCCTAAGCACTGCGGGAGGAGAAGATATGACGGGAGAGGGAGGGCAGCACCGAGGCACAAACTGTGTTGGCTGCCCTCCCTTTGCCCCACTATATATAGGGGGGGTGGAGAGGCTAGGGCGCCCTAGGGTTTCCCCCTAGGGGCCGGCGGCCAGGGCAAGGGGAGGGGGGCGGCGGCCAGGGCAGGGGGAGGCGCCCAGGCCCTAGGGTTTCCCCCCCTAGGTGCCTTGCCCCCCAAGCCCAAGGGGTGCGGCCAGCCCTAGGGGGTCCCACCCCCTTAGCCGCATGGGGAGAGGGCCCAGGGGGGGGCGCACAGCCCCCTGAGGGCTGTGGTGTCCCCCCTTGTGGCCCAATAGGCCCAGAACACCTTCCGGACCCCCCGAAAACCTTCCCGGTACTCCGCCGATTTCCCGATGCTCCCCGGAACACTTCCGGTACTCCGAAACCTTTCATCCTATATATCAATCTTCGTCTCCGGACCATTCCGGAGACCCTCGTCATGTCCGGGATCTCATCCGGGACTCCGAACAACCTTCGGTAACCATGCACTCTTCTCACTAACAACCCTAGCGTCACCGAACGTTAAGTGTGTAGACCCTGCGGGTTCGGAAACCATGTAGACATGACCGAGACACTCCCAGGTCAATAACCAATAGCGGGATCTGGATACCCATATTGGCTCCTACATGTTTCTCGATGATCTCATCGGATGAACCACTATGTCAAGGATTCAGGCAATCCCGTATACAGTTCCCTTTGTCTCGTCGGTATGTTACTTGCCCGAGATTCGATCGTCGGTATCTCTATACCTAGTTCAATCTCGTTACCGGCAAGTCTCTTTACTCGTTACCGTAATACATAATCCCGTGACCAACTACTTAGTCACTTTGAGCTCATTGAGATGACGTATTACCGAGTGGGCCCGGAGATACCTCTCCGTCACACGGAGTGACAAATTCCAGTCTCGATCCATGTCAACTCAACAGACACCCTCGGAGATACCTGTAGAGTACCTTTATAGTCACCCAGTTACGTTGCGACGTTTGGCACACACAAAGCACTCCTACGGTGTCAGTGAGTTACATGATCTCATGGTCATAGGAACTTATACTTGACATGCAGAAAACTATAGCGATAACTGACACGATCAAAAGCTATGTTAACGTTTGGGTCTCGTCCATCACATCATTCTCCTAATGATGTGATCCCGTTATCAAATGACAACTCATGTCTTATGACCTGGAAACCGCGGTCATCTTTGATCAACGAGCTAGTCCTGTAGAGGCACACTAGGGACACAAAGTCTGTCTATTCATCCACACGTGTATCTGAGTTTCCAATCAATACAGTTATAGCATGGATAATAAACGATTATCATGAACAAGGAAATATAATAATAACTCTTTTATTATTGCCTCTAGGGCATATTTCCAACAGAATGTTCATGCATATGTGGATGACATTGTGGTGAAATCCAGGAAGGAGGAGACATTGATAACAGACCTGAAAGAGACCTTTGACAATCTCCGGGTTTATAAAATGATGCTTAATCCGGAGAAGTGCATTTTTGGCGTTCCGGCAGGCAAGCTCTTGGGGTTCTTAGTATCGAACAGGGAAATTGAAGCTAATCCGGAGAAGATCAAGGCAATTACATCCTTGGCAAAACCGGCGTGTATCAACGATGTCCAACGTGTGGCGGGCCGTATTGCAGCACTCAGCTGGTTTATCAGCCGTTTGGGGGAGAAGGCTATCCCGCTTTATCAGATGATGAAAAAGACAGATCGCTTTATCTGGAGTGAGGCTGCTGATGCTGCGTTTGAGGACCTGAAGAGGCAATTGGCAGAGCCACCAGTCCTTGCTGCCCCATTTGATAATGAGCCGTTGTTGTTATACGTGGCTGCTAATGCCCGTGCAGTAAGCATTGCCATTGTGGTAGAGCGCAAGGAGGCAGGCAAAGAATATCCGGTTCAGCGACCGGTTTACTACATTAGTGAGGTGCTCATCGAATCAAAACAGAGATACCCGCACTGGCAGAAACTGGTGTATGGAGTCTTCATGGCAAACCGGAAGCTAAAACACTATTTTCAAGGCCATCCAATCATTGTGGTCAGTTCAGCTCCGTTGGGGGATATAATCCAGAACAGGGAGGCTACTGGTCAAGTTGCAAAATGGGCCATTGAGCTTAGCCCGCACGGATTGAAGTATGTGCCTCGTACTGCAGTCAAATCCCAGGCATTGGTGGATTTCATCAACGATGGGACAGAGTTGCAAGCACCTGAAGAGAAGCCGGATCACACATATTGGACTATTCACTTTGACGGATCAAGGCAATTGGAGGGCTCGGGGGCTGGAGTCGTGTTAACTTCCCCACGAGGTGATAAGTTATGTTATGTCCTCCGTTTAATGTTCCTTGTACTAACAATGCTGCTGAGTATGAAGCTCTCCTCCATGGTCTGTGGATGGCCAAGGAGATGAACTTAAGCCGGGTTAAGTGCTTTGGCGATTCAGACCTGATGGCACAGCAAGTATCTGGCAAGTGGGACTCCAAGGATCCACTCATGGCGGCATATCGACGAGAGGTGGACACTGTCGCTGGACACTTCAAGGGTTATCAGGTGGATCATATAGACCGGCGAAAGAATGAAGCGGCTGACGCGTTAAGCCGACCGGGTTCTTAGCGTAAACCTGTTCCACCTAATACCTTCTTGGATAAGTTGCACAATCCGTCGGTGCAGTTACCTTCAGAAGAGGACTTGGCTGTTCCTGATCTGGAGGCACAATTGGTCGCGGCACTTCATGTTATTCCGGATTGGACGCTTCCCTACCTGGCGTATATGAACCGAGGTGAGTTACCAGAGGATGAAGTCTTGGCTCGACAGATAATCCGGTGGTTTAGGTCAATGACTATTGTCAATGGAGAACTTCATCATCGCAGCGTCTCTGGGGCATTTTAGCGGTGTGTGTCACCAGAGGAGGGCTGTGATATTCTTAGAGAGATTCATGAAGGAGATTGTGGTCATCATGCCAGTTCAAAATCTTTGGTGGCTAAAGCTTTTTGTCAAGGGTTCTACTGGTTGACGGCTCATGCTGACGCAGAGGACTTGGTCAGAAAATGTGATGCTTGCCAGAAATTTTCACAGCGTGCTCATATACCGACGCGGGAGTTGAGGATGATTCCAATTACTTGGCCGTTTGCGACCTGGGGGCTTGATATGGTTGGACCCTTTAAGAGATCCCAAGATAAAAAGACCCACCTAAAGATAATGAAAAAGCAAGGCAAGATGCATTGGACCGGCTGGATGAAGAACGTGACACGGCAGCAGCTCGATCGGCGATTTATCAGCAAGACCTGCGCCGGTACCACAGTCCCCGGGTTAAAACCAGGACGTTTCAAGAAGGAGATCTGGTACTCCGGCTCATCCAAGACCAGACGGGCGTGCACAAGCTATCCCCACCTTGGGAAGGACCCTTTGTGGTCAGCAAGAACCTGCACAATGGAACATACTACCTCGTTGACGTTCGAGAACATAAGGACTCGCGTACGGCGGAGGAGGAGACCAAGCGGCCGTGGAACATTGCTCTTCTTCGACCTTACTATACTTGAGCCATAGGCTCCGCTTTATGTACATATCTTTTGTATATACTATCTTTAATATAATAAACCGACGCCCCCGGTAAACCGGGGTATCAGCCGCATTTTCCATAAGAGTATCACATGGGGGCTTCTGCGGGCAAGGGAGTTCCTATGGCCTCTTAAACCGGCGACCGCGTCAAGACCATCATAAGGGCATAACTCTGGTTGCTTGGGCACTTTCCACATGATGATGAGGGGCAAAAAAGAGTTTGATGCCTAGCACAACTCAAACATAGGCCCCGATGAGCAATGCTCAAATGCTACCTGGGGGCTCCTGATGCAAGTCATCAGCGAGTTGAAAACTCTTGTAGTAAACACGGCTTGGAAGCTTGGTGTATACACCTAAAACCCCGGATTAGCCTACCTGCATCAAGTAAGTCACGCCGCCTAGGTAAACCTGGTATGACCGGTCGAACGTGCACACAAGTCAATCCTTATGGACCCTGAACTTGGTAACGTTAAATTGACGATCATCAAGTGATTACACAAGTCAAATCTTTACGAGATTTTGAACATTGGTAGCATTTAACATTGATGATTTGATTAAGGATTGCGGACCATCTTAACAGGCTTTTGCAAAAATGGTTAATGAAAGTAGCCTGGCAGCTCATAAAAAGCCTCGAATTTGGAGCTTCACAGCTCGTAAAAAGCCTCGACTACATGGTCTTATTTGTCCAAAAAACTATATTTTTTATTTTTTATGTTTTCTCAAATCTTTATCTTCAAGGTCATTGGTTTTTCAACCAAGTCCATTCATTCAAGAGTGGATGACTACAAAGTTGCCACTACATCCGTATTTACAGAGTTATAGTCTCGGTTATCAACACCAGTACTAAATTACAGTTAAACCGGAGTTCATTGTAACCCGGTTCGGCCTTCATGACGAGCCAACAAATAATCAAAGGAGTCATCAGCACTTACACCTTGGATCGTTCCTGCCGGATTAAGGTTTGTTAAGATACACTTAATCGCAGGTATGGTACATACTTATATTTTATACACAGTTCAAGTTATCAACTTAGATCATGTACTTGGGCAGTATGACCCGTCCGGCGGTAAACCGCCAGGACACTTTAAACATTGTTTTATGCAGAAACAGGTAGAATAAACCGTCAAAGCATTGCAAGCAGGATATATTTCAGAAATTGCCAATCAAAGCAATCTCACAGATATAGTATCTCGGCTATCCTATTACAAGGCGCTGGAAGGCCCAAAAGAATATCCGTTTTTTTCAAACTACTGGGACATAAGGTTAGATCGGCGCTGGTTTAAGACTCTGCATCAACCCGTCGTGATGATTGAGGGTCAGCCTGCTCCGGGTCTTCGGTGGCTTCTTCCAGCTGTTGGAAATCAGTGGTGCTCTAGTCAATCTTGGCAAGCGCTCGGAAATAAACTTCATCATTTATAAGTTCTGACGGATCAATGTCAGGAGCGAAGGTGTGCTGACGGACGGGTGGAATAAGATTTTCGATATCATAGGACGGACGCTCCACCCGTACGTTTTCCATATCATAACCCGGATGATATCTTGATAAGTCCGCTTCATCAGCAAGTTTACTGGCAAGAGGCCGCATATCCTTGGTTAAAGCGCGCAGATCATCACTGGAGAAGGCTGATCCGTCTTCCTTCATGCTCGGATAGCCGTCCATTGCCTCCGCCGGATCAAAATCAGGAACCCACTCCTTCGCTCGGGTTAAAGCCATCAGAGAGCTGGCTCTTGCGGATGACTTCTTCACTTCGACAATACGAGCAGGCAGAATTGACAGCTTTTCTAAGGTACCTTGGATGGTGGTAGGAGTCGGTTTATTGTGCGAGATAGCACTGATGGCCCTCTGAGCGCCAGAATAAAGCTGCTCCACCAAAGTGTACGCAACTTTTAGTTTCTTTCGCACATCATCTCCAAGATGAGTGATGCGCCTCCCTGCGTTGAAATTATAAAGTTAAACCGGAACATTACATGATTGCAAGGATGAGCTTATGTCAAAGAACTTACCGAAGATGGCAGATGTCATGTCATTTATTTGCTACCTCAACCCGGACAGCTCTTCTGTCACCGGGTTAAGAGCAGCCTCATCATCACTGGCTCTTTTTTCCAAAGCAGCCTTTTCCACCTCCCAAGCTGATTGCTTCGATTCAAAATCCTTCTTTAGCTTCTCCATATTAGCTAATGCAAGGGTAAGCTCCTCCTTGACTTTAACAGAAGTAGTCTCTTGGAATTTTAGGCTATCCCGGAGTTTAGTTATTTCAGAGGCACTCCGGTTCAAGTCAGTCTACCAAAGATAAAGTATATCAGATATTCATGGAGCAATTCAGTCAAAGTCCCAAGCACATAACAAGTTATGCACTTGACACTTGGGGGCTAATGTACATTTGCAGTGAAAACAGGCACATTTTTTCAGACAAGTCCCAAGCACATAACAAGTTATATACTTGGCACTTGGGGCTAATGTGACATTGTTCTAAACATAGGAAAAGTCCCGGTTTACCCTCAATGAAGTAAACCGGCCCTTGGGGGCTACACGTGCAAGTCAAAGTTCTATATTTGATCTACTGAAGTCCCGGTTCACCCTAAAAGGCTAAACCGACACTTGGGGGCTACGATGGACTAAAGGCACTGTTACAAGGCACAAGCAGACAAAAGACTAAGACAAAGGAAAAGAAGTTACCTCATAGCGTTCCTTCATTAAATTGACCAAGCCGGCTTCATAGTCACGGCTGGTATGTAACCGGTTTAAGTACCCGGAATGAAGCTCCTGAGTACTGAGCTGCGCATAGCTGGATAGGTCGGTGTTCCACTTGCCCTTGTCCTTGTGAAAAAACTCTTCCTTGGCAATGTGTTTGGCCAAAGCAACAGGCTCTCCTGGGGTGGTAAAACCGGTCCCAGTGACCTCAACGTCATCAGTTGAAGCAGCAGTTGGCCTAGAAGGTTTAGCAGCAGCGGGATTGACATGGGCAGGACTAGCAGGAGCCGGGCTAACCCAAGCAGGGCTGGCCAGTTCAGCAGTATGGTCCATGAGGTCGTTCCCCTGAGTAGCAAGATCTTGATCCATAGGAGGAGAATCATCATGTGGAATTTCAACATTGTCTTCTAAGGGGTTGGCAAGATCAAGATCATCTGCCTGTCCAGAGGTGGTATTTTCGACTGCCGGTTTGCTCAATATGACATTTTTGCTAGGCTTGGGCATACTGAGGAAAGATTAAAGAGATAATGAAAATCAGAAGTCAAAGATGGAAAGTTAAATCGGACAGAGTAAAAGACAGCTTACCCGTGAACAGTCTTGAGGGCAGGTTCTTGTGTGGCGGTCGATTCGCCAGAAGAGGAGAGAGGAGTTTCCTGATAATTCGAGTCAGACGGATTAAGGGTTTGACGAATAAGACCTGCTTGGGATAAAGAGCAGTTGGAGTAAGTAAAACCTCAGAACGACGCCTTCGAGCCGGAGTGTGCGGTAATCCGGTAGATTCAACCACATGACCACTGTGGCGAGTGGTGCGGCGAGCTTCTGATACGTCCAAAACGTATCTATAATTTCTGCTTGCTCCATGCCTCTTTTGGGTGATATTGCTATGATATTTATACACTTCCATACACTTTTGATCATATTTGGACTAACCTATTAACTCAGTGCACCCCAGTGCCAGTTTCTGTTTTCTGCTGTTTTTGTATTTCAGTTTTTCCCATTACGAGAACTGCCAGAAAAATCCCGGAAAAATTATATAAAAAATCAGCGTTCCAGAAGGTTCCCGGTAGCCAAAGTACAGCCGGGGGGGCCACCAGGGCTCCAGGCGCCCTGGCGGCGCGCCCCCCCTGGGCCGCGTCGGGGGGGCGCCTGGGCCCCCCGAGCCTCATCTGGTGCCCCCCTTTGGCATATATTTAACACCCGTCGCAGAAACCCTGATTCCGGACCTGTCAGGGATATTACTAGCAGGTATGAACCGGCTAGTGTAAACCGGCTTAGTTATATTATACTTGGTTGTAATATTTAGTAAAGGCTACGGCCCATAAAATCCTAGGGCCCATGTATAGAATTATGGTTTGTAAACCGCCAAGCGATGTAACTTGAGAGATAAGGAAGAAAGGACAGAGACCGAGGCGGACACGAGTATGAGCCGGCCTCGGGACTCTGTAAACCGGACCAGGCGTCACCTCTATATAAAGGGACGACCCGGCGACGGTTCAGGGACAAGCAAGAATCAACCCGTCGAGACTACAGGCAAGCGATCCGCTCCCTGTAAACCGACGCCCAAGCAATACCAAACCAACTAGATGTAGGCTTTTACCTTCATCGAAGGGGCCGAACTAGTATAAACTCTCTGTGTCCTTTGTGTGCTATGAACCCCTTCAAGCTAACCCGTGCGATGGTTCCATCATCAAGTCCGTTAAACCGGACATCTGCCGTGCTAATTCCACGACAGTTGGCGCCCACCGTGGGGCCTCCGCACGATGGTTTCGAGTTCTTGAAGGGCAGCTTTGAAGGGCTCAAGGGTTACGCGATCGGCCGGATGACCAAGAGTCTCCGTGGCCGGATCTACATCGACGACGCAGGTTGGGGACCGGAGGCCGATTCAATCGAATACGGGTACCGGGTTCCCTTCGGTGGCATCCAAGTCTTCATTGGCAAAATTGGCGAACCGGGACCTGAGCCGGACATCTTCCCCAACATCGTCGAGCCGGCTCAGCGTGCGAGATCGGCCCGGATTCAGCCCGCCATGAAGCACGTGTTCGTTGGAGCAATCCACGGAGTTCGAGCCGAAGACGGATCGGAATCCGATGGTGCAACAATTGTCTACTCCGACGACGAATCTTCATCCGGAGAAACTGAGTCTCTGTATCAGTTGCAGGACGGCCGGTCCGAGGGCGAGTCCGATGGAAACAGTATTCCGGACCCCTTCGACCCGCCAAACCGGGTGGCTGTCTTTATGGCCGGTTCACAGCCCCCAGTGAATGGGACGACAACACAAGCTGGTGTAGGGGGGAGTGGCCCGGTCCTCTCACCTACTGACGTTCTATCCACCTTGATCGACGAGTTCACAGCTAAAGCGGTGGAAGCAATAGCTCCAGCAGACAAGGCGCAGCATGATGCAGAGCTCCTTCAGCTAAAGGGCCGGATTGATCAATTAAAGGAGGATCTGAAAGCAGAGAAGGCAATGATAGCAAGGAGGCAAGCAGAATTGGATGATCAGGCTTTTCACCTAAGGATGGAGCAGGCCTCTACGCAGGGAGTAAGAAGTCGGAAGTACCAATCTCGTATACCGCCGGTTTACGAAGCCACGGATCTGTTTAGAACACCAGGGGCAGGGACTAGCAATAATCCCGCTTTAAACCGAAGGGCACCCCCAGTCAGGGATGAGCCGGTTCAGCAGCCTATTGCGGAGCAAGACCGGGGATCACGTCTACACCTCACCCATCAGGTCACTATTCGAACCCGTTGGATAACATCGTTGCTGCTGCAGCACGATTGGCCGCTTTACCCGATGAGGGGACGTCCCGTGTAGCATTGGAGGCGCGCCGGGTCAAGGAACTGCTTAATACAGCGTTGATACAGCAGCAAGCATATTCTCATAGCAGGGAAAGGCTACATTCAACTTGTAGGATCGAAAGTATGTCTAGAGGGGGGGGGATTAGACTACTTGTAAATATAAAAATTCTGCCTTTTGATCATGAACAGTTTTTGGCAGTTTCACAATTATGATCAAGACAAGTATCACCCTACACATGCAATTCTAGAGTATAAGCAGCGGAAAGTAAATTGCACATGTAGTAAAGAGAGGTGGAGAAGATCAAACGCAATTTGGAGACGCAATGATTTTTCCCGTGGTTCCGATAGGTAGTGCTATCGTACATCCACGTTGATGGAGACTTCAACCCACGGAGGGTAACGGCTGCGCGAGTCCACGGAGGGCTCCACCCACGAAGGGTCCACGAAGAAGCAACCTTGTCTATTCCATCATGGCCTATACCCACGGAGGGCTAGCCTTACTCGGGGTAGATCTTCACGAAGTAGGCGATCTCCTTGCCCTTACAAACTTCTTGGTTCAACTCCACATCTCGATGACGGAGGCTCCCAAGCGACACCTAACCAATCTAGGAGGCACCACCCTCCAAAAGGTAATAGATGTTGTAGATGATGATGAACTCCTTGCTCTTGTGCTTCAAATGATAATCTCCCCAACACTCAACTCTCCTCACTGATATGGCTGTGGTGGAAGAAAGGATTGAGTGGAAAGCAACTTGGGAAGGTTAGAAATCAAGTTTCATATGGTAGGAATGGAGCAACTTGATCTCAACACAAGGGTAGGTAGTTCTCTTCTCAGAAAGTGTAAGGTAGGAGTGGTAGTTCTTTCTGATGGCTCTCTTTTCAAATGAAGAGGGGGTGGAGGGGTATATATAGCCTCCACACAAAATCCAACCGTTACACACATAATTGAGCAATCTCGGTGAGACCGAAGTTGACAACTCGGTCTGACCGAAAGTTCAAATATAGTGAACGTTGGGGTTTTCGGTGGGACCGAAAATACCATCTCGGTTTGTCCGATTTGAGTAAAGATAGGAACTTGCCAGTTTCGGTGGGACCGAAATTATCAACTCGGATATTCCGATATGATGACAAACGGTTACAGAAGGTTGGCAGCCCGTGTTTCGGTGAGACCGAACTCAAACTCGGATTGACCGATTTTTCTAGGGTTTGGCTTATGGCTGAGGTGGTTCATCTCGGTGGGACTGAGTTGGAAGAATCGGTTTGTCCGAGATTACTTATGAGTGTGTATTGTAGTGAAAGTTGCTGATAGTTGAAGGAGATATATCACTAAGCACTTGAGCAACCAGATCATCAACACAACCTCATCCCCTTTTAATAGTATTGGCTTTTCCTATGGACTCAATGTGATCTTTGATCACTAAACCAAAAATGGAGTCTTGAGCTTTTGCCAATGCTTGCCTTAGCATTTTGAGGGGTCCACTTCTTCAGTCATTTCCATACCCGTATCACTGAACTTCTCTGAAATGATTCTCAAGTAACTATTAGTTCAATGATATATATATGTTTTTATTAATTACCAAAACCACCCGGGGATTAGTTGCACTTTCAATCTCCCCCTTTTTGGTAATTGATGACAACATATAGATCAATGCTTCGACAAAGGATATAATCAATGAATAATATCGTCGCTTTGAGAAGTATGTGATAAGCAAGAGCTCCCCCTAAATTTGTGCATTATTTAAAATTTGCATTTGAATGCAAATGCACAATCGATTAGGATTATGGGTTACTCTTCCATGTCACATACATCTTGGTGGAGCGCACAAAATGATAAGAATGAAAAGCATGCACCCAATCACCAAGACATGAGTAAATAGCCATACAAAAAGGAATAGCATATGATAAGCATTAAGCACACATTAAAGCATAGTATGACCAAGCACTCATTAAGGTAGCATCAAACGTAGTATCAAGCACACTGAAAGTTTCAATAACCAAAAGAACCAAATGTATCTCAAAGAAAACCGGCAAAAGAACGAAAGAGCACTCTCTCTCTCGAAGCCCTATGATCTATACAATTTATCCCCCTTTGGCAACAAGTTACCAAAAAGTTCGAAAAAGCATAGAGCTAAACGTCACTGTGGGCTCTGCTGGCGGCTCCCGTCTGGGTAGATGTCGGAGTAGAAATGACGGCATCGGCGAAGACTTCAGCTGATGTCTGCGCTGGAGGAGTGGATGCTGGAGCTGTGGCTGGAGTGACTGCTGGAGCTGTAGGAGGTGCTGAAGTGGTAGCCCTGGAGTCAGTCACTAGAATAGCAGCTGATCGGGATCCTCTGGGAACCTGAGCAGTCTGGCGATGAGTGTCCTGGACTAGGTCATCCTGCATGAGCTCTGCTCTGTCCTGCCTTGCTTCCTCCATGTCTGCCTCAAGCTTGTTGACGGTCACCTGAATCTCAGTCAGCTTCACGTCCAGAGCGTGGATCTTGTCGTCAACAATCCTTTCCAAGCTTTCCTGAGATTGTTCAATGCTGGCCAGGCGTTGTTCAATCCTCTGGGTAGCTTCAAGAATCTGCTCTCCGAAGCTCTTTGGTTTAGCTGCTGCTGCTGCTGCCGCCTCTTTATCAGCTTTGGCTTTCTTAGCAGCTTCAATCTTGGCTTGACCTTCAACCGAAGTTGGATCCTCCTCGTCCATCACAACAACATTATCTTCATGCTCTGGCTGCAGTGGTAAGTGCTTCCTATCCAACATGAATTTGCCCGTGCCAAACTTGGCATTGATAAGCATCTGAATATGCGGGGCAAATCCACACGACCTCTTCTGGTCAGCTGCAGTCCTCTTAATGGTCTCTACCATTAAGTCCATCACCTTGAAAGGTGCCTTCTCATCGAGTATGTGCAGCATGTTGATAGAATAGCCTCGGATCATGCGATGGTCTCCAGACTTGGGCATCAAGGTATGCCTCAGAATAGTGTTTGTGGTAGGTAGACCTGCCTGGAGATAGTACTCTGAGCCAAGCTTCCACCCTTCCAAATCTGCTGCGGGGATCTCCTTGTACATGTTCTTCATGGAATCATGGTTCTTCTTAGGAATCCCATAGACATCAATGTCGTCCTCTCTTTGCACTGGAGCATTCAGAAGTTCTGCCCATTCTTCAACAGACGAAGAAAACCTTTGACCTTCAGTCATCCAGGTGATCTTGCCATCAGGATAGAAGTGGGCTGTGGCGTAGAACTGCATAATCATCTCATCGTTCCAGTCTGTCAGTTTCTGACCCACGAACTCATCAACTCCACATGCAGTAAAGCTTTCATGCACATGGGGAAAGAAGTCTCGGTGCTCTTCACTGTCAATGTACTCCCAGTCAACATACCTGGTGTCTGCAACAATAGGCTTCTTGTCCATCAGCACAGTCTCATAGAAGTCCTGCTGCTCTCTGGTGTGGAATCTGGGGTCCACAACAGTCCTTCTCCTCACGGCATATGGATCAGACTGTCTCCATAGCCTGAGACCTCTATCCTTCCTTGCCTTCATATCCTCGGCTTGAGGATGAGCATCATTGTGAAGTGGCAATTTTGGACGAAGCTTCAGCAACACATGTTCTTCTTCAGACTCAGACGGTGGCACATCACCTTTGTTCTTCTCAGAGGCTGGGATGTTCCTGGTAGTCCTCTTGGGCTTGGCAGAAGGCTTTGCTGGAGCTGCCTTAGCTTGAGCAGGCTTCTTGGGCTTAGAAGTGGCTTGAGCCCTAATTGCATCACCCATGAGTTTCTGCTTCTGAGGAGCTGGCTGGGGTTCTTCTTCTTCTTCTTCCTCAACTGCTGCATCTGCATGAGGTTCCGCATACACTACCCTCTTCCTCTTGGAAGTTTTCTTCACTTTACTTGGAGCTGGCTCTTCCAAGTTCAGCTTCTTGGCAACAACTGATTGCTTGACCTTGCTGGTGCCTTTCTTTGACTGATGCCCTTGGTGCTCTTTGGCAACAACTTTTCTCTTGGGCTTGGAGGTTACTTCCTCAACAATGAAGTCAGAGTCCTCATCATCAGAATTTCTCTGCTTTCTGGTTCTGGTGGCTGCAGGAGGCAAGCCACTAGGTGTACTCCTCTCACCATCATCACTAGGACTACTAGCCTCAGGACTAGTATCTGCCTCTGGAATCTCTGCAAAAGGTGATTCAGACCTGTTCTGGCTGTCACTGGCATCTGACATGGCTGACAACCTGTGAATAGATAAGGTATAGGCAGAGAAGAAGAGTTATCACAAACTGCAGAGGTTTTTGCAAAAAAATGAGTTCAAATCTTAGTTTTGAGTTTTCATAGAATGCATTTCGGTCAAACCGATTTTCAGTTTCGGTGAATCCGAAGTGTATACAGAGGCTTACCACACCACTTTCGGTCAGACCGAAGTGGGTTTCGGTCCTGCCGAAACACTAGGGTTTCACTAAGACTCTACATCGCTCACACCGATTTGCACGACTCGGTTAGACCGAAAGGTGCAGTGCAATGACCAGAGGCCAAATCGGTCATTCCGAGTTTTCAAAATCGGTTTCACCGAGATGTATTCCGTGGAAACCTAACCCTAAGAATTTTACTCGAAACTAGAACCGATCTGATGTTAAGGAAGATTTCAAACGTGGCTAGATACAGGGCAAACCAATCGTTCAATGAATCAGATGGGGAGCAAGAGAGGGATCGAGACTCACCCTAACTTGGTGGAGTCCCTCTACGGCGGCAACGGCGCGGAGGATAAAACCGTTGACGGCGGCGGAGACCTGCGGCGAGGGCGCACAGGCGACGACGGCGACGATCCGGAGATCAGGGTGACGGCAGCAGGGGACTTGGGGGCGAAACGGTTTGAAGAAATAATCGCGCGCTGCCCTCAGTATTTATATCCCCTTGCTGTCGGTGGGACCGAGTTGAAAAACTCGGTGACACCGAGATGGATAACTGCTATGCAGTTACGCATATCGGTCACGCCGAGATTTAGAACTCGGTTTCACCGAGATGAAACCTAGATCAGTCTAAGCGTTTCGGTTGGACCGAGTGGGAGAAGTTGGTCTGATCGAAATTGACTTAGAAGGTTTTGGAAGTCAGCCTTAGACGGATCGGTGGCTCCGAGTGCTCCTCACTCGGAGGGTCCGAAAATGACTTGTTCAAAGTTTGTGATATGAGCATGAATAGAATTTGAGACAAGAAAGCATAGATAGCTAGGGAAGGTACTTAGGCATTCTTGTCCATCCATTTGGCCAGAAAAATCAAAACAACCAAAACAACAAATGGATGTCCTCGAATGGATAAAATCATGCATTCAACATGCTCACACAATAAGATAGCAAATGAAATATGTCTCAAACATGCACAACCAAAACTCTAGCTACTAGCACACAATTTGTCGATGACTAGGTCATCTTTATATGAGTATTTTGACTTAGGAGCCAAATGAGAACATTTGATCATAGGTCATACTCATCGTTTAAGCACAAGTGGGGTTACCACTTTTACATAAAGCATTGATGTGTTCACATCATTTGGAGATGATTTAGCTCAATTTTTAGATCAAAGCTCCCCCTAGATGTGAGAACCCCTTTTAAAGGGTCAAACTAACCTTGGGTTGTCGTAGAAGACTTCATGTAGATGTTGAAGATGTGGATGCTCAATGTTGATGTAGATCATCAAGAGTTGGGAGCTATCCTTTGGATTAGGGCACTTTCAATACCTACATGGGTTAGTCCCACAAGGAACAAACAAGGATATCCATGGACATAGATTGAAGTTCACAAAAGATGATGTCCTATGAAAGCAATGATTACCTTGTCCCTTGACTTACCAACAAGAGGGTTTGTGACTCCATGAACTAGTGCATGATGTGGAAGTTGATTGCACAAGTTGCCAAAATGAATATGAGTGAAGTATGTTGGCGGAGTCACCCTCAAGAACCTTCTAGTTCTTCTTCTTTGGGATCCACATCACCTTGATGGGAATCCTTGGGGTTGTAGTTGAGCTTGACGAAGTAGAACTTGATGTGTCCTTGGGAACCCACTTGACCATGGCTTGAGGTGCTTCAATGAATGCATCAATCTCCTCTTGAAGCTTGTCCTTGGCCTTTAGCTTGTGGTCTTGTGGTGGAAGGTCATCTTGAGCTTGTTCCACATTGGAAGAAGTAGGATCATACTTCTCCTTTTGAGAAACAAACTGTGGAGTAGGGTATTGACCTTCTTCCCACTCAACACCTTCGGCGTTGAACTTTCGCTCAAAACCAATCCCTTGATTCTTCCGGTGCCTTCCTTGTTTGCGAACAATTTCCTCAAAGTTCTTGCTTCCGGCAAGACTCTTGTAGACACCTTTCTCTATGATTTCCTTCAATAAGCTATTTTCTTGCTCAAGTGTAACTTGGCTTGAAACATTGTTAGTGGAATCAAGAGAACTACTAGAAGTAACAACATTAGATTTAACATGGTTATTGTTACTACTAGAGGAAGAATTTTTCTTATGCTTGTCATGCTTAGTCTTAATAGGTGGCAAGAAATTAGACAAGAGAAGTCGTTTGGCAAGATATGAAGAACTCTTCTTTCGAAGATCGTCATTGATCGCTTTTAGAAACTCATGTTCTTGCTCTAGAGTGAGCTTCTCGAAGCGTAGCTTCTCATGAGATCTTAGGAGCTCTCTATGATCTTCTTGAGTTGTTTCATGAGCTAACTTAAGAGTGTTTAGTTCTTTAGTTAGACACTCAATCTCGTTCATAACATTGTCATTCGACTCTTCTCGACTATAAAGACTACTAGCATTTTCATCGTTACTAAGCTCACTAGATTTATCATGCAAGAGCTCATCTTCACCAAGCAAGTCATCCTCATCACTATCAAAGTCAATGAATTCAGGGTGAGTTACCTTGGGGCCTTTAGCCATGAAGCATCTTCCAATTCCCTCATTTGGTGAATCAAATAAGTCGTAGGAGTTGGAGTTGGAGGATACGAGAGCAAGACCGACAACACCTTCATCTTGACTGTAGTCGGAGTCGGAGTGATAGCTTCCATTGGATTGATTGTCGGAGTCGGAGCCAGAGACCCATTCACCTACATGAGCTTGATGTCTTCTTCTTGTGTAGCTCCTTGATGACTTGTCTTTCCTCTCCGAATCCTTGCTTCTCCGAGAGGGTCTTCGTTCATAACGATCATCTCTACTCCTTCTCTCTTTCCGAGGTGACTCATCTCTTGATCTTCTTCTTGGAGATTCTTCTCTTCTCTTGTGGGGAGCCGTACACTCATTTGAGAAGTGTCCGGGTCTTCCACAATTGTAGCAGTTTCGATCACGACTAGAAGATCTCTTTTCATTATATGATCTAGATTTTGAGCTTCTTTCTTTGCCTCTATTCTTGTAGAACTTGTTGAAGTTCTTAACCATTAGGCTTATCTCTTCATTGGAAATTAACTTGTCACTTGAGGTTGTGGGAGCATCACTTGTAGCTTTGTAAGCACCACTTGACTTGTTGTGAAGCTCTTCCTTATCCTTAAGTGTCATCTCATGAGCAACAATTCTTCCAATGACTTCAGTTGGCTTGAGAGTCTTGTAGTTTGGCATCATTTGGATCAAAGTGCACACGGTGTCATACTTTCCATCCAAAGCTCTGAGAATCTTCTTAATGATGAATCGGTCGGTCATTTCTTCGCTTCCTAAGCCGGCAATCTCATTTGTGATGAGAGCAAGCCTAGAGTACATTTCAGCGACTCCTTCACCATCCTTCATCTTGAACTTGTCAAGTTGACCTTGAAGAATATCTAGCTTTGATTCCTTCACAGACTCAGTACCTTCGTGCATTTCAACCAAAGTATCCCAAATCTCTTTAGCATTCTCAAGACGGCTGATTTTGTTGAACTCCTCGGGACACAAGGCATTGAAGAGAATGTCACAAGCTTGAGCATTGTTTTGCAACATCCGCAACTCTTCCGGTGTAGCTTCGCGATCCGGAACTTTTCCTTCCTCGAAGAATTCACCTTGCATACCAACACAAATAATGCCCCATGCGGCTGGGTTATGACCAAGAATATGCATTTTCATTTTATGCTTCCAACTAGCAAAATTTGTACCATCAAAGTAAGGACCTCTACGATAATTACCCTCACTAGACGCCATACTCTCCTAGATTGTGAAACCAAGCTTATGGAGTCCAATGCAATGGAAACCAAAACAATGGAGACCAAAGCTCTGATACCACTTGTAGGATCGAAAGTATGTCTAGAGGGGGGGATTAGACTACTTGTAAATATAAAAATTCTGCCTTTTGATCATGAACAGTTTTTGGCAGTTTCACAATTATGATCAAGACAAGTATCACCCTACACATGCAATTGTAGAGTATAAGCAGCGGAAAGTAAATTGCACATGTAGTAAAGAGAGGTGGAGAAGATCAAACGCAATTTGGAGACGCAATGATTTTTCCCGTGGTTCCGATAGGTAGTGCTATCGTACATCCACGTTGATGGAGACTTCAACCCACGGAGGGTAACGGCTGCGCGAGTCCACGGAGGGCTCCACCCACGAAGGGTCCACGAAGAAGCAACCTTGTCTATTCCATCATGGCCTATGCCCACGGAGGGCTAGCCTTACTCGGGGTAGATCTTCACGAAGTAGGCGATCTCCTTGCCCTTACAAAGTTCTTGGTTCAACTCCACATCTCGATGACGGAGGCTCCCAAGCGACACCTAACCAATCTAGGAGGCACCACCCTCCAAAAGGTAATAGATGTTGTAGATGATGATGAACTCCTTGCTCTTGTGCTTCAAATGATAATCTCCCCAACACTCAACTCTCCTCACTGATATGGCTGTGGTGGAAGAAAGGATTGAGTGGAAAGCAACTTGGGAAGGTTAGAAATCAAGTTTCATATGGTAGGAATGGAGCAACTTGATCTCAACACAAGGGTAGGTAGTTCTCTTCTCAGAAAGTGTAAGGTAGGAGTGGTAGTTCTTTCTGATGGCTCTCTTTTCGAATGAAGAGGGGGTGGAGGGGTATATATATCCTCCACACAAAATCCAACCGTTACACACATAATTGAGCAATCTCGGTGAGACCGAAGTTGACAACTCGGTCTGACCGAAAGTTCAAATATAGTGAACGTTGGGGTTTTCGGTGGGACCGAAAATACCATCTCGGTTTGTCCGATTTGAGTAAAGATAGGAACTTGCCAGTTTCGGTGGGACCGAAATTATCAACTCGGATATTCCGATATGATGACAAACGGTTACAGAAGGTTGGCAGCCCGTGTTTCGGTGAGACCGAACTCAAACTCGGATTGACCGATTTTTCTAGGGTTTGGCTTATGGCTGAGGTGGTTCATCTCGGTGGGACTGAGTTGGAAGAATCGGTTTGTCCGAGATTACTTATGAGTGTGTATTGTAGTGAAAGTTGCTGATAGTTGAAGGAGATATATCACTAAGCACTTGAGCAACCAGATCATCAACACAACCTCATCCCCTTTTAATAGTATTGGCTTTTCCTATGGACTCAATGTGATCTTTGATCACTAAACCAAAAATGGAGTCTTGAGCTTTTGCCAATGCTTGCCTTAGCATTTTGAGGGGTCCACTTCTTCAGTCATTTCCATACCCGTATCACTGAACTTCTCTGAAATGATTCTCAAGTAACTATTAGTTCAATGATATATATATGTTGTTATTAATTACCAAAACCACCCGGGGATTAGTTGCACTTTCACAACACCACGTCCTAGCCGGAGTTACACTAGGCAGTGGGAAGAGCCAGAAGTATCTAGCAGTGAACGCATGCGGCATCAGCGCAGAGAGGATAATCCGGTAGGTGCAGCGGCACCAGCTCCGGATACAAACCGGGTTAGATCAGGAGCCCGAGAAGAGGTTCGTCAAACGACGTCGGCTCGCACAGCCACAGCAGAAACAGGAGTTACGACGAGTTCTTTTGGGGTGCAATGTCTTATCCCCGCTTTACGGAGTGTCAAGCTGCCTAAAGATTTTAAAGGGCCCCTCAAGGTACCTAATTACACAGCGGATTTAGCTCCAGAAGCTTGGGTTGAAAGTTATGAGATGGCCATGGAGATGCTGGACGTGGATGAATCGGCTTGTGCAAAGTACTTTACTATGATGCTGGAGGGTACAACCCGGACCTGGCTGAAGGGTTTACCCCCAATTCCATCGGATCATGGGGGGGAACTGCGCAGCCAGTTTATCAAAAACTTCAAAGATACATGCAAGCAGCCGATGTCAGTGGTGGATCTAGCAGCTTGTATGCAAGGAGAGCAGGAGTCTACGGCTGCTTGGGTGCGGAGAGTAGCGGAGATCTTGCACTCTTCGAATGGTATCAATCCTAGTACAGCGATAGTGACTTTGGAAAACAATTGCCGGTTTGAATCTTTAAAGTTAAAACTAGGACGGCTTAAAAGGGATTGCAATGATATGGGAACTCTCATGAGTGCTCTGGTAAAATATGGGGACTCTGATAATACCAAGTATCCAGAGGCTGGAGGAGACAAGGCAGGGAAGGTTAACAAGCCTGGTAAACCGGCGCAAGTTAATCCGGCGACTACAAGTTTCTTGGGTAAACGAAAGGCAGAAGGTGGTTCTGACTTCGTGGCCAATACTCAAGTTCAAGGGGGTTTTCAGCGTAGCATGGGCAACCCACCTCCACAATCCGGGGGAGGGGCCGTTAGCTGGGACCAAGAGTTAGATCAGCCTTGTCCGAAGCATGGCTCGAGAAATCGACCGGCAAAACACACTATAAGAGAGTGCAGACCCCTTATGGAAGCAATAGTGGGCCGCTTTAAACCTGATGACAGGCCTCCAAATGGCGGTTCAGGACCAGGATTTTATGGTCCGAGTTATCAAGGGAACAGCTCCGGATCAGGATATAGAGGCAACAACAATGGTTATCAAAACCGGGGTAGTAATCAAAATGGTCAAGGAAGTTATAACAACCAGGGCAATCAGCCACGCAATCAGGGCGGTTACAATAACCAAGGCAGTCAACAGCAGGGCCAAGGGAATTACAATAATCAGGGGAATCAGCAGCGTCAGCAACAGCAGCCGCAATCCGGATATCAGAGTAATCCGAAGGAATTGAGTAGTGGGCAATATCATGTCTTCACCACAAGTCTGTGTAAACGAGATCAGAAGGTTTTGAAGCGGGCTGTTAACGCGGTTGAACCGGCAACACCGCAATTTCTGCGCTGGTCAGAGCAGCCCATTGTATGGAGTAGGGAAGACCACCCAATGCGGGTGGATAATCCGGGCCACTTGGCCTTGGTGGTGGCACCCCAGGTGGGAGGTTATAAATTCACTAAGGTTCTCATGGACGGTGGTAGCAGCATCAATATCTTGTACTATGAGACTTTCCGTCGTATGGGCCTGGCGGATAAGAAGCTAAGGCAATCGAACACGGCGTTCCATGGGGTGGTCCCAGGTAAGTCGGCTTATCCGGTTGGAAAGATTGACTTGGAAGTTACCTTTGGAGATGAGCATGATTCCAGGTCAGAGATGATAACTTTCGAAGTCGTCAAGATCAAAAGCCCTTATCACGCTCTGTTTGGGAGGACGGTTTATGCTAAGTTTATGGCTAGGCCATGTTATGTTTATCTGCAGCTCAAAATGCCGGGTCACAAGGGCACGATCACGGTTCATGGAAGTCGCAAGATAGCAGTGGAATGTGAAGAGGGAGATGCAGCTTATGCGGAGGCGGTATGTGCCACAAAAGAGTTGAAATTTTATAAAGATAATGTTGATCCGGCAGATATGACTCCGCTGAAGAAGCCAACTACAGAGCATGATCCGACGTTGAAGTTTAAATCGGCAGAGGAGACCAAGCAAGTTGATTTTGTGCCAGGAGATTCGTCCAAGCAGTTCACTATCAGTGCTAACCTTGATCCCAAATAGGAAGCGCGCTCATCGAGTTCATCCGTGAGAACCGGGATATTTTTGCATGGAAGCCTTCTGACATGCCAGGTATACCGAGGGAACTCGCTGAGCACAGCCTTAACATTGATCCGAAATATAAACCGGTTAAACAAT
Source organism: Secale cereale (assembly GCA_902687465.1). Classification (NCBI taxonomy): domain Eukaryota; kingdom Viridiplantae; phylum Streptophyta; class Magnoliopsida; order Poales; family Poaceae; genus Secale; species Secale cereale. The sequence continues at coordinate 99,008,936 of LR738715.1, forward strand.
ATTTGCGCCGCTTCAACGAAGAGAGGCGCAAGGCTATAGGGGAAGAAGTGGCCAGGCTCTTGGCCGCATGATTCATAGTGGAAGTCTTTCACCCAGAGTGGTTGGCTAACCCGGTGCTGGTGTTAAAGAAGAATGGGAAGTGGAGAATGTGTGTGGACTACACAGACCTCAACAAGGCTTGCCCAACTGATCCTTTTACTCTCCCTCGCATTGACCAGATCATCGATGCTACAACGGGATGTGAGCGGCTAAGATTTTTGGATGCATACTCAGGATATCACCAGATCAAGATGGCAGTTAAAGACCAAGAGAAGACAGCTTTCATAACACCTTTTGGTGCTTTTTGCTATGTATCTATGCCTTTTGGGCTTAAGAGTGCGCAAGCAACTTATCAGCGTTGCGTTCAGAATTGTCTTAAAGGGCAGATAGGGAGGAATGTTCATGCCTACGTGGATGACATTGTGGTTAAATCAAGGAAGGAAGAGACAATGATAGAGGATCTTAAAGAAACTTTCGACAATCTTAGAGCTTATAAGATGATGCTTAATCCGGAGAAGTGTGCCTTTGGTGTTCCGGCAGGTAAACTACTGGGATTCTTGGTCTCAAACAGAGGAATAGAAGCTAATCCGGAGAAAATCAAGGCCATCACATCTTTAACTAAACCGGTTTGCATCAACGATGTTCAGCGTATCGCTGGCCGGATCACAGCGTTAAGCCGGTTCATCAGCCGTTTGGGAGAGAAGGCGATCCCGCTTTACCAGATACTGAGGAAAACAGACCGGTTTATATGGAGTGATGAGGCGTACGCGGCATTTGAGGATCTGAAGCGGCAACTGGCGAAGCCGCCGGTCTTGGCTGCTCCTGTTGATAAGGAGCCGTTGCTGTTATACGTTGCTGCCAATGCACAGGCAGTCAGCGTCGCAATCGTGGTTGAGCGCAAGGAAGCAGGAAAGGAACACCCGGTTCAGCGCCCGGTTTATTACGTGAGTGAAGTACTCATTGAATCCAAGCAGAGGTACCCACATTGGCAGAAGCTGGTGTATGGTGTATTCATGGCAAACCGGAAGCTGAAGCACTATTTCCAAGGTCATCCGATAACTGTGGTTAGTTCAGCACCGTTGGGGGACATAATCCAGAACAGGGAAGCTACAGGCAGAGTAGCAAAGTGGGCCATTGAGCTCAGCCCACATGAGTTGAAGTATGTACCGCGCACTGCTATAAAATCACAGGCATTGGTGGATTTCATCAATGATTGGACGGAGTTGCAAACCCCTGAGGATAAACTGGACCTTACGTACTGGACGATTCACTTTGACGGTTCAAGATAGTTGGAGGGCTCGGGGGCTGGAGTTGTCTTAACTTTCCCCCGAGGTGATAAATTTTGTTACCTCCTCCGCCTATTGTTTCTTTGCACTAACAATGCAGCAGAATATGAAGCATTACTTCATGGTTTGCGGCTGGCAAAGGAGATGAACTTGAGCCGGGTTAAGTGCTTTGGCGACTCAGATTTGGTGGCACAGCAAGTTTCAGGCAAGTGGGATTCAAGAGATCCCCTCATGGCAGCCTATAGACGAGAAGTTGAAGCAGTTGCAGGATATTTCAAAGGGTATCAGGTGGATCATATAGACCGGCGACGGAATGAAGCGGCCAATGCTCTAAGCCGGCTGGGTTCCCAACATAAACCGGTGCCACCAAATACCTTTTTGGATGAATTGCACAGTCCTTCGGTTCAAATACCATCAGAGGAAGACCTAGCTGTTCCTGATCCGGAGGCACAGTTAGTTGCAGCGCTTCATGTTATTCCAGATTGGACGCTGCCTTATTTGGCATATCTGAGTCGAGGAGAGCTGCCGGATGATGAAGAAGAAGCACGGTAGATAATCCGGCGTTCTAAATCCATGACAATTGCAAACGGAGAGCTTCATCACCGCAGTACTTCTGGAGTGTTTCAGCGGTGTGTGTCAGCGGAGGAAGGTTGTGAGATTCTTCGCGAGATCCATGAAGGGGATTGTGGTCATCATGCCGGTTCAAAGTCATTGGTGGCTAAAGCGTTCCGGCATGGCTTCTATTGGTTAACCGCTCATGCTGATGCGGCAGATCTGGTCCGGAAGTGTGATGCTTGTCAGAAATTTTCGAGACGTGCTCTAGTTCCGGCGCAAGAGCTCCGGATGATACCAATAACTTGGCCGTTTGTGACTTGGGGGCTTGATATGGTCGGACCCTTCAAGCAATCCCAAGATCAGAAAACTCATCTATTAGTAGCAGTGGATAAGTTTACAAAATGGGTTGAAGCAGAGCCTATAAGCAAGTTTGATGCGGCGACGGCAGTCAAATTCATCAAAAAGGTAATTTTCCGGTTTGGCTTTCCACACAGCATCATCACAGACAATGGCACCAATTTATCTCAGGGTGAGATGGAAGAATTCTATCAACGAGAACATATTCGTTTGGATGTATCTTCTGTGGCCCATCCCCAATCTAATGGTCAGGCCGAAAGGACAAATCAGGAGATTTTACGAGGTATCAAGCCCCGGCTTATGACTCCTTTGTAGAGAACCCCAGGATGTTGGGTTGAGGAGTTACCATCTATTCTTTGGAGTACCAACACTACACCAAACCGGTCCACAGGTTACACACCTTTCTTCATGGTCTATGGAGCTGAAGCAGTCCTTCCAAGTGATATCCGTCATGATTCACCAAGGGTAACGGCTTATGTTGAAGCGGCCAACGAAAGAGCAAGGCAAGACAGTTTGGACCGGCTGGACGAAGAGCGTGATATAGCTGCGGCACGATCTGCAATTTATCAACAAGACTTGTGCAGATATCATTGCCGCCGGATCAAAAGCAGAACATTCCAGGAGGGTGACTTAGTACTCCGGCTCATCCAAGATCAAACAGATATGCACAAGCTATCCCCACCTTGGGAAGGGCCCTTTGTGGTCAGTAAGAATCTACACAACGGTTCATATTACATGGTGGACGTTCGAGAACACAAGGACTCACGGACATCAGAAGAGGAGACGAAGAGGCCATGGAACATCGCCCACCTGCGGCCCTACTATACTTGAGCTATGAGCTCCACTGTATCTATGTATATATTATGATTAATGAATAAACCGGCACCCTCGGTAAACCGGGGGCTCAGCCTTTTCCAAATACAAAAATCTTGTGAGGACAACTCTGCATGTTTTATCATATGTTATACTTCAACATATTGGCCGGTTTAAAGTTGATTTTTTGTAGAGTACACAGAAGCAATAAAACTCTCTCAAGAGCATGCGGTCACATCCGGTTCAAGAGAGGACGCTTCAAGATCTACCTGTGATTCCATGGAGCCAGGGAAAGCTATATGAACAGTCGGGTTTACCCGCATCCATCAATCGGCCCTCTGAAAAGATGGATAATCCACATTCAGTGATTGGCTAGGCCCTCTGGAAAGATGGATAATCCACATCCAGTGATTGGCTAAATTGTTTATGATGGTTCAAATAGAAAGATGGATAATCCACAACATCGGACCTCTGAAAAGATGGATAATCCACATTCAGTGATTGGCTAGGCCCTCTGGAAAGATGGATAATCCACATCCAGTGATTGGCTAAATTTTTTCTTACGGTTCCAACGGCCCTCTGAAAAGATGGATAATCCACATTCAGTGATTGGCTAGGCCCTCTGGAAAGATGGATAATCCACATCCAGTGATTGGCTGAACCTTGCTTTGAGCCTGGCAGCTCTTAAAAAGCCTCGACTACATGGTTTTATTTGCAAAATTTGCATCTTTGGTGTTTATGTTTTATAACTCTTTAAACCGGAGTGGAACAGCTACAGAAGCTAACCACATATCTATAAAGTGAAAAGTCTGGGTCATGAATACCAGCATGAATAAACCAGTGTTCATTACAACCCGTATCATCCATCAGGAAACAAGCCACAAATTTCTGAACAAAGTTTTCAGAACAAGATAAACCGGTGTCTGTTATTAAAACCCGGGTTTGTTATTGGATCCATGAAGATCTTCATCAAGAAATTTTGAGTTCTACCGGATTAAGAGTATTGAGCATATTTGGTCTCAGGTATAAAATTATTTCTGATATGAGTATATACTGGTTTGATATGTTGAAAGAACAATTTAATCCGTCCAGTGGTAAACCGCTAGGACATATTTTTAGTTTTACTCATGCAGGAACAGATGATACGTAAGATAAGCGGCATCAGCCAAAATTGACCAAATCAGAATATCCGGATCAAAGCAGATAAAGTTTCAGCTATCCTATTACAAGGCATAGCAAGCCGGATGGTTTAAAAGATTGTTTAAAACAGGGCTGCAACTACAAACAATAAGTTCTGAGCTATGCTTCCTCCTGCTGCGACGGCTGGGCATCACCTTGATCCGGAATATCTTCATCCTCTTGAAGCGGTTGGAAGTCCAGAACACGCCAATCAATCTTCGTCAAAGCCCGGAAATACATCTCTTCGCTGATAAGTTCAGAAGGTTCGATATCTGGAGCGAAGGTATGAGGGCGAACCGGTGGGATTAAATTGACGGTGTCATAAACCGGCCGCTCCACCCGCTCGTTTTGCAAGTCGTACCCCGGATGATACCTGGATAAATCAGATTCAGCTGCAAGCTTGCTGGCGAGGGGGCGCATCTCCTTCGTCAAGACGTGGAGATCCTTCGCGGTAAAAGTAGAATCGTCTTCTTTAGTATCAGGAAATCCAGTCAGAGCTTCTTCCGGATCAAGATCCGGGACCCAGGCTTTAGCCCTGGTAAGTGCTAGGAGGGCACCGCCTCGAGCAGCAGATTTTTTAACTTCTTCAAGACGAACCGGCAGAACAGATAACTTTTCCAACGTGCCTTGAATAGTTGTGGGGGACGGCTTACCGAAGGATGTTGCACTAATGATCCTCTGAGCGCCGGAATACAGCTACTCGACCAAAGTGTAACATGCCTTAAGTTTCTTCCGTAGGTCATCCCCAAGATGGGTGACACGGCGCCCTGCATATAAATATCACGGTTAAACCGGCACAGATGGAAGATCGCAGGGATAAAGCAGGAGTTCAGATCATACTTACCAAAGATTGCAGAAGTCATCAACTCAATTTGCTGCTTTAAACCGATTAACTCTTCAGTAACCGGAGTAAGCGCCCCTTCAGCATCTTGAACCCTTTTCTCCAGCTTTGTCTTCTGAACCTCAAAAGTGGTCCGTTCTTCTTCAAAGAATTTTTTCAGATCTTCAGCGGTCTTTAAACTCACCTGAAGATCTTTCTTGGCTTTCGAAGCGGCAGACTCTGTCTCAGCAAGACGGTTCCGAAGTTTATTGACCTCATTAGCATTCCGGTTTAAGTCAGCCTGCGAGTACAATCAAGTGATAAGAAGTGAAAATCAGACAAGTCTCAAGCACACAAACAAGTTGTCTACTTGACACTTGGGGGCTAATGAAAGTTGAAGCAATAAACAGCAGCAATTCAAAGTTACAAGTCTCAAGCACACAAGCAAGTTGTCTACTTGACACTTGGGGACTAATGGATAATTGAAGTATCAGCAGGAATTTTTTACAAGTATCAAATACATAAACAAGTTATCTAGTTGATACTTGGGGGCTAATGTAAAGATCAATTGTTCAAACTATAAAGTTCCGGTTCACCTTCAGCACGCAGCTAAACCGGAACTTGGGGGCTGTTATGGGATAGAAGCATATCAAAAGCGCAAAGTCAGAAGAAAAGAATTACCTCATATTTTTCCTTCATCAAGTTAACCAAGCCCGCTTCGTAATCTCGGCTACTGTGGAGCCGGTTTAAGTACCCGGAATAGATTTCTTGGGCACTCATATAGGCAAGATTGGATAACTCAGTACTCCATTTACCCTTCTCTTTATATAATTTCTCCGTTTTAGCCGTATGTTTGGCTAAAACGGTGGGCTCAGCCGGAGCAACAAAAGCAGTCCCAGTCACTTCAACTTCTGGAGAAGCAGGTGCTGTTGGTGGAGCTGTATTGTGAACCGGACTAGGAGATGCCGGATTAACTTGAGGAGAGTTGGCCCGGGCAGGACTTGGCGGATTGTGGACATCTTCAGCAGTAGGATTCTCGGGTACTGAGATATGCTCCGTAGGCGCAGGATCTTCAATAGGAGCTATGGGCTCGCCTTCTGGAGGAACGGTCGTTGTCGGATCAACCGCCGGATCATCTACAAAAATCTCAGCAGTGGGTTTGTTTGCCTTTTGTTTCTTACTAGGCTTTGGCTTGCTGAAAAAGTTTGCAAAATGAGTTAACATTGTGAAGCAAAAAGTAATCATAAACCGGATAAGTTAAAAGGACTTACCCTGGGACGGTTTTCAGTGGGGGAAGCTGCGTGGCAGTCGATTCACCAGAAGAAGATAGTGGAGTTTCCTGATAATCAGGGTCAGATGGTTTAAGAGGTTTTCGGATAAGCCCGGCCTTGGGATGAAGGAGGGTCGGAGAAAGTATCACCTCAGCGCGGCGCTTCCGAGACGGGGTTAGAGAAATCCCGGATGATTCCACCGCCAGGCCGCTATGGCGAGTGGTACGGCGAAGAGCTTCATGTTGTTGTTTCTTCAAAAGAAAATTAGGATCCAATTGAGCATAAGGGTGAGAAAATTGGAATTTCCGGACGGTCCGACGACTTTTTTGTGGAAGAGGTTCTGAATCGGAGGAAAGGATAGTTACCTCAACTTCAGCCGGGTTATCACCTTCAGCCAACTCCTGTGGAAAGTTATCATTAGATACAGATATGAGCACAAGCAAGCAAATTAAAGTCGGATTAGTTCATACCTCAGAGTCCGGATCGTCCTCCTCAGCATGAGAACTAGAGCCTCCGGCCGCTTTTCTCTTCTTATTTGCAAGGGTTTTTCGGCGTGGCTGCTTGTCGGTTTTCTCCTGAGGTTTTCTTTTCCAGAAAGGATCATCGGCCTGTTCAGATAGACAGTTAGAAGACGGTTTACATAAACGGATTAAAAATATATACAAGAAGGCAAAACTTACTGCAGGCAGTCTGTTCTTCTTGTAATACGGAGCTAATCCGACTTTGCTGCAGTCTGCCAAGGAGACGTTGAGCATCTTCTTGGCCGATTCAATAACCTCCGATTCAGAAAGTTTATCCTTGGTAAACCGTTGAGGGTCGTCCGGTTTACCAGAATACTGGCACATCAACTGCGACCGCTGACTCAAAGGAAGAATACTTCAAGAGAGCCAACAGCGCATAAAATCTATTCCAATTAAACCGTTGGCCATGAAAGCTTTCAGTCTGGAAAGCTGGGATGCAAACCGGGTCCGTTCAACGGAGCTGAGTCGTTGTGGCAGAGGATGATCTTCCGGAAGACGGTGTTCGCGATAACCCGGCAGTGGGTTCTCCCCTTCAGGAGAAGTGTCAACACAGTAAAACCATGATTTATTCCACTCCTTTGGATGCGTGTGGAGAGCGGCGTGGGGAAAGATAGCGTCTCTCCTTTTCTGGATACTAACACCGCCGAGTTCCTGATGCGATCCGCTGGTGAATTCCGTGCGCCGGTTCAGGTGACAGAAATCCCGGAACAGATCAACAGACGGTTCTTCTTGCAGATACACCTCTGAGAATACTTGGAAGTCACAAATATTGGAGATAGAGTTTGGACCTATGTCCTGAGGATGGAGTTGAAACGCGGCGAGTACATCCCGGAAAAACTTTGAATCGGGGGGTGTGAAGCCTCGAGTTATGTGATCAAAGAAAACAATAACCTCCCCTTCTCTGGGGGTAGGAGGGCATTCATTTCCTGGAGCCCGCCACTTCAAAACGGATTGAGGGCCCAAAGTACCAATTTCAGAAATTTTGACCAAGTCTTCTTCCGTGATGATGGAAGGGACCCAATCACAAGAGACAAACTGCTTGGCCATAGTGACAGAAGGACAAGTACTGAAAAAAGATAAAGTGTAAAACCGGATTATGCGAGTATAGCAGGATAAACCGGAAGATATCTATAAAGATTACGTAACTGTTTAGACAGGGGACTAATGATATGGTTAAACCGGCAATAACAGGGAGCTATGTCACTGCCGGTTCATGACAACAAAAGTGGAACAGCTAAACCGTCACGTTCAACTCCAAAATTTTTACAGGAACAGGGCATGACAGTATAAACCGGAGTATACTTAGCAGATTTATAAAGGGAAGGAAACAAGTTTTGACAGACAACTAGGGCAGAACAGATCTGGATATGCAAGAAAAGGAAAAATAAATACGTGAAGACACGTGAAGAACTACAAGGGTAATGGACGGAGCGGATGAATCTACAGGTTATATAAAGTAACAAGATCTAAAGCATAGAAGCAACAAAATAAAGGCAGGATCTAAAGGCAGAACGTAAAGGTTAAAATTTCAGTGTACAAGGCGAAGCTCTCGTAGAGGTTCTAATGGCGGAAGCGCAAGGAAGAACCCTAGAAGACGCAGATCTATAATGAGGAAGAAAGGCATACCTGGAACGATGGAGATCGGCGGCGGAAGCTCTCTGGTCAAGTCAGGTTGATGCAGCGGCCAGGGAGGTCTTGACTCGGCGAGGCAACGGCGGCGCTTCAAGCTCGGGCGTCTATGGCGTCTTGAAGCTCGGGCGACGGACGAAGGAAGAAGATGCGGGAAGAGAATAAATGGATGGGGGCAGCAGTATTTATAAGGGAAGGACAGATATGAAGCGACATGTGCGGGATTCGAGGGAGCAAAGATCGGATAAAGATCCCTTGACGCCTCGATTTTCGGGATAACCATTAAAACAAAGTCACAGTACAGCTCGCAGCGTTAAATGCGGTGATGATGTCACGGTCAGATTCAGTGATTCTCGAGGATGACGTCAGAGCCGGTTTACAAGAAATGAGAAGGCACAGAAGAAAGTCATACAAGACAAGGGAGATTGATATGAACAAGTTCAAATCATTCTGGGGCCTAATGTCAGGGATATTACTAGCAGGTATGAACCGGCTAGTGTAAACCGGCTTAGTTATATTATACTTGGTTGTAATATTTAGTAAAGGCTACGGCCCATAAAATCCTAGGGCCCATGTATAGAATTATGGTTTGTAAACCGCCAAGCGATGTAACTTGAGAGATAAGGAAGAAAGGACAGAGACCGAGGCGGACACGAGTATGAGCCGGCCTCGGGACTCTGTAAACCGGACCAGGCGTCACCTCTATATAAAGGGACGACCCGGCGACGGTTCAGGGACAAGCAAGAATCAACCCGTCGAGACTACACGCAAGCGATCCGCTCCCTGTAAACCGACGCCCAAGCAATACCAAACCAACTAGACGTAGGCTTTTACCTTCATCGAAGGGGCCGAACTAGTATAAACTCTCTGTGTCCTTTGTGTGCTATGAACCCCTTCAAGCTAACCCGTGCGATGGTTCCATCATCAAGTCCGTTAAACCGGACATCTGCCGTGCTAATTCCACGACAGAACCCCTTTTCTCCAGACGCAATTCCGATCTCCGCCGCCATCTCCATCAAGCTTCGGGGGACCAGAATTCCTGTGCCGGCACCCTGCCAGGACGGGGAAGTGCCCCCGGATTCATCTCCATCGACGTTGCTTCCTCCCTCCATGATGCGGGAGTAGTTCCTCCTCGGGGCTGAGGTTTCTACCAGTAGCTATGTGGTCAATTCTCTCTCCCATGATGTGATCTTCGTTGTGATCATAGGCTATGTTAATCTAGGGTGATCCCATGATATTTCCCCTTCCTCTATGTATTGGATTGATGTACTCACTTGTCTTTATCTAGTATAATCCCCGAGACCAAGGTGACAGCGGTTTATTGGACATCGATTAGAAAAGTATTTTCATGAGTGATTTCCTCTCTTGTGTGTTGATTGAAGATTGAGAATCTCTTGGTGCTTGTCTTTGACTATCCTTTAGATATGTTGTGGTGATTGTGGGACTCTCTTTGGATGGCCGCGGTGACATTGGGAAATCCTTAGATTGAGAACTACGAACTTTGAGGTGTGCTTTTGTAGCCCTACATAATTCTCGTCCTCTCTTGACCACAAAGGAATGACCTCCGAGTGTGTCCCCTTTGCATGTTTTATGGGAAATATCATGTGATTCGATTATGTTAATGTTGTTGGGAGTTGCCACTAGTGAAAGTATGAACCCTAGGCCTTGTTTCCACCATTGCAATACCATTTGTGCTCACGTTTACCACTTGTTTGCTTGATGCACTTTTTATTATTTATATTACTTTGTTTTGCCACCCATATCACTTGCCATTTAACATCTCTTCGCCGAACTAGTGCACCTATACATCTAACAAGTGTATTAGGTGTGTTGGGGACACAAGAGACTTCTTGTATCTTAGTTGCAGGGTTGCTTGAGAGAGACCATCTTCAACCTCTACTTCCATGAGTTCGATAAACCTTAGGTCATCCACTTGAGGGAAATTGCCGCTGTCTTACAAACCTTTGCGCTTGGAGGCCCAACATAGTCTACAAGAGTAGAAGCGTGTGTAGACATCAAACTATTTCTGGCGCCGTTGCCGGGGAAGTGAGTGCTTGAAGGTATATCTTTAGATCTTGCAATTAAATCTTTTCGTTTCTTGTTTTTAGTTTCACTAGTTCTGTTTATGGAAAACCGTGCTATTGGATCGTTGCTTGCGGGAAGACGCCCCACACCTGTGGTGGTTGCTCCTCCCCCTACTGAAATTGTGCCCTATAAAATACCAGCTGGTATTATCGATTATGTTTTGGCTAATCGTTATGCAGGAAACAGACATCCCGGTGAACACTTGCTATATCTGTCACAACTATGTTCATTATTTAAGCTTGCAGGTGTATTAAGGGAGTTTGTCATGAGGAAATTGTTCGCCGTATCACTTATAGATAAAGCTTCAGATTGGTATAAGCTTCTCGATAACTCGCACTTGCTTGATTGGCAAGAGCTTATGTCTCTCTTTTATACTAAGTTTTATCCTCTTCATGAAATTCATCGAGACATGAACGATATCTATAACTTTAGGTCTCGTGACGAAGAGAGCGTAGCTCAAGCTTGGGGGAGACTGAAAACGTTAATGCTAAAATGTCCTAACCATGGGCTCCCCAAAGATGCTTATGTGGAGAGTAAGAGTACCTTTTTGCATGTGGATCATGGTAACAATGCTTTATGTGATGTTTATATTGTTGAGTTTATCCGTGATCCCACTAAAAATTATTATGAAAAGGGAACATATGCTTATAGATATTTCAATAATATCAAGTTCCCTCTCTTTATGTTGAAGGTTTTGAAGCTGCACTTGTTTTGTCTTCCTACGCTTATTGCTTTGTGATTCAATGAATTATTCTATTGCAATATTCCTATGCATAGGAAGCATGTTAGGCTTAAATGTGTTTGATATATGCTTCTTGATGCTCTCTTTTGTTCTTCAACTCTTATTCCTACGAGAGCATCATTAAAGTCTTAAGCCTATCTTTATGGCTATAAAGAAAGAGCTCTAGGGAGACAACCCTTGTTATCTTTGCTTTCAGTTTTTAGTGGTCTTGATGTTTGTTACTACAGTAGCATCATCATTGTATCTTTACTTTTCAGCTTTGTGCCAAGTTTAGCCTCTGATTGCAAGAAAGTTCAAAAGTTGTGACGTGCTGTCCAGGAAACAGATTCTGTCCTTGGATAGAAAAATTCGTATAAAATCACCAGACCATCTTTTTGGTCTGAATTGTTTCGACAGCATGCTCTATACAATTGTCTTTCGTGCATCTGTTCTGAGTTTTTTAATTAGAGTTGCAGAAGTGCCCCGAAAAAATCATTTACTACCTGTTGTTATGTTTTTCACAGATTCTGTCCTGTTTTGCCTTTCCTTCATTTTGCAAACCTAGAGCTTGCTTTTTCTTTGCAAAAACCTTTTGGCAATCTTGAGAAACAGTAGACCTTCAAGAATATCTTTATTTCCACCAAGGAACAATTATTTTATTATGCGTACTAACCTCGCTAATCAGATTATGATGAGTTATGTATGAAGGGAGTTTTCAAGTGTGCAAGGGAAGATGATAAAAAGATTCAGGAGTGTCAAATGCTCAAGCTTGGGGATGCCCCCATGCACCCCCAAGAAATATTCAAGGAGACTCAAGCGTCTAAGCTTGGGGATGCCCCCGTGCATCCCCTTCTCCATTAACATTATCAGTTCGTCTTTCGTTCCACTATATTTTTATCACTTCATGTGTTATGTGCTATGCTTGGAGCGTCTTGCTTTTAGTTTTCCTTTTTAGTTTTCTTTAGCTTTTCATAATGAGTCGGAACTCAGCTTTCTTTATGTGGGAGAGAAACACGCTCCACTTCTACCTAGAACATAACATAGAATTTTCATGTCTATCTTTGCTGTGTGTGTTCTTTGTCTTTCAATAGCTACTATCATGCTTAGCTCTTAGTATTCATGCTTATCTTTTTAAAGAGCTTTTGTTTAGTTGGTTGCTTGAACTCATGCTTATCTTATTAAGAGAGTTTGCTTCCGTTGCATTGGTTGATATGTCTATGATAAAGATGCTACGTGCATAATGGTGCTTAATAGTTCATGTTTTCTTATGGTTAGTCTCAAATAGCTGGGGGGTTCCCAATGTGTTATTGGAGTACCAATATGATTTGTTTGCCTATGATGTGGTATGGTTTAGTAATATCTTCCTTCAAGAATTTATTTTGATTGACTTGGCGTATGCTCACGCATATTTAAGACTGTAAAGAAAGTCTGTCAAGCCTTGATGATCTTTTATTTCTGAGTAGCGATATAACTTCCATGCCTGATTCAATGTTGCTTTGTCGCTCTGCATGATTATGACCGTCATTGCTCTCTTAGTTGGTCGCTCCCAGTCTTTTGCTAACCTCCACCTGTACTAAGCGGACTGACTGCTTGTGCATCCAAAATCCTTTAAACCAGTTATGCCATATGAGTCCACCATACCTTCCTATACATGGTATTTACCTGCCATTCCTAACGAAGACTTTCATGTACCATCTCGAAATTATTCAAAAAAGCATTTCTATTTTGTGCCTCTGTTTTAGCTCATGAGGAAGTAGTAGTTAATTCATGATCTTTTTAAGTTGGACAAGTTTCACCCCGGGATTGCATGTCTAATGTGCAAACCCATAATACGAGAAGGAACTGGCAAAGAGTGCGCCCGGCTCAAAAATAATATAACAAACAAAGCCTCCTTCACGCTTTGTTCATGAGAAATCAGAAAACTTTGGCAGTGATAAACAAAGGAGATTAAGAGGATGTGATCGTCCTCATTCGGGTGCCGTTCCTCGAAACTTGTCCAGCTCAAGAAGTAATTGAGTTATCTACTAGCATTCGTTGACGAAACATGCATATCTAAAAAAATAATTATTACCTCTGTTTTTAAAACCAAGAGCTCTGGTACATGTTTAGTTTTTGTTTCCGGCCACGGGTTTTCAACCTTGCCAACAAAAGCCACGGTTCGAGAGTCTCCACCTTCTTTAAAGCACCAACTATTGAGAGCATGATTGTCATTCTGAGTGTAATGTGCATTGTCCCAAAGTACCATTGTCTTTCGCATGATTATGATATCGTTTATTCTGAAATCATTGTATCTAGTCGTCACTTAAACCTTGGAGGTGCCCCTGCATTTATGTTTTGCTTCACTAAAGGGGGCAAGCGAGATATCACTTTGTCATATTTGCACACCATGCTCACTACAAATCTATTGAGTGTTTCAGTATCATATTGTAAAACTTTCAGTTCTTTGTGATTTTCTCATGAGGCAACTTAATTACTACAGATTCATTGTCTCAGTAAGCTTTTGTCATGTGACTATGAAAAGTCCTTATATGGTTAATAGCATGTCACCACAGAAATTATGCTTGTTATCATTTACCTACTCGAGGACGAGCAGGAATTAAGCTTGGGGATGTTGATACGTCCAAAACGTATCTATAATTTCTGCTTGCTCCATGCCTCTTTTGGGTGATATTACTATGATATTTATACACTTCCATACACTTTTGATCATATTTGGACTAACCTATTAACTCAGTGCACCCCAGTGCCAGTTTCTGTTTTCTGCTGTTTTTGTATTTCAGTTTTTCCCATTACGAGAACTGCCAGAAAAATCCCGGAAAAATTATATAAAAAATCAGCGTTCCAGAAGGTTCCCGGTAGCCAAAGTACAGCCGGGGGGGCCACCAGGGCTCCAGGCGCCCTGGCGGCGCCCCCCCCTGGGCTGCGCCGGGGGGGCGCCTGGGCCCCCCGAGCCTCGTCTGGTGCCCCCCTTTGGCATATATTTAACACCCGTCGTAGAAACCCTGATTCCGGACCACTTTTCTCCAGACGCAATTCCGATCTCCGCCGCCATCGCCATCAAGCTTCGAGGAACCAGAATTCCTGTGCCGGCACCCTGCCGGGACGGGGAAGTGCCCCCGGATTCATCTCCATCGACGTTGCTTCCTCCCTCCATGATGCGGGAGTAGTTCCTCCTTGGGGCTGAGGTTTCTACCAGTAGCTATGTGGTCAATTCTCTCTCCCATGATGTGATCTTCGTTGTGATCATAGGCTATGTTAATCTAGGGTGATCCCATGATATTTCCCCTTCCACTATGTATTGGATTGATGTACTCACTTGTCTTTATCTAGTATAATCCCCGAGACCAAGGTGACAGCGGTCTATTGGACATGGATTAGAAAAATATTTTCATGAGTGATTTCCTCTCTTGTGTGTTGATTGAAGATTGAGAGTCTCTTGGTGCTTGTCTTTGACTATCCTTTAGATTTGTTGTGGTGATTGTGGGACTCTCTTTGGATGGCCGCGGTGACATTGGGAAATCCTTAGATTGAGAACTACGAACTTTGAGGTGTGCTTTTGTAGCCCTACATAATTCTCGTCCTCTCTTGACCACGAAGGAATGACCTCCGAGTGTGTCCCCTTTGCATGTTTTATGGGAAATATCATGTGATTCGATTATGTTAATGTTGTTGGGAGTTGCCACTAGTGAAAGTATGAAGCCTAGGCCTTGTTTCCACCATTGCAATACCATTTGTGCTCATGTTTACCACTTGTTTGCTTCCTGCACTTTTTATTACAGATTTATATTACTTTGTTTTGCCACCCATATCACTTGCCATTTAACATCTCTTCGCCGAACTAGTGCACCTATACATCTAACAAGTGTATTAGGTGTGTTGGGGACACAAGAGACTTCTTGTATCTTAGTTGCAGGGTTGCTTGAGAGAGACCATCTTCAACCTCTACTTCCCTGAGTTCGATAAACCTTAGGTCATCCACTTGAGGGAAATTGCCGCTGTCCTACAAACCTCTGCGCTTGGAGGCCCAACATAGTCTACAAGAGTAGAAGCGTGTGTAGACATCAACTTCATGTTGCTGATTCTTCAAAAGAAAGTATGGATCCAGTTGAGCATAAGGATGAGAAAACTGAAATTTTCGGACTACCCGACGAATTTTTGGTGGCGGTGGTTCTGAGTCGGAGGAAAGAGAGATTACCTCAACGTCATCTGCTTTACTGCCTTCAGCAAGAGTTCTGAGTCA
The DNA here is from genome assembly GCA_902687465.1 of Secale cereale. NCBI lineage: Eukaryota > Viridiplantae > Streptophyta > Magnoliopsida > Poales > Poaceae > Secale > Secale cereale. Next base: position 99,024,452 of record LR738715.1, read on the forward strand.
GAGGAAAGAGAGATTACCTCAACGTCATCCGCTTTACTGCCTTCAGCAAGACCCTGGGAACAGTCATTATTAATAAAAATGCAAGTAAAGGGAAAGGCTAAGAAATCATAACTAGGTGGTACCTCAGAGGCCGGATCATCTTCTTCCGCATTGGATCCTGATGCGGCAGCGGGCTTCTTCTTGTTCCTCTTCACAGCCAGGGTCTTTTTGCGAGCTGGCTTCACTGGTTTTTCCTGGGTCTTTCTTTTCCAGATAGGGTCGTTCGCATGTTTAAAGGAATAAAGGCGTATTAAACCAAGTGCTATGGACGGATTAAAACAAAGCAAAGGAACGGAAGAATTTCTTACCGACGGCGGTTTATTGGTCACACAGAAGGGTGCCAATCCGGTCTGACTGCACTCCTCAAGAGGTATATTCAGCAATTTCTTGACAGATTTGTTAACCTTAGTTTCTGATAGCACCATATCTGTGTGGCGCAAAGGGTCCTTGGGGTTCCCAGTATACTCACACATTAAACTGGAACGACGGCTTAGCGGGAGAATGCTCCAAGAAAGCCAGCAGCGGACGAAATCAACTGCGGTTAATCCGTTGGCTACAAAGGCCCTGAGCTTTGAAATCTGAGGGGCATATTGAGCTCGCTCCTGGGCACTCAAGCGCTGTGGAAAAGGATGATCCTCTAGAAGACGGTGGGGGCGATAATTAACCCGACAGTGTATTTTCACCTTCCGGCGAAGTGTCTACACAGTAGAACCAAGTTTGATTCCAGTCCTTGGGATGATTGTGGAGAGTGGCATTAGGGAAGCTAACATCCTTCCTCTTCTGGATAGTCATTCCGCCCAGCTCAGTATTTGGGTCATCATGGAATTCAGTTCGACGATTTAAATGGAAGAAGTCCCGGAATAGCTCCACGGTTGGCTCCTCTCGCAGATATGCTTCACAGAAAACTTGGAAGTTGCAAACGTTGGATACAGAATTGGGACCAATATCTTGTGGGTGAAGCTGAAAGTTTGCCAATACATCACGGAAAAACTTTGACCCAGGAGGGTTGAATCCCCGGGCCAAGTGATCAAAGAAGACAACAATTTCTCCTTCCTTGGGCTTTGGAGGACATTCTTTCCCAGGAGCCCTCCAGTGAAGGACATCCTTTGGACCTAAAGCGCCAATTGAGGCCATCTTTTCTAAATCGTCCTCGGTGACCCGGGATGGGACCCAGTTGCAAGAGACAAACTGTTTGGCTGCGGAAGTCATCTTTTCAAAAGGGAAAGCTGAAAATACAATAAAGATCCGGTTTGGTAATCTAAGCAGAGTTAAACCGGTAAGTTATACAAAAGTATCAGTTTAAATGGCGGTTTAAGCAGGGGCCTAATGGTATCTACCGGATTATAAAGTTTGGAAAAGTTAAACCGCCGAACACAGGCAGGTAAGATGCAGATCTAAAGGTAAACCGCCGACACAGGCAGATGAGATGTAGATCTAAAGTGTGGGGAAACAACTTTCATACAAGCAGCAGTAAGATATGGATCTACAGCATATGGGAAACTAAAAAATAATTCAATTTGTGTTCAGCGGAAACAATGAAAGCCTTAAACAGATTCAGTTTCACTAGCAGTATTGGGAGAGATAAGATTACAATGATGGAGCGGAGCTATGCTTACGGTGGTTGACCTAAAGTTTGAGATCTACGGCTAAATACTGTCTATGGCGAAGAACCGTGAAGAACAGGGACTCATCTATGAGCTCGCATGAAACCCTAGAACTGAGATCTACGGGAAGGAAAGAAGTGGACGTACCCGAGGCGATGGGTGCGGAGAGGCGCCGGTGAGTTTCTGGAAGCGTTCAGGTTGATGTAGCGGCCAGGCTTGACGAAGACGACGGGTTCGATGGACGGCGGCGGAGCTCGGGCGTCGGAGGACAGAGGAAGAAGAAGCAAGGGGGGAAAAGAGATGCCCATCGGCCCTATTTATAAGCCGAAGGGATAAAACGGCAGGCGCGGGAATCGAGGAGCCCAAAAAGCAGATATGGACGACGATGTCGCCTCGATCTTCGGAGCTTTAATGAATAAAGGTAAAAAAACAGGTACAAGTATTAAATGCACTGATGGCATCACGACAATTTAAAGTGATCTGAGGAGATGACGTCATGCCGGTTTACAAAGCATGCTGAAGCTGCAGAAAGGAAAATCTGTATAAGACTTTGAAGATTGACATGAACATATTCAAATGAATCTGGGGCCTAATGTCAGGGATATTACTACCAGGTATAAACCACCCAGGAGGGGCCGGTTACGTTATCAAGATTATTTTATCAAAGGCCCAGCGGAGCGTGAAGTAGGAGATTTCAATCCAGGAGGTTTAGAGCCCAGGTGTTAGGGCCCATGATTTGTAAACCGTCGTACTATGTAACTTGGGATGTAAGATAGAAAGGACAGAGACTGAGGCGGACACGATTATGAGCCGGCCTCGGGGCTCTGTAAACCGGACCGGGAGTCACCTCTTATATAAAGGGACGACCCGGCGACGGTTCAAGACAGACAACTACAGCTCGAGACAACTACAGCTCGAGACACAGGCAAAGCGGATTCACTCCCTGGTCATCGAAACCCTGGCAATACACACTAAACTAGACGTAGGCTTTTACCTTCATCGAAGGGGCCGAACTAGTATAAAATCCCTGTGTCCTTGTCCGCTTTAACCCCTTTAAGCTAACCCGTAGCGATGGCCTCACGACTAAGTCCTTTTGCTAGGACATCTGCCGTGACAAAACCACGACATAGTAGATAGTTTGCTTTTCACATGTGTAGTCCCCAAGGGCCGGTTTACTCCTTTAGGATGAACCGGGACTTCAGTTTGTATTCTTTTCTGAACAATGTCACATTAGCCCCCAAGTGTCAAGCGTATAACTTGTTATGTGCTTGGGACTTGACTGAAATAGGTCTGTTTAACTGCAAATACACATTAGCCCCCAAGTGCCAAGTGTATAACTTGTTATGTGCTTGGGACTTTTGAATATACTTCCTCCATGTATAACATGCTCTCCTCTTGACAGACTGATTTAAACCGGAAAAACTCTGAAGTGACCGAGCTTCAGGATACTTTGAAGTTTCAAGAATCCGCCGCTTCCAAAGTCAAAGATGAGTTGACCCTTGCTTTAGCGAATATAGAAAAGCTAAAGAAGGATTTTGAAAAGGAACGGTTGGATTGGGATGCTGAAAAAGCTATCTTGGAGAAAAGAGCAATTGATGCAGAGGCTGCTCTTAATCCTGTGACAAAGGAGTTGTCTGGTTTGAAATAGCAGATAAACGCCATGACAACTGCCATCTTTGGTAAGTGTTGTTGACATAATCCTGAATATGGCAGTCTTGTACCTTCCGGTTTAACTCATACTCTTTGATGCAGGAAAACGTACTGGGCGTCTCGGTAATGACATGCGGAAAAAGTTGAAGGCTGCATACACTCTGGTAGAGCAGCTGTATTCCGGTGCCCAGCGAATTGTCTGCACTGCGTCTCATAATAAACCGTCTCCCACGACGATCAAGGGCACTTTAGAAAAATTATACATTCTACCTGCCCGCCTCATAGAGCTGAAGAAATCTTCTGCAAGGGCGGGTGCTCTGATGGCTTTAACTCGAGCGAAAGCTTGGGTGTCTGACTTTGATCCGGTGGAAGCAATGAATGATTATCTCAGCATGAAGGAGGACAGATCAGCCTTCGCAGACAGTGATTTGCGCGCTCTGACTAAGGAAATGCGGCCTCTGGCCAGCAAGATGTCTCATGAGGCTGATCTATCTCGTTATCATCCGGGTTACAATGCTGAGAACGTGCGGGTCGACCCTCCGGCTTACGAGATTGAAAATCTCATCCCGCCTGTCCGTAAGCACACTTACGCTCCTGATATTGATCCGTCTGAACTCGTGAATGATGAAGTTGTTTTCAGAGCGCTGACCAAGATCGATTGGGCAACCACTGACTTCCAGCAGCTAGAAGAGAACGACGGGGAGTTGGAGCAGGGTGATCCACAACCTTCAAGCCGAGCTGATGCAGAATCCTAATCCGGTGCCGGTTTAAATTTTATGTCCCAGCACTTTAGGAAAAAACTGATATTCTTTTGGGCTATCCAGCGCCTTGTAATAGGATAGCTGAAATACTTTATGTTATCATGCACTGTCCTTTGTATGAGATTGCTTCAGCTGGCAACTTCATAATTATTTCTTCCTTATAATGCCTTTTACGGTTTACTCCACCTGTTTCTGCATAAGACAATGTTTAAAGTGTCCTGGCGGTTTATCGCCGGACGGGTCATGATGCCCAAACACATGGTCTAGGTGTATAACCTGAACTGTGTATAAAATATAAAACATATATCATACGTGTGATTTAAGTTTTTCACGAGTAGCCTTAATCAATAATCAGTAGTAAAGACAATGATCCAAGTTGCAAGTGTTGATGACTCCCTTGATCATTTGCCGGTTTATGATGGAACAGTACCAGGTTATGATAAACTCCGGTTTAACTATAGACAGTACTGACGATTTATAATCAAACCTGACCAGGTTTTGTAAACGCTGGTGTATTGTAGTGGCGACTTATTGTCATCCACTCCTGAATCAATGGACTTGGATAAACACCAATGATCTTGAAGATAAAAACTTAGCAAAAATCAAAAAGAGATGTTTGTCAAATAAGACCGTGTAGTCGAGACTTTTTACGAGCTGCCAGGCTCCAAATTCGAGGCTTTTTATGAGCTGCCAGGCTACTGACATTAACCATTTCACAAAGCCTATTAAGATGGTCCTCAATCCTTAACCAAATCATCAATTTAACGTTACCAAGTTTAGGGTCTGTAAAGATTGACTTGTGTATACGTTCGATGATCGTCAATTTAACGGTACCAAGTTCAGGGTCTGTAAAGATTGACTTGTGTATACGTTCGACGGGTCGTACCAGGTTTACCTGGGCGGAGTGACTTACTTAATGCAGGCAGGCTAATCCAGGGTTTTAGGTGTATACACCAAGCTTCCAAGCCATGGCTTGATAGCCTACTAGAAGGGTTGTCAACTCGCTGATGCTATGCATCAAGAGCCCCCAGGTAGCATTTGAGCTATGCTCGTCGGGGCATATGTTTGAGTTGTGCTAGGCATCAAACTCTCTTTTGCCCCTCATCATCATGTGGGCTTTGATGGCCGGATTACCGAAGCAACCAGACCTATGCTCTTATGATGGTCTTGGTGTAACCGCCGGTTTAAGAGGCCATAGGAACTCCTTTGCACACAGAAGCCCCCATGTGACAAACTCTCATGAAAAACCAACAGATACCCCGCTTTAACAGGGCCGTCATCTTATTATATTGATCATAATATATACATTGCAAATTTATGTACATAAACGGAGCCTATGGCTCAGGTGTAGTAAGGTCGAAGAAGAGCGATGTTCCACGGCCGTCGGGTCTCCTCCTCCACAGTACATGAGTCCTTATGTTCTCGAACGTCGACGAGGCAGTATGATCCGTTGTGTAGGTTCTTGCTGACCACAAAGGGTCCTTCCCAAGGCGGGTATAGCTTGTGCATGTCTGTCTGGTCTTGGATGAGATGGAGCACTAGATCTCCTTCTTGAAATGTTCTGGTCTTAACCCGGCAACTATGGTACCGGCGCAGATCTTGCCGATAAATCGCCGATCGGGCTGCTGTCGTGTCACGTTCCTCGTCCAGCCTGTCCAATGCGTCTTGACGTGCCTTCTCGTTATCAGCTTCGACATAAGCCGCTACCCACGGCGAGTCATGACGGATATCGCTAGGGAGGACCGCCTCAGCTCCATATACCATGAAGAAAGGTGTGTACCCTGTAGATCTGTTAGGTGTTGTGTTGATGCTCCATAACACAAAGGGTAATTCCTCCACCCAACAACCCGGCGTCCTCTGCAAAGGGCCATAAGCCGGGTTTTGATGCCTCTCAAGATCTCTTGATTGGCTCTCTCCGCTTGACCATTGGATTGAGGATGAGCTACTGATGATATATCAAGGCGAATGTGCTCTCGTTGACAGAACTCCTCCATAGCCCCCTTGGATAGATTAGTCCCATTATCAATTATAATGTTGTGTGGAAAGCCAAACCGGAAAATCACCTTCCTAATGAACTGAACCGCCGTTGCTGCATCACACTTACTGACTGGTTCCGCCTCAACCCATTTGGTAAACTTATCCACTTCCACCAAAAGGTGGGTCTTCTTATCTGGGGATCTCTTGAAGGGTCCAACCATGTCAAGCCCCCAAATCGCAAACAGCCAAGTAATTGGAATCATCCTCAATTCTTGAGCTGGTATATGAGCACGCCGTGAAAATTTCTGGCAAGCATCACATTTTCTGACCAAGTCCTCTGCGTCGGCATGAGCCGTCAACCAGTAGAACCCATGACGAAAAGCTTTAACCACCAAGGATTTTGAACCGGCGTGATGACCACAATCTCCTTTGTGGATCTCTCTAAGAATATCACGGCCTTCGTTTGGCGATACACAACGTTGAAACACCCCAGAGACACTGCAATGATGTAGCTCTCCATTGACAATAGTCATTGATTTGGATCGTCGGACTATCTGTCTAGCCAATACTTCGTCCTCTGGTAACTCACCTCGGTTCATGTATGCCAGGTAAGGTAGCGTCCAATCCGGAATAACAAGAAGCGCCGCCACCAATTGAGCCTCCGGATCAGCAACAGCCAAATCCTCCTCTGAAGGCAATTTCACCGACGGACTATGCAATACGGCCAGAAAAACATTGGGTGGAACCGGTTTACGTTGAGAACCCAGCCAGCTTAACGCATCGGCCGCTTCATTCTTTCGCCGGTCTACAAGATCCACCTGATAACCCTTGAAGTGTCCAGCAACAGCGTCTACCTCTCATTTATAAGCCGTCATAAGTGGATCTTTAGAATCCCACTTACCAGACACCTGTTGATCCACCGGGTCTGAATCGCCGAAACATTTAACCCGGCTTAAATTCATCTCTTTAGCCATTCGTAGGCCATGGAGGAGAGCTTCATACTCAGCTGCATTGTTAGTACAAGGGAATATTAAACGGAGGACATAACAGAACTTATCACCTCGTGGGGAATTTAACACGACTCCAGCCTCCGAGCCCTCCAATTGCTTGGATCCATCAAAGTGAATAGTCCAATATGTATGATCCGGCTTTTCCTCTGGTGCTTGCAACTCTGTCCAATCGTTGATGAAGTCCACTAATGCTTGGGATTTGATTGCAGTGCGGAGCACGTACTTCGATCCGTGAGGACTAAGCTCAATGGCCCACTTTGCAACCCGACCAGTCGCCTCTCTGTTCTGGATTATATCGCCCAGAGGGGCTGAACTGACCACAGTGATTGGATGACCTTGAAAATACTACTTCAGCTTCCGGTTTGCCATGAAGACTCCATATACCAACTTCTGCCAATGCGGGTATGATGTCTACACACGCTTCTACTCGTGTAGACTATGTTGGGCCTCCAAGCGCAGAGGTTTATTGGACAGCAGCAATTTCCCTCAAGTGGATGACCTAAGGTTTATCGAACTCAGGGAAGTAGAGGTTGAAGATGGTCTCTCTCAAGCAACCCTGCAACTAAGATACAAGAAGTCTCTTGTGTCCCCAACACACCTAATACAACTAGGAGTTGTATAGGTGCACTAGTTCGGCGAAGAGATGTTAAATGGCAAGTGATATGGATGATAGGAGTGGCAAAGCAAAGTAATATAAATCTGTAATAAAAAGTGCAGCAAGCAAACAAGTGGTAAACGTGAGCACAAATGGTATTGCAATGGTGGAAACAAGGCCTAGGGTTCATACTTTCACTAGTGGCAACTCCCAACAACATTAACATAATCGAATCACATGATATTTCCCATAAAACATGCAAAGGGGACACACTCGGAGGTCATTCCTTCGTGGTCAAGAGAGGACGATAATTATGTAGGGCTACAAAAGCACACCTCAAAGTTCGTAGTTCTCAATCTAAGGATTTCCCAATGTCACCGCGGCCATCTAAAGAGAGTCCCATAATCACCACAACATATCTAAAGGATAGTCAAAGACAAGCACCAAGAGACTCTCAATCTTCAATCAACACACAAGAGAGGAAATCACTCATGAAAATACTTTTCTAATCCATGTCCAATAGACCGCTGTCACCTTGGTCTCGGGGATTATACTAGATAAAGACAAGTGAGTACATCAATCCAATACATAGAGGAAGGGGAAATATCATGGGATCACCCTAGATTAACATAGCCTATGATCACAATGAAGATCACATCATGGGAGAGAGAATTGACCACATAGCTACTGGTAGAAACCTCAGCCCCGAGGAGGAACTACTCCCGCATCATGGAGGGAGGAAGCAACGTCGATGGAGATGAATCCGGGGGCACTTCCCCGTCCCGGCAGGGTGCCGGCACAGGAATTCTGGTCCCCCGAAGCTTGATGGCGATGGCGGCGGAGATCGGAGTCGCGTCTGGAGAAAAGGGGTCTGGAATCAGGGTTTCCACGACACGGTGTAAATATATGCCAAAGGGGGGCATCAGACGAGGCTCGGGGGGCCCATGCGCCCCCCGGCGCGGCCCAGGGGGGCGCCGCCAGGGCGCCTGGAGCCCTGGTGCCCCCCTGGCTGTACTTTGGCTACCGGGAACCTTCTGGAACGCTGATTTTTTATATAATTTTTCCGGGATTTTTCTGGCAGTTCTCGTAATGGGAAAAACTGAAATACAAAAGCAGCAGAAAACAGAAACTGGCACTGGGGTGCACTGAGTTAATAGGTTAGTCCAAATATGATCAAAAGTGTATGGAAGTGTATAAATATCATAGCAATATCACCCAAAAGAGGCATGGAGCAAGCAGAAATTATAGATACGTTTTGGACGTATCAACATCCCCAAGCTTAATTCCTGCTCGTCCTCGAGTAGGTAAATGATAACAAGAATAATTTCTGTGGTGACATGCTATTAACCATATAGGACTTTTTCATAGTCATATGACAAAAGCTTACTGAGACAATGAATCTATAGTAATTAACTTGCCTCATGAGAAAATCACAAAGAACGGAAAGTTTTACAATATGATACTGAAACATCAAATAGATTTGTAATGAACATGGTGTGCAAATATGATAAAGTGATATCTCGCTTGCCCCCTTTAGTGAAGCAAAACATAAATGCAGGGGCACCTCCAAGGTTTAAGTGATGACTAGATACAATGATTTCAGAATAAACGATATCACAATCATGCAAAAGACAATGCTACTTTGGGACAATGCACATTACACTCAGAATGACAATCATGCTCTCAGTAGTTGGTGCTTTAAAAGAAGGTGGAGACTCTCGAACCGTGGCTTTTGTTGGCAAGGTTGAAAACCCGTAGTCGGAAACAAAGACAAAACATGTACCAGAGCTCTTGGTTTTAAAACAGAGGTAATAATTTTTTTTAGATCATGCATGTTTCGTCAACGAATGCTAGCAGACAACTCAATCACTTCTTGAGATGGACAAGTTTCGAGGAACAGCTCCCGAATGAGGACGGTCACATCCTCTTAATCTCCTTTGTTTATCACTGCCAAAGTTTTCTGATTTCTCATGAACAAAGCGTGAAGGAGGGTTTGTTTGTTATATTAATTTTGAGCCGGGCGCACTCAATGCCAGTTCCTTCTCGTATTATGGGTTTGCACATTATACATGCAATCCCGGGGTGAAGCTTGTCCAACTTAAAAAGATTATGAATTAACTACTACTTCCTCATGGACTTACAACAGAGGCCCAAAATAGGAATGCTTTTCTTTGAATAATTTCGAGATGGTACATGCAAGTCTCCGTTAGGAATGGCAGGTAAATACCATGTAGGAAGGTATGGTGGACTCTGATACGTCCAAAACGTATCTATAATTTCTGCTTGCTCCATGCCACTTTTGGGTGATATTGCTATGATATTTATACACTTCCATACACTTTTGATCATATTTGGACTAACCTACTAATCCAGTGCACCCCAGTGCCAGTTTCTGTTTTCGGCTGTTTTTGTATTTCAGGTTTTCACATTACGAGAGCTGTCAGGAAAAATCCAGAAAAATTATATAAAAATCAGCGTTCCAGAACCTACCTTGCGCCCGAAGTACAGCCGGGGGGGGGGGGGCACTAGGGCCCCAGGCGCCCTGGCAGCGCCCCCCTGGGCCGCGCCGGGGGGGCGCCTGGGCCCCACGAGCCCCGTCTGGTGCCCCCCTTTGGCATATATTTAGAGCGTCCTTCGAAACCCTCGGGACGGGAACTCTTTTTCGCGATCTCATCTCTGTTCCGCCGCCGCCGCCGCTTCCAAGATCGGGAGCACCAGGAGAACTCTTCCCGGCACCCTGCCGGAGGGGAAGATCACCATCGGGGGCCTCTCCACCACCATGGACGCCTCCCGGATGAGTTGTGAGTAGTCTCCCTTGGACCATGAGTCCATGACCAGTAGCTATGTGATGTTCTCCTCCCGTTCTTGTGCTTCACTAGTTAGTCCTCGTGAGCTGCCCTACATGATCGAGGCACATATGTAATCCTTATGTTGTTGCTATGATGAGTTTGCTGGGATCCGATGGATTATGAGATTATGTTCAGATTGTGATTGAGTAATATATTTGATCTACCTCTTTTATATTTATGTTCATAAGTAATTCTTGCATGTTCTCCGTTGTTATTTATTGCTTTGGCCAAGTAATACATAGTGACTCCAAGAGGGAACGTTATGCTCGATTGTGGGTTCATGCCCCTCGATGACTAGCTTGAGTGACAAAAACATGAGTCTAGGGGATGTGCTGTTGCCAAAAGGGGGAAAACAATGGTGCTTGTGCCCGCGGGTGCAAGGATTGTTTACTTTACGCAAAGTTCTTTTAATGCAGTTGTCTGTTGCTTTGAGTTTACACTATGGGTGGGGCTCGCAACTTAATACTAGCGAGATGTTCTGGATAGATATTTCAAGGTGGATGATTAGTAGTAGATATTGATGGATTTCGGTCTACTTACTTTGGCGTACCGCCCATTCTTTGAACCTCAACCTTTCTTGCAATGTAGTCAGCATTGGTTTGCGTTCATGGTCATGTCAATTGCCCAGCTGTAATTCGTTTACCTCACATAGCTGTTTTATCGTCCTTCGGGAGAGAGACATCACTAGTGAACATCATGAGACTCCGGTCCATATTACCATCATTGATCACATCCGCTATTTACTTTTCGCTTTTACTTACTATTGCAAACATTATCTATCGCTACTATCATTTGCGTTTAATCCTTTGTGAACTACAAGGCCGGAGGGATTGACAACCTCTCTGTACTCGTTGGGAGCAAAGTTATTTGTATCTGTGTGCAGGTCCACGTTGATTGCTAATATCTGGCGCCGTTAGCAGTTGACACCTACTTGTTGAACCTAGGAGTCTCTGGGGATTCGATCCTTGGCATCTTTGCTAAGGGAAAAACTTCCACAACACTGCATCTCACACCTTCCACTTGGGGTAACCAACGAGGGGTTAGAGGCCCATCAAGGAGTTTTTCTGGCGCCGTTGCCGGGGACTCCACTCTTCAGGATAGGGGAGTTGCATGCTATCTTTTACCTTTGCTTTTTTGTCTTGTTAGTTTACCTTTCAGTTTTTGCTTTAGTACCTTTTATCGAAAATCACAAAAATAGTTATCTCGTTCTTTAGTTGTCATTATGTCGGGTCCTTTTGTCTTTGACGAGGCAGAAGTTCTCACCTTTAAACAAAGAGGTGGGGAAAGTTTGAAAGATGCTTGGTATAGAATTAATGATTCACAAAAAAGAGCCACCAAGAAGCAACCTACTACTATCTTGCTTAGAAATTTTTATGTTGGAATTACTTCTTGGAATAGGTTTATTCTAGATACTGCTATCAATGGGAATTTCCTAGAGGCTCCAGTTTGGGAGTCTCTTAGTATTATTGAAAATCTTGTTGGGAATCTCCCTGTTGTTAGCATTCGAGAGGACATCACCCTAGCTCACATTATGAAAAAACTTGAAAAGATAGAGCTAGAGATGCCAAGCATTAATAAGATGAATGAGTTGGATCGTAAGATCCAAGGGAATTTGAATAGACTTGATAGCTCCATGCATAAAATTTTCAAAATTTTGGAGACCGTCAAATTCCATGACTCGGACTCTTCTAGGATAGACAAGATTGAGAATATCTTTGATACTCTAGGAACCAGCTTCTCCTCAATCAAAACCAAAAAGGTGAAGGAAATATGCCCTAGAGGCAATAATAAAGTTGTTATTTATATTTCCTTATATCATGATAAATGTTTATTATTCATGCTAGAATTGTATTAACCAGAAACTTAGTACATGTGTGAATACATAGACAAAACAGTATGTCCCTAGTATGCCTCTACTAGACTAGCTCATTGATCAAAGATGGTTATGTTTCCTAGCCATAGACATGAGTTGTCATTTGATCAACTGGATCACATCATTAGAAGAATGATGTGATGGACTAGACCCATCCGTTAGCATAGCACTATGATCGTTTAGTTTTTCTGCTATTGCTTTCTTCATGACTTATACATGTTCCTATGACTATGAGATTATGCAACTCCCGAATACCGTAGGAACACCTTGTGTGCTATCAAACGTCACAACGTAACTGGGTGATCATAAAGATGCTCTACAGGTGTCTCTGAAAGTATTCGTGGTGTTGGCATAGATCAAGATTAGGATTTGTCACTCCGAGTGTCGGAGAGGTATCTCTGGGCCCTCTCGGTAACACACATCACAATAAGCCTTGCAAGCAAAAGACTAATAAGTTAGTCACGAGATGATGTGTTACGGAACGAGTAAAGTGACTTGCCGGTAACGAGATTGAACTAGGTATGGAGATACCGACGATCGAATCTCGGGCAAGTAACATACCGATGACAAAAGGAACAACGTATGTTGTTATGCGGTTTGACCGATAAAGATCTTTGTAGAATATGTAGGAACCAATATGAGCATCCAGGTTCCGCTATTGGTTATTGACCGGAGATGAGTCTCGGTCATGTCTACATAGTTCTCGAACCCGTAGGGTCCGCACGCTTAACGTTTGATGACGATCGGTATTATGAGTTTATGGGTTTTGATGTACCGAAGGTAGTTCGGAGTCCCGGATGAGATCATGGACATGACGAGGAGTCTCGGAATGTCCGAGACATAAAGATTGATATATTGGACGACTATATTCGGACACCGGAAGTGTTCCGGAAAAGTTTCGGATTTAACTGGATTGCCGGAGGGGGTTACCGGAACCCCCCACGAGGGGGGATGGTCCATAGTGGGCCTTGAGGAAAGGAGAGAGGCATCCCATAGAGGCTGGCCGGCGCCCCATCTAGGGATCCTAGTTGGACTAGGATTGGGGGGGCGCCACCTCTCCCTCTTTTCCTTTCCCTCTCTTCCTTCTTGGTGGACTCCTACTAGGAATAGGATTGCAATCCTATTCCAAGTAGGATTGCCCTAGACGCACCATAGGAAGCCGGCCAGCCCTCCTCCCTTGCTCCTTTATATACGGGGGCAGGGGGCACCCAAAGACACACAAGTTGAATTGTTCCAGCCGTGTACGGTGCCCCCTCCACAGAAACACACCTCGGTTGTCAGGGATATGACTAGCAGGTATGAACCGGCTAGTGTAAACCGGCTTAGTTATATTATATTTGGTTGTAATATTTTAGTAAAGACTACGGACCATGAGATCTTAAGGCCCATGTATAGAAGTGCGGTTTGTAAACCACCAAGCGATGTAACTTGAGGGATAAGAAAGAAAAGACAGAGGCCGAGGCGGACACAAGTATGAGCCGGCCTCGGGACTCTGTAAACCGGACCAGGCGTCACCTCTATATAAAGGGACGACCCGGACGGTTCAGGGACAAGCAACAATCAACCCGTCGAGACACAGGCAAGCGAATCCGCTCCCTGTAATCCGACGCCCAAGCAATACCAAACCAACTAGACGTAGGCTTTTACCTTCTTGGAAGGAGCCGAATTAGTATAAACCCTCTGTGTCCTTTGTGTGCTATGAACCCTTTCAAGCTAACCCGTGCGATGGTTCCATCATCAAGTCCGTTAAACCGGACATCTGCCGTGTTATTTCCACGATAGTTGGCGCCCACCGTGGGGCCTGCGCATGATGGTTTCGAGTTCTTGAAAGGCGGCTTCGAAGAGCTCAGGGGTTACGCAGTCGGCCGGATGAACAAGAGTCGCCGCGGCCGGATCTACATCGACGACGCAGGTTGGGGACCGGAGGCCGATTCGATCGAATACGGGTATCGGGTCCCCTTCGGCAGCATCCAAGTCTTCATCGGCAAAATCGGCGAACCAGGGCCTGAGCCGGACATCTTCCCCAACATCGTCGAGCCGGCTCAGCGTGCGATATCGGCCCGGATTCATCCCGCCGTGAAGCGCGTGTTCGTTGGAGCAATCCACGGAGGTCGAGCCGAGAACGGATCGGAATCTGATGGTGCAACAATCGTCTACTCAGATGACGAGTCTTCATCCGGGGAAACTGAATCTCTGTATCAGTTGCGGGACGGCTGGTCAGAGGGCGAGTCCGACGGAAACAGTATTCCGGGCCCCTTTGATCCGCCAAACCGGGTGGCGGTCTTCATGGTCGGTTCACAGCCCCCGATGAACGGAACGACAGCGGAAGCTGGTGCAGGGGGGAAGCGGTTCAAACCCCTCCCTTACTGAAGTTCTATCCACCTTGATCGAGGAGTTCACAGCTAAAGCGGTGGAAGAAGTAGCTCCAGCAGACAAGGCGCATCATGATGCAGAGCTCCTTCAGTTGAAAGGTCGGATCGATCGGATAAAGGAGGACCTAAAGGCAGAAAGAGAGATGATAGCGACCAGGCAAGCAGAGTTGGATGATCAAGCTTTTTATCTGAGGATGGAGCAAGCTTCTATGGAAGGAGTAAGGGGACGAAAGTACCGGTCCCGTATACCGCCGGTTTATGAATCAACGAATCTATTCAGGACACTTGGGGCTGGGGCTAGTAATCATCCGGCTTTAAACCGGAGGACGTCTCCGGCCCGGGAGGAGCCGGTTCAGCAACCCTCCGCAGAGCAGGAGCGCCGGATTACGTCGGCACCTTATGTTCCTGTCCCTCCAGGGCATTATTCAAACCCTTTGGATAACATTGCTGCAGCGGCGGCGCGTTTGGCCGCTTTACCTGCAGAAGAAACGTCTCTGGTGGCGATAGAGGCGCGCAGGGTCCAGAAGCTACTTAATACGGCATTGATGCAGCAGCAAGCATATTCTCATAGCAGGGAAAGGTTACATTCAACACCGCGTCCCAACCGAAGTTATACTAGACATTGGGAGGAGCCAGAAGTATCTAGCAGTGAGCGCAGGAGACATCAGCGCAGGCAGGATAATCCGGCAGGGGCGGCGATGCCAGCTCCAGACATAAACCGGGCCAGATCATGTGCCAGGGAGGAAATTCGTCAAACAACGCCGGTTCACACAGCCACTGCGGAAACAGGAGCTACGGCGAGTTCCTTCGGGGTACAGTGTCTTGTCCCCGCTCTACGGAGTGTTAAGCTACCCAAGGATTTCAAAGGGCCCCGCAGGGTACCTAACTACACAGCCGATTTACCGCCAGAAGCTTGGGTTGAAAGTTATGAGATGGCCATGGAGATGCTGGACGTGGATGAATCAGCTTGTGCCAAATATTTTACTATGATGCTCGAGGGCACGGCCCGGACCTGGTTGAAATCTCTACCCCCGAATTCTATTGGATCATGGGGGGAACTGCGCAGCCAGTTCATCAAAAACTTCAAGTATACGTGCAAACAGCCGATGTCGGTGATAGACCTAGTAGCCTGTGTGCAAGGAGAGCAGGAGTCTACAGCAGCTTGGGTACGGAGGGTAGCAGAGATTTTACACTCTTCGAATGGTATTAATCCTAGTACGGCAATAGTGACATTGGAGAACAATTGCCGGTTTGAATCTTTAAAATTGAAACTCGGATGGCTTAAAAGGGACTCCAATGACATGGGAACTTTAATGAGTGCTCTGGTGAAATACGGAGACTCTGATAACACAAAGTATCCGGAAGCAGAAGGAGATAAGGCTGGGAAGGCCAGCAAGTCTGGTAAACCGGCACCGATCAATCCGGTTACTTCAGGCTTTTTGGGCAAACGGAAAGCAGAGGGTGGTTCAGACTTCGTGGCTAACACTCAAGTTCTAGGTGGTTTTCAACGTAATCCGGAAGATTCTGCTTTACAAACCGGCGGAGGAGCTCTTGGCTGGGAGCAGGAGTTGGATCGGCCTTGTCCAAAGCATAGCGGAAAAGGGAAGGTAGCGAAGCATACCATGAGAGAGTGCATACCCCTTATGAAGGCAGTAGCAAGCCGTTTCAATCCTCCTAATCGACCCCCACATGGCAGTTCAGGGCCTGGATTTTATGGTTCGGGTCATCAGGGGAACAGTTCCGGATCAGGATATAGGGGCAATAACGGTGGTTATCAACCCCGGGCAGGCGGCCAAAATAATCAAGGAAATTATAATGGTCAGGGAAATCAATCACATCATCAAGGTGGTTACAATAGTCAGAATAATCAGCAGCAGGGCCAAGGAAGTTATAATAATCAGGGAAATCAGCAGCAACAGCGTCAGCAACAGCAGCCGCAATCCGGATATCAGAGTAATCCGAAGGAGTTAAGCAGCGGGCAATATCATGTTTTCACCACAAGTCTGTGTAAGAGAGACCAGAAGGTTTTGAAGCGGGCTGTGCAGTAGAACCGGCGACGCCACAATTTCTCCGATGGTCGGAGCAGCCTATTGTATGGAGCAGAGAAGACCACCCCATACGGGTGGATAATCCGGGACATTTAGCCTTGGTGGTAGCACCTCAGGTGGGAGGATACAAATTTACTAAAGTCCTCATGGATGGTGGTAGCAGTATCAATATCTTATATTACGAGACTTTCCGTCGCATGGGTCCGACAGATAAAAAGTTAAGATCATCAAACACAGTGTTTCACGGAGTGGTCCCAGGTAAGTCAGCTTACCCGGTTGGTAAGATTGATTTAGAAGTTACCTTTGGAAATGAGTATGATTCCAGGTCAGAGATGATCACTTTCGAAGTCGTCAAAATTAAAAGTCCGTATCATGCCCTATTTGGAAGGACGGTTTATGCTAAGTTTATGGCTAGACCGTGTTATGTTTATCTGCAGCTTAAGATGCCGGGTCATAAAGGCACGATTACGGTTCATGGAAGCCGTAAGATAGCAGTGGAATGTGAGGAAGGTGATGCAGCGTATGCAGAAGCAGTATGTGCTACAGAGGAGTTGAAATTTTATAAGGATAATGTTGATCCGGCAGATATGACTCCGCTGAAGAAGCCAACTACCGAGCATGATCCGGCGTTGAAGTTTAAATTAGCTGAGGAGACCAAACAAATTGATTTTATGCCGGGAGACTCGTCTAAACAATTCACTATCAGCGCCAACCTTGATCCCAAATAGGAAAGTGCGCTCATCGAGTTCATCCGTGAGAACCGGGATATCTTTGCGTGGAAACCTTCTGACATGCCAGGTATACCGAGGGAACTCGCTGAGCACAAGTTAAACATTGATCCGAAGTTTAAACCAGTTAAACAGTATCTGCGCCGCTTCAATGAAGAAAGGCGCAAGGCTATAGGAGAAGAAGTGGCCAGACTTTTAGCCGCAGGGTTCATCGTGGAAGTTTTTCATCCGGAGTGGTTGGCTAATCCGGTGCTGGTCTTAAAGAAGAATGGGAAGTGGAGGATGTGTATGGACTACACGGACCTCAATAAAGCTTGCCCAACTGATCCTTTTGCTCTACCTCGCATCGATCAGATCATCGATGCCACGGCGGGGTGTGAGCGGCTGAGTTTTCTGGATGCATATTAAGGGTATCACCAGATCAAAATGGCAGTGGAAGACCAAGAGAAGACAGCCTTCATAACTCCTTTTGGTGCTTTTTGCTATGTGTCTATGCCTTTTGGACTTAAGTGTGCACAGGCAACTTATCAACGTTGCGTTCAGAATTGTTTGAAGGGGCAGATAGGGAGGAATGTTCATGCCTATGTGGATGACATTGTGGTCAAATCGAAGAAGGAAGGGACAATGATAGAGGATCTCAAGGAAACCTTTGATAATCTTCGGGCTTACAGGATGATGCTTAATCCGGAAAAATGTGCTTTCGGTGTTCCGGCTGGTAAGCTTTTGGGATTTTTGGTCTCAAACAGAGGAATAGAAGCTAACCCGGAGAAGATCAAAGCCATCACGTCTTTGACTAAACCGGTTTGTATCAATGATGTTCAGCGCATAGCTGGCCGGATCACAGCGTTAAGCCGGTTCATCAGTCGCTTGGGAGAGAAGGCGATCCCACTTTACCAGATGCTGAGGAAAACAGATCGGTTTATCTGGAGTGATGAGGCAAATGCGGCGTTTGAGGATCTGAAAAGGCAATTAGCAAACCCACCAGTTTTGGCTGCGCCCATTGACAGGGAACCTTTGCTGTTATACGTTGCTGCGAATACACGAGCGGTCAGCGTTGCTATTGTGGTTGAACGCAAGGAAGCAGGGAAGGAGCACCCGGTTCAGCGCCCGGTTTATTATATAAGCGAAGTACTCATTGAGTCCAAGCAGAGATATCCTCACTGGCAGAAGTTGGTATATGGGGTGTTCATGGCAAACCGGAAGCTGAAGCATTATTTCCAAGGACATCCGATAACTGTGGTTAGTTCAGCTCCGTTAGGGGTTATAATCCAGAACAGGGAAGCTACAGGTAGGGTAGCAAAGTGGGCCATTGAGCTCAGCCCGCATGAGTTGAAATATGTGCCACGCACTGCTATAAAATCTCAGGCATTAGTAGACTTCATCAATGATTGGACAGAGTTGCAGACTCCTGAACAGAAGCCGGATCTTACCTATTGGACAATTCACTTTGACGGTTCCAAACAGTTGGAGGGCTCGGGGGCTGGAGTTGTCTTAACTTCCCCCAGAGGTGACAAATTTTGCTATGTCCTCCGCTTATTATTTCCTTGTACTAACAATGCAGCAGAATATGAAGCATTACTTCACGGTTTGCGGTTAGCAAAGGAGATGAATTTGAGCCGGGTTAAGTGCCTAGGTGACTCAGACCTAGTGGCACAGCAAGTATCTGGCAAGTGGGATTCAAGAGATCCCCTCATGGCGGCTTATCGACGAGAAGTTGAAGCAGTTGCAGGACACTTTAAGGGATATCAGGTGGATCACATAGACCGGCGGAGAAACGAAGCGGCCGATGCTTTGAGCCGGCTAGGGTCGCAGCGTAAACCGGTACCGCCCAACACCTTTTTGGATGAATTGTACAGTCCTTCGGTTCAGGTACTTTCGGAGGAAGACTTAGCTGTTCCGGACCCAGAGGCACAGCTAGTTGCAGCACTCCATATTATTCCGTATTGGACGCTACCCTATTTAGCATACCTGGGTCGAGGAGAGTTGCCGGAAGACGAAGAGGAAGCACGACAGATAATCCGGCGCTCTAAGTCCATGACAATTGCAAACAGAGAGCTTCATCATCGTAGTACTTCGGGAGTATTTCAGCGATGTGTTTCAGCTGAGGAAGGTTGTGAGATTTTAAAGGAGATTCATGAAGGGGATTGCGGCCATCATGCCGGTTCAAAATCATTGGTAGCAAAAGCATTCCGACATGGTTTCTATTGGTTAACCGCGCATGCAGATGCGGCAGATCTGGTCCGGAAGTGTGATGCTTGTCAGAAATTCTCAAGGCGTGCTCTGGTGCCGGCACAGGAACTCCGGATGATACCAATAACTTGGCCTTTCGCAACTTGGGGGCTTGATATGGTTGGGCCTTTCAAACGGTCCCAAGATCAAAAAACTCATCTACTAGTGGCAGTAGACAAGTTTACAAAGTGGGTTGAAGCGGAGCCTATAAGCAAGTGTGATGCGGCAACAGCGGTTAAATTCATCAAAAAAGTGATATTCCGGTTTGGCTTTCCACACAACATCATCACAGACAATGGTACTAATCTATCTAAGGGTGAAATGAAGGAATTCTGTCAAAGAGAACATATTCGATTAGATGTATCTTCTGTGGCTCATCCTCAGACCAACGGCCAGGCCGAAAGGGCAAATCAGGAGATTTTGCGAGGCATCAAACCCCGGCTTATGACACCTTTGCAGAGAACCCCAGGTTGTTGGGTTGAGGAATTGCCATCTGTTCTTTGGAGTATTAATACTACACCAAACCGGTCTACAGGCTACACACCTTTCTTCATGGTTTACGGCGCTGAAGCAGTTCTTCCAAGTGATATACGTCATGACTCACCAAGGATAACGGCCTATGTGGAAGCAATCAACGAAGAGTCAAGACAGGACGGTTTAGACCGGTTGGATGAAGAGCGTGATACGGCTGCAGCGCTGTCGGCGATTTATCAGCAAGATCTGCGCAGATATCATAGCTGCCGGATTAGAACAAGGACATTCCAGGAGGGTGACTTGGTACTCCGGCTCATCCAAGATCAAACAGATATGCACAAGCTATCCCCACCATGGGAAGGGCCCTTTTTGGTCAGCAAGAATCTACACAACGGTTCATATTACTTGGTGGACATTCGGGAATACAAGGACTCACGGACATCAGAAGAGGAGACGAAGAGGCCGTGGAACATCGCCCATTTACGGCCATACTATACTTGAGCTATGTGCTCCAATGTATCCTATGTATATATTATGAATAATGAATAGACCGGCACCCTCGGTAAACCGGGGGCTCAGCCCTTTTTCCATATACAAAAATCCTGTGAAAAACAACCATACAAGTTTACTATCAGATACTATATTTCAATATTGGCCGGTTTAGAAACTGATTTTTTGCAGAATATGTGAAGGAGCAATGGAACTCTCAAGAACAGGAGATCATATCCGGTTCAAGAAGAGAAGACTTCATAAAAAACCCACCGGTTCAGGAGGAACCCTGGAGGCCCTCTGGGAGTTGGTATCATCCACTCCCAGTGATCGGATTAATTTGATAGTTCTATCAACCCTCTGAAAAGTTGGACAAGTCCACGTTCAGTGATTGGTTTACGTTGACCCACCAGTTCAGGAGGAACCCTGGAGGCCCTCTGGGAGTTGGTATCATCCACTCCCAGTGATCGGATTAGTTTCATAGTTCTTTCGACCCTCTGAAAAGTTGGACAAGTCCATGTTCAGTGATTGGTTTACATTGACCCACCGGTTCAGGAGGAACCCTGGAGGCCCTCTGGGAGTGTCGGCCAATCCGCGTCCCAGTGATCGGAACAATTTTTATATACGGTTCTTTCGGCCCTCTGAAAAGTTGGATAATTCCACGTTTAGTGATTGGCTAGGCCCTCTGGGAGTGTCGGCCAATCCGCGTCCCAGTGATCGGAACAATTTTTATATACGGTTCTTTCGGCCCTCTGAAAAGTTGGATAATTCCACGTTCAGTGATTGGCTAGGCCCTCTGGGAGTGTCGGCCAATCCGCGTCCCAGTGATTGGCTGAACCTTGCTTTGAGCCTGGCAGCTCTTTGAAAAAGCCTCGACTACATGGTCTTATTTGCAAAATCTGCATCTTTTTGTGTTTGTGTTTTAAACCCTTTAAACCGGAGTGGAACAGCTACAGAAGCTGACCACATATCTGTAAAGTGAAAAGTCTGGATCATGCATATCAGACCAAGTAAACCGGCGTTCATTAAAACCCGGATCGCGTATCAGGCAAAAGTTACAACTTTCTGAAACAAGATGAACCGGATTTATCATCAAGATGGACCGGAGAATTTCGAGTTTCTATTTGGATTCATGAAGACCTTCATAAAGTGACTTTAAAGTCCTGCCGGTTTTAAAGTGTATTGGCCACATAAATCTCAGGTATGAAAGTTATCTTTAATATAAAGATATGCTTATTTGATGTTTTAAAGCGAACAAATTAATACGTCCAGTGGTAAGCCACTAGGACATATTTTTCGATATTTTTTCTATGAACAGAAGAAGGCAACCACATCAGACAACAAGTCAACCGGAGAGTACTTCATAAAGACAAAATATTCGGATCAAAGCAAAATTATGTTTCGGCTAACCTATTACAAGGCATGACGAGCCCAACAGTTTGGAAACATTGTTTAATGGAATATCAGTTATGAGTACAGCAATAAAATTCAAGATTATGCTTCTCCTTGCTGGGACGGCTGGCCATCGCCTTGTTCCGGAACATCTTCATCTTCATGAAGCAGTTGGAAATCCGGCGCACGCCAATCAATCTTCGCCAAGGCCCGGAAATACACTTCATCGTTGATAAGTTCAGAAGGATCAATGTCAGGAGCAAAGGTGTGAGGACGAACCGGCGGGATTAAGTTGACGGTATCGTAAACCGGTCGCTCCACCCGCTCGTTCTGCAGATTGTATCCTGGATGATATCTCGAAAAATCCGATTCAGCGGCAAGCTTGCTGGCGAGGGGACGCATTTCTTTTGTCAATGCATAGAGATCAGTTTCGGTGAAAGGTGAACCGTCCTCCTTCGTATCCGGGAATCCCGTAAAAGCCTCCTCCGGATCAAGATCCGGGACCCATGCCTTAGCCCTCGTAAGGGCCAGAAGAGCACCGCCCCGCGCAGCAGACTTCTTGACTTCTTCGAGGCAAGCCGGCAAAACAGACAGCTTGTTTAAAGTATCTTGTATTGTAGTAGGGGCCGGTTTACCAAACGAAGTAGCACTGATGATCCTTTGCGACCCGTAGTACAGCTGTTCGACCAAGGTGTAGCAAGCTTTGAGTTTTTTCCGCAAGTCGTCCCCAAGATGGGAGACACGGCGCCCTACATACAACAATCATAGTTAAACCGGTACAAGGCACAGGTTACAAAGATAAAGGCAGGAGTTCAGATTATGCTTACCAAAAACAGCAGAGGTCATTAAGTCAATTTGCCGTCTTAATCCGGACAGTTCTTCCGTCACCGGATTAAGTGCTCCTTCAGCATCCTGAACCCGTTTTTCCAGATCTTTTTTCTGGACCTCAAAAGTAGCCCGCTCCTCTTCAAAGTATTTCTTCAAGTCTTCAGCGGTCTTTAAGCTCACTTGAAGTTCTTTTTTAGCCTTTGAAGCGGCAGACTCTGTTTCTGTAAGCCGGCTTCGAAGCTCGTTAATCTCAAGAGCATTCCGGTTCAACTCAGCCTGCAGACAAAGTTCAAAAACAAGAGGTGAAGTTTAGTCAAGTCTCAAGCACACAACCAAGTTGTCTACTTGACACTTGGGGGCTAATGGCAGTTGAAGCAGTAAAGCAAAGACAATTTAAAGTTACAAGTCTCAAGCACACAAACCAGTTGTCTGCTTGACACTTGGGGGCTAATGTATAATTGAAGTATTGACAGCAACTTTTACAAGTATCAACTACATAAGCAAGTTATCTACTTGATACTTGGGGGCTAATGTAAAGACCAACGGTTCAAATCTACAAAGTTCCGGATCACCTTCAGTAAGCAGCTAAACCGGAACTTGGGGGCTGTTATGAGATAGAGATGCATCAAAGGAACAAAGTCAGAAGAGAAGTTTACCTCATATTTTTCCCTCATTAAGTTCACCAAGCTGGCTTCATAATCCCGACTGCTGTGGAGCCGGTTCAGATACCCAGAGTAAATGTCTTGAGCAATCATGCCGGAAAGGCTGGATATTTTAGTACTCCACTTCCCCTTTTCTTGAGATAATTTTTCCGCTTTAGCCGTATGTTTGGCTAAAACGGTGGGTTCAGCTGGAGCAACGTAAGCAGTCCCAGTTACTACAACATCAGGAGAAGTTGGTGCATTGGGGGGAGTGACAGTGTGAGCCGGATCAGGAGACGCCGGATTAGTCTGAGGAGAATTAATCCGGGCCGGACTTGGTGGATTTTGGACGTCTTCCGTAATAGGATTTTCAGGAGCAGGGTCTTCGAGAGGAGCTACAGGCTCGCCCTCTGAAGGAGCAGTGGGGGACGGATCAGCAGCCGGATTATCTGCAGTGGGCTCGGCAGGAGGTTTGTTTGCCTTTGGTTTCTTGCTGGGCTTTGGTTTGCTATCAAAGTATGCAAAATAAGTCAACATTATAAAGTAAAAGGGTCATAAACCGGAAAAGGTGAGGAAAATTACCCTGGGACGGTTTTCAGGGGAGGAAGCTGCGTGGCGGTCGATTCACCGGAGGAAGACAATGGAGTTTCCTGATAATCAGGGTCAGACGGTTTAAGGGGTTTTCGGATAAGACCGGCCTTGGGATGAAGGAGGGTCGGAGAAAGTATCACCTCAGCACGGCGTTTTCGAACCGGAGTTAAGGAAATTCCGGATGACTCCACCGCCAGGCCGCTGTGGCGAGTGGTCCGGCGAAAAGCTTCGTGCTGTTGCTTCTTCAAAATAAAGTTAGGGTCTAACTGTGCATAAGGATGAGAAAATTGGTATTTCCGGACGGTCCGACGACTTTTTTGGGGAAGAGGTTCTGAGTCAGAAGAAAGAAGGGTTACCTCAATTTCAGCCGGGTTATCACCTTCAGGCAATTCATGTGGAAAGGTATCATTAGATACGATTACAAGTACATGAAAGTAAAAATCTAAACCGGATTAAAGCATACCTCGGAGACCGGATCATCGTCCTCAGTGGGAGAACCGGCGTCAACGGCTGCTTTCCTCTTTTTGTTTGCAGGGGTTTTTCGCCGGACCTGTTTGACGGTTTTCTCCTGAGGCTTTCTCTTCCAGAAAGGGTCATCAGCCTAATTGAAAGAAATAAAGACAATTGAAAGACGGTTCAAAAGAAACGGATTACAAATACAGGGTAAAGAGAAACTTACTGCGGGTAGCTTATTCTTCTTGTAGTATGGAGCTAAACCGACCTTAGCACAGTCTGCCAAAGAAACATTGAGAATTTTCTTGGCTGATTCCACAACCTCCGATTCAGAAAGCTTTTCCTTGGTAAACCTTTGAGTGATCATCCGGTTTACCAGAATATTTGCACATTAGATGTGATCGCCGGCTCAAGGGAAGTATGCTCCAAGATAGCCAGCAGCGTAGAAAATCAGTCCCAATTAAACCATTTGCTATGAAAGCTCTTAGCTTGGAGAGCTGTGGTGAAAACCGGGTCCGTTCAACAGCGCCGAGCCGTGGTGGTAAGGGATGATTCTCCGGAATACGGGTTTCACGGTAACCCGGCAGAGGGTTCTCCCCTTCAGGAGAAGTGTCCACACAGTAAAACCAGGTCTTATTCCAGTCTTTGGGATGAGAGTGCAAAGCGGCATGGGGAAACACCACATCTCTCCTCTTCTGAATGCTAACGCCACCGAGCTCCTGATGTGATCCGCTGGTAAACTCGGTGCGCCGGTTCAAATGAAAGAAATCCCGGAATAGATCGACGGAAGGTTCCTCTTGCAGATACACCTCAGAAAATACTTGGAAGTCGCAGATGTTTGAGACAGAATTGGGTCCAAGGTCCTGCGGGTGCAGTTGAAAAGCAGCAAGAACATCCCGGAAAAATTTTGAACCGGGAGGAGAGAAGCCTCGAGATATATGATCCAAAAACACAATGACCTCCCCGGATCTGGGAGTAGGGGGACATTCATTACCCGGAGCCCGCCACTTTAATTCAGACTGAGGTCCTAAAGTGCCAATTTCAGACAGCTTGATTAAATCATCCTCGGTGATGACCGAAGGAACCCAATCGCAGGAGACATACTGTTTAGCCATTGCAACGAAGGAGCAAAGTACTGGAAAAGGTAAAATACAGAAAACGGATTATGAAAGTACAACGGTATAAACCGGGAACTATCTATGAAAGTTACGCAACGGTTTAAACTGAGGACTAATGGCGTGGTTAAACCGGCAATTATAACAAGCTATATCATTTCCGGTTAATGGCAGTTGAAGAGGAACGGCTAAACCGTTGCGTTAAGTTACAGAGTTTCGCAAAGAACAGGGCATATCAACTTATACCGGAACATACTTAGCAGATCTACCGAGGAGAAAAACAGGTTTTCAAAAGACTGTGCTGGAGGAATAGATCTGAGCGTGCTAAGAAAAGAGAAACGAATATAAGAGTATACGGGAAGGATCTACAAGGACCTTATACTAAGTGGATAAATCTACAGGCTAGACAGGAACAATGGAGATTCGAAGTATTTACAGCAGGGTAAAAATGCAATTTAAAGGCAAGATCTGAAGGACAAAGTTATTAGAAATCATTGGCTCAAGGTCGAACAAGACAAAGCTTTTATTAAGGCTCTAATGGCGGAGGTGTAGGAAGAAACCCTAGAGGTTGCAGACTAATAATAAACAAGAAGTACATACCTGAAACAGCAGGAATCGGCGGCGGAGGTTTTCTGGTCGAGCTCAGGGTGATGCAGCGGCCAGGCGAGGACTTGGATCCAGCGGTCGTCGGCGGCGGTTCGAGCTCGGGCGGCGACGGAGGAAGAAGACGGAAGAAGAGGACGGAGCGAGAAGAAGATAATGAATGAGGGGTGGCGGTATTTATAAAGGAAAGTCAGATCCGAAGCGACAGGTGCGGGATTCGAGGAGGCAAAAAATCGGATAAAGATCTTCTGGCGCCTCGATTCTCGGGATAACCCTTAAAACAAGGCTACAGTACAGCTCACGGCGTTAAATGCGGAGATGATGTCACGATCAGATTTAGTGATTCTCGAAGATGACGTCAGAGCCGGTTTACAAAAATATGAAGACAAAGAAGAAAATTATACAAGACAAGGAAGACTGATATGAACAAGTTCAAATCATTCTGGGGCCTAATGTCAGGGATATGACTAGCAAGTATGAACCGGCTAGTGTAAACCGGCTTAGTTATATTATATTTGGTTGTAATATTTTAGTAAAGACTACGGCCCATGAGATCTTAAGGCCCATGTATAGAAGTGCGGTTTGTAAACCACCAAGCGATGTAACTTGAGGGATAAGAAAGAAAAGACAGAGACCGAGGCGGACACAAGTATGAGCCGGCCTCGGGACTCTGTAAACCGGACCAGGCGTCACCTATATATAAAGGGACGACCCGGACGGTTCAGGGACAAGCAACAATCAACCCGTCGAGACACAGGCAAGCGAATCCGCTCCCTGTAATCCGACGCCCAAGCAATACCAAACCAACTAGACGTAGGCTTTTACCTTCTTGGAAGGGGCCGAACTAGTATAAACCCTCTGTGTCCTTTGTGTGCTATGAACCCTTTCAAGCTAACCCGTGCGATGGTTCCATCATCAAGTCCGTTAAACCGGACATCTGCCGTGTTATTTCCACGACATCGGTCATACCGTTGCAGTGCTTAGGCGAAGCCCTGCGCCGGTAAATACATCATATCCGTCACCACGCTGTCGTGCTGACGAAACTCTCCTGTGAAGCTCAACTGGATCAAGAGCTCATGGGACGTCATCAAGCTGAACGCGGAGGTGCCGTACGTTCGGTGCTTGATCGGATGAATCGCGAAGAAGTTCGACTACATCAACCGCGTCACTTGACGCTTCCGCTTCCGGTCTACGAGGGTACGTAGACACACTCTTCCCTCTTGTTGCTATGCATCTGGTAGATAGATCTTGTGTGATCGTAGGAAAATTTTAAAATACTACGTTCCCCAACAGTGGTATCAGAGCCAGGTCTATGTGTAGATGATATGCACGAGTAGAACACAATGAGTTGTGGGCGATACTAGTCATACTGCTTACCAGCATGTCATACTTTACTTTGGCGGTATTGTGAGATGAAGCGGCCCGGACCGACATTACGCGTACGCTTACGCGAGATTGGTTTCACCGTTACGAGCACTCGTTGCTTAAAGGTGACTGGCGGGTGTCTGTCTCTCTCACTTTAGCTGAATCAAGTGTGGCTACGCCCGGTCCTTGTGAAGGTTAAAACATCACATACTTGACGAAACATCGTTGTGGTTTTGTATGCGTAGGTAAGAACGGTTCTTGCTAAGCCCGTAGCAGCCACGTAAAACTTGCAACAACAAAGTAGAGGACGTCTAACTTGTTTTTGCAAGGCATGTTGTGATGTGATATGGTCAAGACATGATGAGTTATACGGTTTTGTATGAGATGATCATGTTTTGTAATGTTATCGGCAACTGGCAGGAGCCATATGGTTGTCGCTTTATTGTATGAAATGCAATCGCCATGTAATTGCTTTACTTTATCACTAAGCGGTAGCGATAGTCGTAGAAGCAATAGTTGGCGAGACGACAACGATGCTACGATGGAGATCAAGGTGTCGCGCCGGTGACGAAGGTTATCATGACGGTGCTTTGGAGATGGAGATCAAAAGCACAAGATGATGATGGCCATATCATGTCACATATTTTGATTGCATGTGATGTTTATCTTATTATGCTTCTTATTTTGCTTAGAACGACGGTAGCATTATAACATGATCCCTTACTAAATTTCAAGGTATAAGTGTTCTCCCTGAGTATGCACCGTTGCGAAAGTTCGTCGTGCCGAGACACCACGTGATGATCGGGTGTGATAAGCTCTACGTTCAAATACAACGGGTGTAAGCCAGTTTTGCACACGCAGAATACTCGGGTTAAACTTGACGAGCCTAGCATATGCAGATATGGCCTCGGAACACTGGAGACCGAAAGGTCGGGCGTGAATCATATAGTAGATATGATCAACATAAGATGTTCACCATTGAAACTACTCCATCTCACGTGATGATCGGACATGGTTTAGTTGATTTGGATCACGTGATCATTTAGATGACTGGAGGGATGTCTATCTAAGTGGGAGTTCCTTAATATGATTAAATTGAACTTTAATTTATCATGAACTTAGTCCTCGTAGTATTAGCATATCTATGTTGTAGATCAATAGCTCACGATGTTGCTCCCCGTTTATTTTTTATATGTTCCTAGAGAAAACTAAGTTGAAAGATGTTAGTAGCAATGATGCGGAATTGTTCCGTGATCTGAGGATTATCCTCATTGCTGCACAGAGAATTATGTCCTTGATGCACCGCTAGGTGACAGACCTATTGCAGGAGCAGATGCAGACGTTATGAACATTTTGACAAAAGCTCGGTATGATGACTACTTGATAGTTTAAGTGCACCATGCTTTACGGCTTAGAATCGGGACTTCAAAAACGTTTTGAACGCCACGGAGCATATAAGATGTTCCAAGAGTTGAAATTAGTATTTCATACTCATGCCCGTGTCGAGAGGTATAAGACTTCTGACAGTACTTTGCCTACAAGATGGAGGAGAATAGCTCAACTAGTGAGCATGTGCTCAGATTGTCTGGGTACTACAATTACTTGAATGAAGTGGGAGTTAATCTTCCAGATAAGATAGTAATTGACAAAAGTTCTCTAGTCACTATTACCAAGTTAGTAGAACTTCGTGATGAACTATAATATGCAAGGGATGACGAAAGGAATTCCCGAGCTCTTCCCGATGCTGAAATCGGCGAAGGTCGAAATCAAGAAAGAGCATCAAGTGTTGATGGTTAATAAGACCACTTGTTTCAAGTAAAGGGCAAAGGGATAAAAGGGGAACTTCAAAAAGAATGACAAGCAAGTTGTCACTCCCATGAAGAAACCCAAAGCTAAACTCAAGCCTGAAACTAAGTGCTTCTACTGCGAAGGAAATGGTCACTGGAAGTGGAACTGCCCTAGATACTTGGCGGATAAGAAGGATGGCAAAGTGAACAAAGGTATATTTTGATATACAGATTATTGATGTGTACTTTACTAGTGTTCATAGCAACCCCTGGGTATTTGATACCGGTTCAGTTGCTAAAAATTAGTAACTCGAAACGAGAATTGCAGAATGAACAGAGACTAGTTAAAGGTGAAGTGACGATGTGTGTTGGAAGTGGTTCCAAGATTGATATGATCATCATCGCACACTCCCTATACTTTCGGGATTGGTGTAAAACCTAAATAAATGTTATTTAGCATTTGCGTTGAGCATGAATATGATTTGATCATATTTGTTGCAATACGGTTATTCATTTAAAGTCATAGAATAATTGTTATTCTGTTTACATGAATAAAACCTTCGATGGTCATACACCTAATGAAAATAGTTTGTTGGATCTCGATCGTGGTGATACACATATTCATAATATTGAAGCCAAAAGATGCAAGGTTAATAATGATAGTACAACTTATTTGTGGCACTGCCGTTTAGGTCATAATGGTGTAAAGCGCATGAAGAAACTCCATAGTGATGGACTTTTGGAATCACTTGATTATGAATCACTTGGTGCTTGCGAACCATGCCTCATGGGCAAGATGACTAAAACTCCGTTCTCCGGAACAATGGAGCAAGCAACAGATTTATTGGAGATCATACATACAGATGTATGTGGGCCAATGAGTGTTGAAGCTCGCGGCGGGTATCGTTCTTTTCTGACCTTCACTGATGATTTGAGCAGATATGGGTATATCTACTTAATGAAGCACAAGTCTGAAACATTTGAAAAGTTCAAAGAATTTCAGAGTGAAGTAGAGAATCATCGTAACAAGAAAATAAAATTTCTATGATCTAATCGTGGAGGTAAAATATTTGAGTTAGCGAGTTTGGCCTTCAGTAAAGACAATGTGAAATAGTTTCACTACTCACACCACCTGGAACACCACAGTGTAATGGTGTGTTCGAACGTCATAACCGTACTTTATTAGATATGGTGCGATCGATGATGTCTCTTACCGATCTACCACTATCGCTTTTGGGGTTATGCATTAGAGACAGCTACATTCACGTTAAATAGGGCACCATCTAAATCCGTGGAGATGACACCGTATGAACTGTGGTTTGACGAGAAACCTAAGCTATCATTTCTTTAAGTTTGGGACTGCGATGCTTATGTGAAAAAGTTTCAACATGATAAGCTCAAACCCAAATCGGAAAAGTAAATCTTTATAGGATACCCAAAAGAAACTGTTGGGTACACCTTCTATCACAGATCCGAAGGCAAGGTCTTTGTTGCTAAGAGTGGATCCTTTCTAGAGAAGGAGTTTCTCTCGAAAGAAGTGAGTGTGAGGAAAGTAGAACTTGATGAGGTAATTGTACCTTCTCCCGAATTGGAAAGTGGAACATCACAGAAACTAGTTCCAGTGATTCCTACACCAATTAGTGAGGAAGCTAATGATGATGATCATGAAACTTCAGATCAAGTTTCTGCTGAACTTCGTAGATCAACCAGAGTTCATTCTGCATCAAAGTGGTACGGCAACCCGGTTCTGGAAGTCATGTTACTGGACCATGATGAACCTACGAACTATGAGGAAGCGATGATGAGCCCAGATTCCGCAAAATGGCTTAAGGCCATGAAATCTGATATGGGATCCATGTATGAGAACAAAGTGTGGACTTTGGTTGACTTGCCCGATGATCGGCAAGCCATCAAAAATAAATGGATCTTCAAGAGGAAGACCGACGCAGACGGTAATGTTACTGTTTACAAAGCTCGACTTGTTGCGAAAGGTTTTCGACAAGTTCAAGGAGTTGACTATGATGAGACTTTCTCACCCGTAGCGATGCTTAAGTCTGTCCGAATCATGTTAGCAATTGCCGCATTTTTATGAAATCTGGCAAATGGATAACAAAACTGCATTCTTTAATGGATTTATTAAAAAATAATTGTATATGATGCAACCAGAAGGTTTTGTCAATCCAAAAGGTGCTAACAAAATGTGCAAGCTCCAGCGATCCATCTATGGACTGGTGCAAACATCTCGGAGTTGGAATATACACTTTGATAAGTTGATCAAAGCATATAGATTTATACAGACTTGCGGTTAAGCCTGTATTTACAAGAAAGTGAGTGGGAGCACAACAACCTTTCTGATAAGTATATGTGAATGACATATTGTCGATCGGAAATGATGTAGAATTTTCTGGAATTCATAAAGGAGTGTTTGAAAGGAGTTTTTCAAAGAAAGACCTTGGTGAAGCTGCTTACATATTGGGCATCAAGATCTATAGAGATAGATCAAGACGCTTGATAAGACTTTCGATGAGTACATACTGTCAGGGATATGGTTAGTAGGTATAAACCGGCTATTGTAAACCGGCTTAGTTACATTATACTTGGTTTTAATATTTTAGTAGAGACTACGGCCCGTGAGATTTCAAGGCCCATGTATAGAAGTATGGTTTATAAACCGCCAAGAGATGTAACTTGAGAGATAAGAAAGAAAAGACAGAGACCGAGGCGGACACGATTATGAGCCGGCCTCGGGACTCTGTAAACCGGACCAGGCGTTGCCTCTATATAAAGGGACGGCCTGGACGGTTCAGGGACAAGCAACAAACAATCCATCGAGACACAGGCAAAGCGAATCTGCTCCCTGTAAACCGACGCCCAAGCAATACCAAATCAACTAGACGTAGGCTTTTACCTTCTCCGAAGGGGCCGAACTAGTATAAATCCTTTGTGTCCTTTGTGTGCCATGAATCCTTTCAAGCTAACCCGTGCGATGGTTCGATCATCAAGTCCGCTAAACCGGACATCTGCCGTGTTATTTCCACGACAGTTGGCGCCCATCGTGGGGCCTGCGCACGATGGTTTCGAGTTCTTGAAAGGCGGCTTCGAAGGGTTAAAGGGCTACGCAGTCGGCCGGATGACCAGGAGTCGTCGAGGCCAGATCTACATCGACGACGCGGGTTGGGGACCGGAGGCCGATTCGATCGAATACGGGTACCGGGTCCCCTTCGGCAGCATCCAAGTCTTCATCGGCAAAATTGGTGAACCGGGACCTGAGCCGGACACCCTCCCCAACATCGTCGAACCGGCTCAGCGTGCGAGATCGGCCCGGATTCAGCCTGCCATGAAGCATGTGTTCGTTGGAGCAATTCACGGAGGCCGAGCCGAGGACGGATCGGAATCTGATGGTGCAACAGTCGTCTACACAGATGACGAATCTTCATCCGGGGAAACTGAATCTCTGTATTAGTTGCGGGACGGCCGGTCTGAGGGCGAGTCCGATGGAAACAGTATTCCGGACCCCTTTGACCCGCCAAACCGGGTGGCGGTCTTCATGGCCGGTTAACAACCCCCGATGAACGGAACGACAGCAGAAGCTGGTGCAGGGGGAAACGGTTCAAATCCCTCCCTTACTGAAGTTCTATCCACCTTGATCGAGGAGTTCGCGGCTAAGGCGGTGGAGGTCGTAGCTCCGGCAGACAAGGCGCATCATGATGCAGAGCTTCTTCAGTTGAAAGGTCGGATCGATCAGTTAAAGGAAGATTTAAAGGCGGAAGGAGAGATGATAGCCATAAGACAAGCAGAGTTGGATGATCAAGCCTTTCATTTGAGGATGGAGCAGGCTTCTGTGGAAGGAGTAAGGGGGCGAAAGTATCGGTCCCGCCTACCGCCGGGTTACGAATCCGCGAATTTGTTCAGGACACCTGGGGCTGGGGCCAGTAATAATCCGGCCTTAAACCGGAGAACACCCCCGGCTCGGGATGAGCCGGTTCAACAGCCCGCCGCAGAACAGGAGCGTCGGATTACATCGGCGCCTTACGTTCCTGTCCCTCCAGGGCACTATTCAAACCCTTTGGATAATATTGCTGCAGCAGCGGCGCGGTTGGCCGCTTTACCCGTGGAAGAGACGTCTCCGGTGGCGATAGAGGCGCGCAGGGCCCAGAAGCTACTTAATACTGCGTTAATACAGCAGCAAGCGTACTCTCATAGCAGGGAAAGATTGCGTTCAACACCACGTCCCAACCGAAGTTATTCTAGACATTGGGAGGAGCCAGAAGTGTCTAGCAGTGAGCGCAGGAGACATCAGCGCAGGCAGGATAATCCGGCAAGGGCGGAGATGCCAGCCCCAGACCTAAACCGGCCTAGATCGGAGGCCAGAGAGGAAATTCGTCAATCGACGCCGGTTCACACAGCCACTACAGGGACAGGAGCTACGGCGAGTGGTTTCGGGATACAATGTCTTGTCCCCGCCCTACGGAGTGTTAAGTTGCCCAAGGATTTCAAAGGACCTCGCAAGGTACCTAACTACACAGCCGATTTACCACCCGAAGCTTGGGTGGAAAGTTATGAGATGGCCATGGAGATGCTGGACGTGGATGAATCGGCTTGTGCAAAATATTTCACTATGATGCTTGAGGGTACGGCCCGGACCTGGCTAAAGGCGCTACCCCCGAATTCTATCGGGTCATGGGGGGAGCTGCGCAGTCAGTTCATCAAAAACTTCAAGGATACATGCAAGCAACCGATGTCGGTGATAGATTTAGCAGCCTGTGTGCAGGGAGAGCAGGAGTCTACAGCAGCTTGGGTACGCAGAGTGGCAGAGATCTTACACTCTTCGAATGGTATTAATCCTAGTACGGCGATAGTGACGTTGGAAAACAATTGCCGGTTTGAATCTTTAAAGTAAAAGCTCGGACGGCTCAAACGGGACTGCAATGACATGGGGACTTTAATGAGTGCCCTGGTGAAATACGGAGACTCAGATAATACCAAGTATCCGGAGGCAGAAGGAGATAAAACGGGGAAGACCAGCAAGTCTGGTAAACCGGCGCCGGTTAATCCGGTTACTTCAAGCTTTTTGGGTAAACGGAAGGCAGAAAGTAGTTCCGATTTTGTTGCTAATACTCAGGTTCAAGGCGGTTTTCCGGTTAATCCGGAGGGTTCCGCTCTCCAAACCGGCGGAGGAGATCCGGGCTGGGAGCAGGATTTGGATCGACCCTGTCCAAAGCATAGCGGAAGGGGGAGGATTGCAAGGCATACTAAGAGAGAATGCATACCCTTTATGAAGGCGGAGAATGGCCGTTTTTATCCTCCTAGCCGGCCCCCGCACGGCGGTTCAGGGCCCGGGTTTTATGGTTCGGGTTATCAGGGGAACAGTTCCGGATCAGGATATAGGGGCAATAACGACGGTTATCAACCCCGGCCCGGCGGCCAAAATAGTCAAGGGAATTACAATGGTCAGGGAAATCAATCGCATCATCAAGGTGGTTACAATGGTCAGGGAAATCAATCGCATCATCAAGGTGGTTATCATGGTCAGGGAAATCAATCGCATCATCAGGGTGGTTACAATGGTCAGAATAATCAGCAGCAGGGCCAAGGGAGTTATAATAATCAAGGAAACCAGCAGCAGCAGCGCCAGCAACAGCAGCCACAATCCGGGTATCAGAGTAACCCGAAGGAGTTAAGTAGTGGGCAGTATCATGTCTTCACCACAAGTCTATGCAAACGAGACCAGAAGGTGTTAAAGCGGGCTGTTAATGTAGTGGAACCGGCAACACCGCAATTTCTCAGATGGTCGGAACAGCCCATTGTATGGAGCAGAGAGGACCACCCTTTACGGGTGGATAATCCAGGGCATTTAGCCTTGGTGGTAGCACCTCAGGTGGGAGGATATAAGTTTACTAAAGTCCTCATGGACGGGGGTAGCAGTATCAATATACTGTATTACGAGACTTTCCGTCGTATGGGTCTGACAGATAAAAAGTTAAGAACGTCAAACACAGTGTTTCACGGGGTGGTCCCCGGTAAGTCAGCTTATCCAGTCGGTAAGATTGACTTAGAAGTTACCTTTGGAGATGAGTATGATTCCAGATCGGAGATGATCACTTTTGAAGTTGTCAAAATTAAAAGTCCATATCATGTTTTGTTTGGAAGGACGGTTTATGCTAAATTTATGGCTAGGCCATGTTATGTTTACTTGCAGCTTAAGATGCCGGGTCATAAAGGCACGATCACGGTTCATGGCAGCCGTAAGATAGCGGTGGAATGTGAGGAAGGTGATGCAGCTTATGCAGAAGCGGTGTGTGCCACGGAAGAGTTAAAATTTTATAAAGATAATGTTGATCCGGCAGATATGACTCCGCTGAAGAAACCAACTACCGAGCATGATCCGGCATTAAAGTTCAAGTCAGCGGAAGAGACTAAGCAGGTTGATTTTGTGCCCGGAGAGTCATCTAAATAGTTCACCATCAGTGCTAACCTTGATCCCAAATAGGAAAGCGCGCTCATCGAGTTCATCCGTGAGAACCGGGATATCTTTGCATGGAAACCTTCTGACATGCCAGGTATACCGAGGGAACTCGCTGAGCACAAGTTGAATATTGATCCGAAGTTTAAACCGGTAAAACAGTATCTGCGCCGCTTTAATGAAGAGAGGCGCAAGGCTATAGGAGAAGAAGTGGCCAGACTTTTGGCGGCAGGGTTCATAGTGGAAGTTTTTCATCCGGAATGGTTGGCTAATCCGGTGCTGGTTCTAAAGAAGAATGGGAAGTGGAGGATGTGTGTGGACTACACAGACCTCAATAAAGCTTGCCCAACTGATCCTTTTGCTCTACCTCGCATTGATCAGATTATCGATGCCACAGCAGGGTGTGAGCGGCTGAGTTTTCTGGATGCATATTCAGGTTATCACCAGATCAAGATGGCAGTTGAAGATCAAGAGAAGACAGCTTTCATAACTCCTTTTGGTGCTTTTTGCTATGTGTCTATGCCCTTTGGGCTCAAATGTGCACAGGCAACTTATCAGCGTTGCGTTCAGAATTGTTTGAAAGGGCAGATAGGAAGGAACGTGCATGCTTATGTGGATGACATTGTGGTCAAATCAAAGGAGGAAAGAACAATGATAGAGGACCTCAAAGAAACCTTTGATAAT
Organism: Secale cereale; assembly: GCA_902687465.1. Taxonomy (NCBI): domain Eukaryota; kingdom Viridiplantae; phylum Streptophyta; class Magnoliopsida; order Poales; family Poaceae; genus Secale; species Secale cereale. The sequence goes on from LR738715.1 coordinate 99,061,072, forward strand.
CTTCGAGCTTACAGGATGATGCTTAATCCGGAGAAATGTGCTTTTGGTGTTCCGGCTGGTAAGCTTCTGGGATTCTTGGTCTCGAACAGAGGAATAGAAGCCAACCCGGAGAAGATCAAGGCCATCACATCTTTGACAAAACCGGTTTGCATCAATGATGTTCAGCGCATAGCAGGCTGGATCACGGCGCTAAGCCGGTTCATCAGTCGATTGGGGGAGAAGGCGATCCCGCTTTATCAAATGTTGAAGAAAACGGACCGGTTCATTTGGAGTGAGGAGGCAAATACAGCATTTGAGAATCTGAAACAGCAACTAGCAAAACCACCGGTTTTAGCTGCTCCCATTGATAAGGAGCCTTTGCTGTTATATGTTGCTGCAAACACACGGGCAGTCAGTGTTGCAATTGTGGTTGAGCGCAAGGAAGCAGGGAAGGAACATCCGGTTCAGCGCCCGGTTTATTATGTGAGTGAAGTACTCATTGAGTCTAAACAAAGGTATCCGCATTGGCAGAAGTTGGTATATGGGGTGTTCATGGCAAACCGGAAACTGAAGCATTACTTCCAAGGGCATCCAATAACTGTGGTTAGTTCAGCTCCGTTAGGAGACATAATCCAGAACAGGGAAGCTACAGGCAGGGTAGCCAAGTGGGCTATTGAGCTCAGTCCACATGAGTTGAAGTATGTACCACGTACTGCTATAAAATCTCAGGCATTGGTCGACTTCATCAATGACTGGACAGAATTGCAGACTCCTGAGGAGAAGCCGGATCTTACTTATTGGACGATTCACTTCGACGGTTCAAAGCAGTTGGAGGGCTCGGGGGCTGGAGTTGTCTTAACTACCCCCAGAGGTGATAAATTTTGTTATGTCCTCCAGTTATTATTTCCTTGTACTAATAATGCAGCAGAATATGAAGCATTACTTCATGGTTTGCGATTGGCAAAGGAGATGAATTTGAGCCGGGTTAAGTGCCTGGGCGATTCAGACCTAGTGGCACAGCAAGTTTCGGGCAAGTGGGATTCAAGGGATCCCCTCATGGCGGCTTATCGGCGAGAGGTTGAAGCGGTCGCAGGATACTTCAAGGGATATCAGGTGGATCATATAGACCGGCGGAGGAACGAAGCGGCTGACGCTTTAAGCCGGCTAGGGTCGCAACGTAAACCGGTACCACCAAACACCTTTTTGGATGAATTGCACAGTCCTTCGGTTCAAGTACCTTCGGAGAACGACCTAGCTATTCCGGACCCAGAGGCACAATTAGTTGCAGCACTCCATATTATTCCGGATTGGACGTTACCCTATTTGGCGTACTTAAGCCGAGGAGAGTTACCGGAGGACGAAGAGGAAGCACGGCAGATAACCCGGCGCTCCAAGTCTATGACAATTGCAAACGGAGAGCTGCACCATCGTAGCACTTCTGGAGTATTTCAACGATGTGTTTCAGCTGAGGAAGGTTGTGAGATTCTAAGGGAGATTCATGAAGGGGATTGTGGTCATCATGCCGGATCAAAGTCTTTAGTGGCTAAAGCATTCCGACATGGCTTCTATTGGTTAACCGTGCATGCAGATGCGGCGGACCTGGTCCGAAAGTGTGACGCTTGTCAGAAGTTCTCAAGACGTGCTCTTGTTCCGGCACAGGAACTCCGGATGATACCAATAACTTGGCCTTTTGCAACTTGGGGGCTTGACATGGTTGGTCCTTTCAAGAGATCCCAAGATCAGAAAACTCATCTGCTGGTAGCAGTAGACAAGTTTACAAAGTGGGTTGAAGCGGAGCCTATAAGCAAGTGTGATGCGGCAACAGCGGTCAAATTCATCAAAAAAGTAATATTCCGGTTTGGCTTTCCACATAGCATCATCACAGATAATGGCACCAATTTATCTCAGGGTGAGATGGAAGAATTCTGTCAACGAGAGCATATTCGTTTGGACGTCTCTTCTGTGGCTCACCCCCAATCCAATGGTCAGGCAGAAAAGGCAAATCAGGAGATTTTGCGAGGAATCAAACCCCGGCTTATGACACCTTTGCAGAGAACCCCAGGTTGTTGGGTTGAAGAATTGCCATCCGTCCTTTGGAGTATTAACACTACACCAAACCGGTCTACAGGTTATACACCTTTCTTCATGGTTTACGGCGCAGAGGCAGTTCTTCCAAGTGACATACGCCATGATTCACCGAGGGTAGCGGCTTATGTGGAAGCTGTTAATGAGGAGTCAAGACAAGACGGTTTAGATCGGTTGGATGAAGAGCGTGATATAGCTACAGCACGGTCGGCGATTTATCAGCAAGATCTGCGCAGATATCATAGCCGCCTGATTAGAACCAGGACATTCCAGGAGGGTGACTTGGTACTTCGGCTCATCCAAGATCAAACAGATATGCACAAGCTATCCCCGCCATGGGAAGGGCCCTTTGTGGTCAGCAAGAATTTACACAACGGTTCATATTACTTGGTGGACATTCGAGAACACAAGGATTCACAGACATCAGAAGAGGAGACGAAGAGGCCGTGGAACATCGCCCATTGACGGCCATACTATACTTGAGCTATGTGCTCCAATGTATCCTATGTATATATTATGAATAATGAATAAACCGGCACCCTCGGTAAACCGGGGGCTTAGCCCTTTTTCCATATACACAAATCTTGTGACAAGTAATCATACCAATTTACTATCAAATGTCATATTTCAGTGTGGGCCGGTTTAGAAACTAATTTTTGCAGGGTATGTGAAGGAGCAATAGAACTCTCAGGAACAAGAGATCATATCCGGTTCGGGAAGAGAAAAAGCTCCATGAAAAGCAAAACCCACAGGTTCAGGAGGAGCCCTAAAAGCCCCTTGGGACAGTCGGTTTGCCCACGTCCCATTGATTGGCTTGGTTGGTGTTTACGGTTCCTTCGGCCCTCTGAACAGTTGATACGCTCACGTTCAGTGATTGGCTAGGCCCCTTGGGACAGTCGGTTTGCCCACGTCCCATTGATTGGCTTGGTTTGCGTTCGGCCCTCTGAACAGTTGATACGCTCACGTTCAGT
>LR738715.1:99064293-99131232 GCA_902687465.1 Secale cereale
GTTTAGTGATTGGCTAGGCCCCTTGGGACTGTCGGTTTGCCCACGTCCCATTGATTGGCTCGGTTTTTTGTTTGCGGTTCTATCGGCCCTCTGAACAGTTGATACGCTCACGTTCAGTGATTGGCTAGGCTCCTTGGGACAGTAGGTTTGCCCACGTCCCATTGATTGGCTGAACCTTGCTTTGAGCCTGGCAGCTCTTTGGAAAAGCCTCGACTACATGGTCTGATTTGAAAAAATTGTGTTTCTTGGTGTTTCTTATGTTTTGTAACCTTTTAAACCGAGTGGAACAGCTCCAGAAGTTGACCACCTATCTATAAAGTTATAAGTCTGGGTCATGAACACCAGCGAGAGTTAAACCGGCGTTCATCATAACCCGGATCGACCTTCATGATGAGCCGACAAATTGGCAGTACATGATGAGTTATAATGACCGGAGTTTTTTAAACCGGCCTGGTTTTGACTATAAGTCACCAGTATAAGACAAAACAATGACCGGAGTTTATTAACCCGGCCCAATTGTGATCAAGCCCGGTGTTCATTAAAACCCGGATGGCGTATCAGGCACAAGGTACAATTTTCTGTAACAAGATGAGCCGAATTTATCGATAAGATGGACCGGAGAGTTTCTAGCGTATATTAGGATTGATGAAGACCGATTAAAGTGACTTTAAAGTCCCGACCGGTTTAAAATACATGGGCCACATACATCTCAGGTATGACAGTTATTTATAGTATAAAGATATGTATATTGGATGTTTAAGAGAACAAGTTAACCCGTTCAGTGGTAAGCCACTAGGACATATTTTTCGACATTTTTATATGAACAGAAGAAAGCAGCCGCATCAGGTAACGGGTCAACGGATGAATACTTCATAAAGACAAAATGTCGGATCACAGCACATTAAGTCTCAGCTAAACCTATTACAAGGCATAAAAAGCCCAATAGTTGGAAGCATTGTTTGACGGAAAAACAATCATTGTTACAGCAATAGCATTTAAGATTGAGCTTCTCCTTGCTGAGATGGTTGGCCACCGTCTTGATCCGGAACGTCTTCATCCTCGTGAAGCGGTTGGAAGTCCGGTGCACGCCAATCAATCTTTGCCAAGGCACGGAAATATACTTCATCGTTGATAAGCTCAACAGGATCAATATCAGGAGCAAAGGTGTGAGGACGAACCGGCCGAATTAAGTTTACAATATCGTAAACCGGTCGCTCCACCCGCTCGTTCTGCAGGTTATATGATGGATGATATCGCGACAAGTCAGATTCCACCGCAAGCTTGCTGGCGAGGGGACGCATCTCCTTTGTCAGGGCATAAAGATATTTTTCATTGAAGGTTGAACCGTCCTCCTTGGTATCAGGAAATCCGGTTAACACCTCCTCCGGATCAAGGTCCAGGACCCAAGCTTTAGCCCTCGTAAGGGCCAGAAGAGCACCTCCCCGAGCGGCCGATTTCTTAACTTCTTCAAGACGAGCCGGTAGAATGGACAAACTATTCAAAGTATCTTGGATAGTTGAAGGAGCCGGTTTACCAAATGAAGTGGCACTGATAATCCTTTGCGTTCCGGAGTACAACTGTTCGACCAAGGTATAGCAGGCTTTGAGTTTTTTCCGCAAGTCGTCCCCAAGATGGGAGACACGGCGCCCTACATACAACAATAAAAGTTAAACCGGTGCAAGTCACAGGTTACAAAGATAAAAACAGGAGTTCAGATTATACTTACCAAAAATAGCAGAGGTCATCAAGTCAATTTGGCGCTTTAACCCGGCCAATTCTTCAGTAACCGGATTAAGTGCTCCTTCAGCATCCTGAACACGTTTTTCAAGATCTTTTTTCTGGACCTCAAAAGTAGTCCGCTCCTCTTCAAAGTATTTTTTCAAGTCTTCAGCAGTCTTTAAGCTCACTTGAAGTTCTTTCTTAGCCTTTGAAGCGGCTGACTCAGTCTCCGTAAGCCGGCTTCGAAGTTCGTTGATCTCCAGAGCATTCCGGTTCAGCTCAGCCTGCAGACAAAATTCAAAAGCAAGATTAGAAATTACAAGTCTCAAGCACACAACCAAGTTGTCTACTTGACACTTGGGGGCTAATGGCAGTTGAAGTAATACAGCAAAGACAATTTGAAAGTACAAGTCTCAAGCACACAACCAAGTTGTCTACTTGACACTTGGGGGCTAATGGCAGTTGAAGCAATGCACCAAAGACAATTTGAAATTACAAGTATCAACTACATAACCAAGTTATCTACTTGATACTTGGGGGCTAATGTATGGATCAGCAGTTCAAACTACAAAGTTCCGGATCACCTTCAGTAAAGCAGCTAAACCGAAACTTGGGGGCTGCTATGAGATAAAGATGCGTCAAAAAAGCAAAGTTAGAAGAGGAAACTTACTTCGTATTTTTCTCTCATCAAGTTCACCAAGCTAGCTTCATAATCCCGGCTGCTGTGGAGCCGGTTCAAATATCCGGAATAAATATCTTGAGCGCTCATATTGGAAAGACTGGATATATCAGTACTCCATTTCCCTTTTTCTTGAGCTATCTTTTCCGCTTTAGCTGTATGTTTTGCTAAAACGGTGGGCTCAGCTGGAGCAACATAAGCGGCACCAGTAACCACGACATCAGGAGAAGTGGGTACATTGGGGGGAATAACTTGAACATGAGCCGGATCAGGAGACGCCGGGTTAACTTGAGGAGAATTAACCCGGGTCGGACTTGGTGGATCTTGGACATTTTCTGTAAGAGGAGTTTCAAGAGCAGGTTCTTCAACCGGAGCTGCAGGAATACCTTCTGGAGGAACAACTGTGGACGGATCAATCACCAGATCATCAGCAGAAGGGTCAGCAGCAGGCTTATTTGCCTTGGGCTTTTTGCTGGGTTTCGGTTTGCTGGAAAACATGCAAAATAAGTTAGCAATTATAAAAAAAGGGGGTGTCATAAACCGGAAAAGGTGAAGAGAGTTACCCCGGGACGGTCTTCAAAGGAGGAAGCTGCGTAGCGGTTGATTCACCGGAAGAAGACAGCGGAGTTTCCTGATAGTCAGGATCAGACGGTTTAAGGGGTTTTCGGATAAGTCCGGCCTTGGGATGAAGAAGAGTCGGAGAGAGTATCACCTCAGCGCGGCGCTTTCGAACCGGAGCTAAGGAGATCCCAGATGACTCCACCGCCAGGCCACTGTGGCGAGTGGTCCGGCGAAAGGCTTCGTGCTGTTGCTTCTTCAAAGTAAAGTTAGGGTCTAACTTAGCATAAGGATGAGAAAATTGATATGTCCTGACGGTCCGACGGCTTTTTTGAGGGAGAGGTTCTGAATCATAAGAAATAAGAGTTACCTCAATCTCAGTCGGGTTATCACCTTCAGGCAGTTCCTGTGAAAAGGTATCATTAGATATGATTACAAATACAGGAAAGCGAGAATTTAAACCGGAGTAAAGCATACCTCGGAGTCCGGATCATCATCCTCAGAAGGAGAACCGGCATCGACGGCTGCTTTCCTCTTTTTGTTCGCAGGGGTTTTCCGACGAGCCTGCTTTACGGTTTTTTCCTGAGGCTTTCTCCTCCAGAAGGGGTCATCAGCCTAATTGAAAAAGCAAGGGTAATTGAAAGACGGTTCAAAGAGGACGGTTTACAAGTACAGGGCAAAGAAAAACTTACTTCAGGCAGCTTATTCTTCTTGAAGTACGGGGCCAAGCCAACTTTAGCGCAATCTGTTAAGGAAGGATTGACAATCTTCTTGGCTGACTCCACTATCTCCGATTCAGAAAGCTTATCCTTGGTAAACCTCTGAGGATCATCCGGTTTACCAGAGTATTTGCACATTAGCTTAGGATGCCGGCTTAAGGGAAGAATGCTCCAAGATAGCCAGCAGCGAAGGAAATCAGTGCCAATCAGACCATTTGCCATAAAAGCTCTCAGTTTGGAGAGCTGTGATGAGAACCGGGTCCGTTCAGCAGCACTAAGCCGTTGCGGCAAGGGGTGATTCGCCGGAATACGAGTTTCGCGATAACCCGGCAAAGGATTTTCGCCTTCAGGAGAAGTGTCTACACAATAAAACCAGGACTTGTTCCAATCTTTTGGATGAGTATGTAAAGCGGCGTGAGGAAAGACTGCGTCCCTCCTTTTCTGAATACTAATCCCACCAAGTTCTTGGTGAGGTCCGCTGGTAAATTCAGTGCACCGGTTTGCATGAAAGAAATCCCGGAATAAATCAACTGAAGGTTCCTCTTGCAGATACACTTCAGAAAATACTTGGAAATCACAAATGTTTGAAACAGAATTTGGTCCGATATCCTGTGGGTGCAGCTGGAAGGTGGCAAGAACATCCCGGAAAAATCTTGAACCGGGGGGAGAGAAGCCTCTAGAGATGTGGTCCAGAAACATGATGACTTCCCCGGATCTAGGAGTAGGAGGGCATTCATTACCCGGAGCACGCCATTTTAACTCAGATTGAGGGCCTAATGTGCCGATTTTAGACAGCTTGATTAGGTCATCCTCAGTAACGACGGAACGGACCCAATCGCAGGAGACATACTGCTTAGCCATTGAACAAAGTGCTGAAGAAGATAAAATACAGAAACGGATTATGAAAGTACAATGATCCGGGATCTATCTATGAAAATTACGCAACGGTTTAAACTGAGGACTAGTCGGCATGGTTAAACCGGCAATCATAAAACAAGTTATATCATTTCCGGTTTATGGCAGTTGAAGAGGAACAGTTCAACCATTGCGTCAGTTTACAGAGTTTTTTCAAGAGCAGGGCATATCAACTTAAACCGGAACATACTTAACGAATCTACCAAGGAGAAAAACAGGTTTCCGAAAGATTGCTAAAGGGGAAAGATCTGAGTATGCTGAGGAAAAAGAAACTAATCTAAGAGTATGCAAGGAAAGCTACAAAGACTTTATACTAAAAAAAGATGGATTTACATGCCAGACAGGAGTGATGAAGATTCGACGCATCTACAGCGCAGTAAAAATGGAGAAGATCGAAAAACAAAATTATTACGAGTCACGGGCTCAAAGATCGAACAAGATGAAGCTTTGCTAAAAGTTCTAATGGCGGAATGGATAAATCTACAGCATTATGTATAGACGGTGAGATCTAAGCTAGTACTAAGCGGAAGATCTGTTGACTGGGCCTAAAGGTCACAAACTCTCTATGAGGAATGTATCTACGAAGAAAGAGGTGAAGCTTTCGTTGGAAGCCCTAATGGCGGAAGAACAAGGAGGAGCGCTGGCAGATGCAGGTCAACAATAAGGAGGATGAACATACCTGAGACAGCAAGAATCGACGGCGGAGATTGATCTGGTCGAAGCTCAGGTTGATGCAGCGGCCCGGCGAGGACTAGAGATCCGGCGGTCGTCGGCGGTGGTTTGAGCTCGGGCGGCGACGGAGGAAGAAGACGCAGGAAGAGGACGAAGTGGGAAGGAGATAAGGAATGAGGGGTGGCAGTATTTATAACCAGGAGTCAGATCTGAAACGACAAGTGCGAGAATCGAGGAGACAGAAAATCGGATAAAGATCCCGTGACGCCTCGATCTTCGGGATAACCCTTAAAATACGCTACAGTATAGCTCACGGCGTTAAATGTGGAGATGATGTCATTGTCAGACTTTAATGATCTGGAGGATGACGTCAGAGCCGGTTTACAAAAAGATGAAGACAAAGAAGACTGATGTGAACAAGTTCAAATCATTCTGGGGCCTAATGTCAGGGATATGGTTAGTAGGTATAAACCGGCTATTGTAAACCGGCTTAGTTACATTATACTTGGTTTTAATATTTTAGTAGAGACTACGGCCCGTGAGATTTCAAGGCCCATGTATAGAAGTATGGTTTATAAACCGCCAAGAGATGTAACTTGAGAGATAAGAAAGAAAAGACAGAGACCGAGGCGGACACGATTATGAGCCGGCCTCGGGACTCTGTAAACCGGACCAGGCGTTGCCTCTATATAAAGGGACGGCCTGGACGGTTCAGGGACAAGCAACAAACAATCCGTCGAGACACAGGCAAAGCGAATCCGCTCCCTGTAAACCGACGCCCAAGCAATACCAAATCAACTAGACGTAGGCTTTTACCTTCTCCGAAGGGGCCGAACTAGTATAAATCCTTTGTGTCCTTTGTGTGCCATGAATCCTTTCAAGCTAACCCGTGCGATGGTTCCATCATCAAGTCCGCTAAACCGGACATCTGCCGTGTTATTTCCACGACACATACCTTGATAAGATTTTGAAGTAGTTCAAAATGGATCAGTCAAAGAAGGAGTTCTTGCCTGACTTGTAAGGTGTGAAGTTGAGTAAGACTCAAAGGCAGACCACGGCAGAAAAATATAGAGAGAATGAAAGTCATTCCCTATGCCTCAGCCATAGGTTCTATAAAGTATGCCATGCTGTGTACCAAACATGTTGTGTACCTTGCCATGAGTTTGTCAAGGGGGTACAATAGTGATCCAGGAGTAGATCACTGTACAGCGGTCAAAATTATCCTTAGTAACTGGATGACTAAGGAAATGTTTCTCGATTATGGAGGTGATAAAGAGTTTGTCGTAAAGGGTTACGCCGATGCAAGCTTTGACACTAAATCCAGATGACTCTAAGTATCAATCTGGATGCGTATTGAAAGTGGGAGCAATTAGCTAGAGTAGCTCTATGCAGAGCATTGTAGACATAGAAATTTGCGAAATACATACGGATCTGAATGTGACAGACCCGTTGACTAAACTTCTCTCACAAGCAAAACATAATCACACCTTATTACTCTTGGGTATTAATCACATAGCGATGTGAACTAGATTATTGACTCTAGTAAACCCTTTGGGTGTTGGTCACATGGCGATGTGAACTATGGGTGTTATTCACATAACGATGTGAACTATCGGTATTAAATCACATGGCGATGTGAGCTAGATTATTGACTCTAGTGCAAGTGGGAGACTGAAGGAAATATGCCCTAGAGGCAATAATAAAGTTGTTATTTATATTTCCTTATATCATGATAAATGTTTATTATTCATGCTAGAATTGTATTAACCGGAAACTTAGTACATGTGTGAATACATAGACACAACAGTATGTCCCTAGTATGCCTCTACTAGACTAGCTCATTGATCAAAGATGGTTATGTTTCCTAGCCATAGACATGAGTTGTCATTTGATCAACTGGATCACATCATTAGAAGAATGATGTGATGGACTAGACCCATCCGTTAGCATAGCACTATGATCGTTTAGTTTTTCTGCTATTGCTTTCTTCATGACTTATACATGTTCCTATGACTATGAGATTATGCAACTCCCGAATACCGTAGGAACACCTTGTGTGCTATCAAACGTCACAACGTAACTGGGTGATCATAAAGATGCTCTACAGGTGTCTCCAAAAGTATTCGTGGTGTTGGCATAGATCAAGATTAGGATTTGTCACTCCGAGTGTCGGAGAGGTATCTATGGGCCCTCTCGGTAACACACATCACAATAAGCCTTGCAAGCAAAAGACTAATAAGTTAGTCACGATATGATGTGTTACGGAACGAGTAAAGTGACTTGCCGGTAACGAGATTGAACTAGGTATGGAGATACCGACGATCGAATCTCGGGCAAGTAACATACCGATGACAAAAGGAACAACGTATGTTGTTATACGGTTTGACCGATAAAGATCTTTGTAGAATATGTAGGAACCAATATGAGCATCCAGGTTCCGCTATTGGTTATTGACCGGAGATGAGTCTCGGTCATGTCTACATAGTTCTCGAACCCGTAGGGTCCGCACGCTTAACGTTTGATGACGATCGGTATTATGAGTTTATGAGTTTTGATGTACCGAAGGTAATTCGGAGTCCCGGATGAGATCACGGACATGACGAGGAGTCTCGGAATGTCTGAGACATAAAGATTGATATATTGGACGACTATATTCGGACACCGGAAGTGTTCCGGAAAAGTTTCGGATTTAACTGGATTGCCGGAGGGGGTTACCGGAACCCCCCACGAGGGGGGATGGTCCATAGTGGGCCTTGAGGAAAGGAGAGAGGCAGCCCATAGAGGCTGGCCGGCGCCCCACCTAGGGATCCTAGTTGGACTAGGATTGGGGGGGCGCCACCTCTCCCTCTTTTCCTTTCCCTCTCTTCCTTCTTGGTGGACTCCTACTAAGAATAGGATTGCAATCCTATTCCTAGTAGGATTGCCCTAGCCGCACCATAGGAAGCCGGCCAGCCCTCCTCCCTTGCTCCTTTATATACGGGGGCAGGGGGGCACCCAAAGACACACAAGTTGAATTGTTCCAGCCGTGTACGGTGCCCCCCTCCACAGAAACACACCTCGGTCATACCGTTGCAGTGCTTAGGCGAAGCCCTGCGCCGGTAAATACATCATATCCGTCACCACGCCGTCGTGCTGACGAAACTCTCCTGTGAAGCTCAACTGGATCAAGAGCTCGTGGGATGTCATCAAGCTGAACGTGTGCTGAACGCGGAGGTGCCGTACGTTCGGTGCTTGATCGGTTGAATCGCGAAGAAGTTCGACTACATCAACCGCGTCACTTGACGCTTCCGCTTCGGGTCTACGAGGGTACGTAGACACACTCTTCCCTCTCGTTGCTATGCATCTGGTAGATAGATCTTGTGTGATCGTAGGAAAATTTTAAAATACTACGTTCCCCAACAAAAGGTAGAAACTCCGGCAAAGAAGGAGCCTAAGTTCGTTCCCGTTCCAAAGGCTCCCCGCCCTAAAAGTAATCCACCTATTGCCAAAGGGGTTGAAACTGTAAAGACTTTGGAAGAAACACCTGTCTTTGATGAATTTATAAATGAATCTTCCCTTGACTTTTATCCTTTTGGTCTTCTACCTAGAAGTATCTCTATGAGGCCTTTATTTGAAAGTCCTCTTAAGACTAGTTGTATTATTGAAGAGCTTTTTGATGATCTTGATGATGGTTCAATTGATACAACTTGATCTATATGCATTATGCATAGCTTAAAGGCATAAAAGAAAGCGCTTTTGGGAGGCAGCCCACATGAATAAATTTTTATATTTTGCTTTTGTTGTGTCTTGATGTTGTTTACTGCTGTAGCATCATCATTGTATCTTTGCTTTTCATATTTGTGCCAAGTATAGCCTCTGATTGCTAGAAAGTTCAAAAGTTGTGAGGTGCTGTCCAGGAAACAGATTCTGTCCTTGGATAGAAAATTCGTATAAAATTACCAGATCATCTTTTTGGTCTGAATTTTTTCAACAGCGTTCTCTATATAATTTTCTTTCGTGCGTCTGTTCTGAGTTGTTTGATTTGAGTTGCAGAAGTGCCCCGAACAAATCATTTACTACTTGCTGTTCTGTTTTTCACAGATTCTGTCTTGCTTTGCCTTTCCTTCATTTTGCGAACCAAGAGCTTGCTTTTTCTTTGCAAAAACCTTTTGGCAATCTTGAGAAACATTAGACCTTCAAGAATATCTTTATTTCCAGCAAGGAACAATTATTTTATTAAGGGTACTAACCTCGCTAATCAGATTATGATGAGTTATGTATGAAGGGAGTTTTCAAGTGTGCGAGGGAAGATGATAAAAAGATTCAGGAGTGTCAAGCGCTGAAGCTTTTGGATGCCCCCGTGCACCCCCAAGAAATATTCAAGGAGACTCAAGCGTCTAAGATTGGGGATGCCCCCGTGCATCCCCTTCTCCATCAACATTATCAGTTCGTCTTTCGTTCCGCTATATTTTTATCACTTCATGTGTTATGTGCTATGCTTGGAGCGTCTTGCTTTTAGTTTTCTTTTTAGTTTTTCATAACGAGTCGGAACTCAGCGTTCTTTATGTGGGAGAGAAACACGCTCCACTTCTACCTAGAACATAACATAGAATTTTCATGTCTATCTATGCTGTGTGTGTTCTTTGTCTTTTAATAGCTACTATCATGTTCAGCTCTTAGTATTCATGCTTATCTTTTCAAAGAGCTTTTGTTTAGTTGGTTGCTTGAACTCTCTTTAATTATCATGCTCACCTTATTAAGAGAGTTTGCTTCCGTTGCATTGGTTAATATGTCTATGATAAAGATGCTACGTGCATAATGGCGCTTAGTAGTTCAGGTTTTCTTATGGTTAATCTCAAATAGCTGGGGGGTTCCCAATGTGTTATTGGAGTACCAACATGATTTGTTTTCCTATGATGTGGTATGGTTTAGTAATATCTTCCTTCAAGAATTTATTTTGATTGACTTGGTGTATGCTCACGCATATTTAAGACTGTAAAGAAAGTCTGTCAAGCCTTGATGATCTTTTACTTCTGAGTAGCGATATAACTACCATGCCTGATTCAATATTGCTTTGTCGCTCTGCATGATTATGACCGTCATTGCTCTCTTAGTTGGTCGCTCCCAGTCTTTTGCTAACCTCCACCTGTACTAAGCAGACTAACTTTGCAATACATAGCTCATGGGAAAGTAGCTTAAAAACTATTGTGGTAAAGAATATGTTGCTTATGTATCTTATTTCTTATAAGTTGCTTGCTGAGCGGTAACCATGTTTCTGGGGACGCCATCAACTATTACACTATTGTTGAATATCATGTGAGTTGCTATGCATGTTCGTCTTGTCTGAAGTAAGGGTGATTTGCCATGGGTTGAATGAGTATGCATATTGTTAGAGAAGAACATTGGGCCGCCAACCAAAGCCATGTATCATGGTGGAAGTTTTAGCTTGGACATTAATCCTCAATCTCTTATGAGAATATGCTTATGCATTAAAGAGGAGTCCATCATCTATTTTCTATGTTGTCCCGGTATGGATGTCCTCAAGTTGAGATCTATCAAAAACGAGAAATCAAATGCGATTTATCTCCTTGGACCTTTGTACAGGTGGCATAGAGGTACCCCTTTGTGACACTTGGTTGAAACATATGTAATGCAATGACAATCCATGGAAATCCGAGCTAATTAGGACAAGGTGCGAGCACTATTGGTATTCGATGCATGAGGCTTGCAACTTATAGGATGTCTTATGCATAACACATATGAAGTACTACTACCGTTGACAAAATTGCTTCTATGTTTTCAAAATAAAAAGCTCTAGCACATAACCATTCTTTTACTTTTTGAGTCTCCACCTTCTTTCTTCAAGCACCAACTACTGAGAGCATGATTGTCATTCTAAGTGTAATGTGCATTGTTCCAAAGTAGCATTGTCTTTTGCATGATTGTGATATCGTTTATTTTGAAATCATTGTATCTAGTCATCACTTAAACCTTCAAGGTGCCCCTGCATTTATGTTTTGCTTCACTAAAGGGGGCAAGCTAGATATCACTTTATCATATTTGCACATCATGTTCATTGCAAATCTTCTTGATGTTTCAATATCATGTTGTAAAACTTTCAGTCATTTGTGATTTTCTCATGAGGCAACTTAATTACTACAGATTCATTGTCTCAGTAAGCTTTTGTCATATGACTATAAAAATTCCTATATGGTTAATAGCATGTCACCACAGAAATTATTCTTGTTATCATTTACCTACTCGAGGACGAGCAGGAATTAAGCTTGGGGATATTGATACGTCCAAAACGTAACTATAATTTTTGCTTGCTCCATGCCACTTTTGGGTGATATTGCTATGATATTTATACACTTCCATACACTTTTGATCATATTTGGACTAACCTACTAATCCAGTGCACCCCAGTGCCAGTTTCTGTTTTCGGCTGTTTTTGTATTTCAGGTTTTCACATTACGAGAACTGTCAGGAAAAATCCAGAAAAATTATATAAAAAATCAGCGTTCCAGAACCTACCTTGCGCCCGAAGTACAGCCGGGGGGGCCACCAGGGCCCTAGGCGCCCTGGCGGCGCCCCCCCCCCCCCCCTGGGCCGCGCCGGGGGGGCGCCTGGGCCCCCCGAGCCCCGTCTGGTGCCCCCCTTTGGCATATATTTAGAGCGTCCTTCGAAACCCTCAGGACGGGAACTCTTTTTCGCGATCTCATCTCTGTTCCGCCGCCGCCGCCGCTTCCAAGATCGGGAGCACCAGGAGAACTCTTCCCGGCACCCTGCCGGAGGGGAGGATCACCATCGGGAGCCTCTCCACCACCATGGATGCCTCCCGGATGAGTTGTGAGTAGTCTCCCTTGGACCATAAGTCCATGACCAGTAGCTATGTGATGTTCTCCTCCCGTTCTTGTGCTTCACTAATTAGTCCTCGTGAGCTGCCCTACATGATCGAGGCACATATGTAATCCTTATGCTGTTGCTATGATGAGTTTGCTGGGATCCGATGGATTATGAGATTATGTTCAGATTGTGATTGAGTAATATATTTGATCTACCTCTTTTATATTTATGTTCATAAGTAATTCTTGCATGTTCTCCGTTGTTATTTATTGCTTTGGGCAAGTAATACGTAGTGACTCCAAGAGGGAACGTTATGCTCGATTGTGGGTTCATGCCCCTCGATGACTAGCTTGAGTGACAGAAACATGAGTCTAGGGGATGTGCTGTTGCCACAAGGGGGAAAACAACGGTGCTTGTGCCCGCAGGTGCAAGGATTGATTACTTTACGCAAAGTTCTTTTAATGCAGTTGTCTGTTGCTTTGAGTTTACACTATGGGTGGGGCTCGCAACTTAATACCAGCGAGATGTTCTGGATAGATATCTCAAGGTGGATGATTAGTAGTAGACATTGATGGATTTCGTTCTACTTACTTTGGCGTACCGCCCATGCTTTGAACCTAAACCTTTCTTGCAATGTAGTCAGCATTGGTTTGCGTTCGTGGTCCTGTCAATTGCCCAGTTGTAATTCGTTTACCTCACATAGCTGTTTTATCGTCCTTTGGGAGAGAGACATCACTAGTGAACATCATGAGACTCCGGTCCATATTACCATCATTGATCACATCCGCTATTTACTTTTCGTTTTTACTTACTATTGCAAACATTATCTATCACTACTATCATTTGCGTTTAATCCTTTGTGAACTACAAGGCCGGAGGGATTGACAACCTCTCTGTACTCGTTGGGAGCAAAGTTATTTGTATCTGTGTGCAGGTCCACGTTGATTGCTAATATCTAGCGTCGTTAGCAGTTGACACCTACTTGTTGAACCTAGGAGTCTCTGGGGATTCGATCCTTGGCATCTTTGCTAAGGGAAAAACTTCCACAACACTGCATCTCACACCTTCCACTTGGGGTAGCCAACGAGGGGTTAGAGGCCCATCATAGATATGGCATAACTGGTATAAAAGAATGTGGATGCACAAGCAGTCAGTCTGCTTAGTACAGGTGGAGGTTAGCAAAAGACTAGGAGCGACCAACTAAGAGAGCAATGACGGTCATAATCATGCAGAGCGACAAAGCAACATTAAATCAGGCATGGAAGTTATATCGCTACTCAGAAACAAAAGATCATCAAGGCTTGACAGACTTTCTTTACAGTCTTAAATATGCGTGAGCATACGCCAAGTCAATCAAAATAAATTCTCGAAGGAAGATATTACTAAACCATACCACATCATAGGCAAACAAATCATGTTGGTACTCCAATAACACATTGGGAACCCCCCAGCTATTTGAGACTAACCATAAGAAAACATGAACTACTAAGCGCCATTATGCACGTAGCATCTTTATCATAGACATATCAACCAATGCAACGGAAGCAAACTCTCTTAATAAGATAAGCATGATAACTAAAGAGAGTTCAAGCAACCAACTAAATGAAAGCTCTTTAAAAAGATAAGCATGAATACTAAGAGCTAAGCATGATAGTAGCTATTAAAAGACAAAGAACACACACAGCAAGGATATATATGAAAATTATATGTTATGTTCTAGGTAGAAGTGGAGCGTGTTTCTCTCCTACATAAAGAAAGCTGAGTTCCAACTCGTTATGAACAGCAAGCAAAGCTAAAGAAAACTAAAAAAGGAACTAAAAGCAAGACGCTCCAAGCATAGCACATAACACATGAAGTGATAAAAATATAGTGGAACGAAGGACGAACTGATAATGTTGATGGAGAAGGGGATGCACGGGGGCATCCCCAAGCTTAGACGCTTGAGTCTCCTTGAATATTTCTCGGGGGTGCATGGGGGCATCCCCAAGCTTGAGCGTTTGACACTCCTGAATCTTTTTATCATCTTCCCTCGCACACTTGAAAACTCCCTTCATACATAACTCATCATAATCTGATTAGCGAGGTTAGTACCCATAATAATATAATTGTTCCTTGCTGGAAATAAGTATATTCTTGAAGTTCTACTGTTTCTCAAGATTGCCAAAAGGGTTTTGCAAAGAAAAAGCAAGCTCAAGGTTTGCAAAATGAGGAAAAGGCAAAACAAGACAGAATCTGTGAAAAACAGAACAGCAGGTAGTAAATGATTTTTTTCGGGGCACTTCTGCAACTCTAATCAAAAAACTCAGAACAGATGCACGAAAGACAATTGTATAGAGCATGCTGTCGAAAAAATTCAGACCAAAAAGATGGTCTGGTGATTTTATACGAATTTTTCTATCCAAGGACAGAATCTGTTTCCTGGACAGCACGTCACAACTTTTGAACTTTCTTGCAATCAGAGGCTACACTTGGCACAAAGCTGAAAAGTAAAGATACAATGATGATGCTACTGTAGTAACAACATCAAGACACAACAAAAGCAAAATAAAATTTTATTCATTGTGGGCTGCCTCCCAAAAGCACTTTCTTTTATGCCTTTAAGCTAGGCATAAGACTTTAATGATGCTCTCGTAGGAATAAGAGTTGAAGAACAAAAGAGAGCATCAAGAAGCAAATACCAAATACATTTAAGCCTAACATGCTTCCTATGCATAGGAATATTGCAATAGAATAATTCATTGAAGCACAAAGCAATAAGCATAGGAAGACAAAACAAGTGCAGCTTCAAAACCTTCAACATAAAGAGAGGGAACTGGATATTATTGAAATATCTATAAGCATATGTTCCCTTCTCATAATAATTTTCAGTGGGATCACGAATAAACTCAACAATATAAGCATCACATAAAGCATTGTTACCATGATCCACATGCAAAAAGGTACTCTTACTCTCCACATAAGCATAATCTTTCTCATTGGTAATAGTGGGAGTAGGACTATCATAAACAACTTGAACACTATAGATTGGAGTTACAACATCATCATAGTAGAGAAGAGCATTATCATTGCTAGAAACTATATTTGTAATCATGTTGTCTTTATTCTGACTAGCAAAATAATTATCAATTATCACATCACTAGTGGGTGAAGGATTTGCAATCCTATCATCCCCAAGCTTAGGGCTTTCCATATCATCACTTTCAGAGTTGGTACCAAAAAGATTTTCAAGATCATAAGTAGCATTATCATCATTTTCCAAATCACAATAAGTAACATGCATATCATAATCAAAATCATCTTCAATGGTACCTATGGACGTATCATCAAGATGATAATTAAGGCAATAAACTTCACCTTCTTCTTTAAACTTACAACCGTTAGGATAAAAGTTGATGGGAGGAATATGCTCAGGCCAGGTTGATACACATTCTTCTTCCTTCTTGCTCCTCTTCCTCCTCCTCTTCTTTTTCTTCTTCTTCACCTTAGAAGGGAGTGGTTGGAGATGAAGCTTCTCCACATTTCCTGGTTTATCATTAGAAACAATAGGGGAAACTTGGGAGATACTCTCCTTTTTATTAGCAGAAATATAAGAGACATTTTTATACTTTGGTAAAGTCCCCTCCTTTCTAATCTTACTTATGTAATCATTTTCATGGCAATTAACAACACAATAGAGATGGCAATTTTGCAAAGTGTTTTTTATTCCTATGGCATTAACATCTAGCCACGAAGTCTTTTCTGATAACTCTTCACACATCAAAAATAACATAAGCTCATCATAAAGATCAGAGGTGATCATGTTATCACACAACCGGTTAACAGTTATGTTTTGAAAGTTCATGCATTGAAAATTAAAGTGACCCTCTATACGACAAAGTTCACAGGTAAAAGGATAAAGGTCACACAATTCTCTAGCAATTTCATTTAAATCTCTGACCCAAGTGATTGTTCTTTCATGCTTATGCTGCTTACAATACTTCTCTTCTTCAATCATAGGCCTTTCACAAGGTCTATCCACTCCACAAAAATTAACATGCTTATATAAAACTTCATTTTTAGGAATTGGATCATGCATGTTGCAATCATCATGAACAATTTCATTTTCTTTGCAAGTCTCTTTAAAAGGTTTATGATACTTGATCCAATCCTCCTTAGGCATATTAAGATGTGAAGCAAAAGATTTGAGGAAATCAACAAGGAATTGAGAATCAAGCCCAAACTTAGCACTAAACTTATTAAAACTTGTAGTTTCAACAAAGGACTTAATGCAATCATACTCATAAATTATACCTGACTCTTTACCTTTGTCGATCTCCCAATCTTCAGTGTTGCGTTGAATTCTTTCAAGGAGTTCCCATTTAGCATCAATCTTTTTGTTTGTGAAAGAACCCATAGAGGAAGCGTCGAGCAAATCTTTATCCTGTCGAGAGAGCCTCGCATAGAAATTAGTAATAATCATATCTTTGGGGAGCCCATGGTTAGCACTTTTTAGCATTAACGTTTTCAGTCTCCCCCAAGCTTGAGCTATGCTCTCTCCGTCATGAGGATAGAAATTATAAACATAATTCCTATTCTTATGGACTTCATGAAGAGGATAAAACATAGTATAAAAGAGAGACATAAGCTCTTGCCAATCAAGCAAGTGCGAGTTATCGAGAAGCTTATACCAATCTGAAGCCTTATCTATAAGTGATACGGCGAACAATTTCCTCATGACAAACTCCCTTGATACACCTGCAAGCTTAAATAATGAACATAATTGTGACAGATATAGCAAGTGTTCACCGGGATGTCTGTCTCCTGCATAACGATTAGCCAAGACATAATCGATAATACCAGCTGGTATTTTATAGGGCACAATTTCAGTAGGGGGAGGAGCAACCACCACAGGTGTGGGGCGTCTTCCCGCAAGCAACGATCCAATAGCAAGGTTGTCCATAAACATAACTAGTGAAATAAAAACAAGAAACAAAAAGATTTAATTGCAAGATCTAAAGATATACCTTCAAGCGCTCACCTCCCCGGCAACGGCGCCAGAAATAGCTTGATGTCTACACACGCTTCTACTCTTGTAGACTATGTTGGGCCTCCAAGCGCAGAGGTTTGTAGGACAGTAGCAATTTCCCTCAAGTGGATGACCTAAGGTTTATCGAACTCGGGGAAGTAGAGGTTGAAGATGGTCTCTCTCAAGCAACCCTGCAACTAAGATACAAGAAGTCTCTTGTGTCCCCAACACACCTAATACACTTGTTAGATGTATAGGTGCACTAGTTCGGCGAAGAGATGTTAAATGGCAAGTGATATGGATGGCAAAACAAAGTAATATAAATCTGTAATAAAAAGTGCAGCAAGCAAACAAGTGGTAAACGTGAGCACAAATGGTATTGCAGTGGTGGAAACAAGGCCTAGGGTTCATACTTTCACTAGTGGCAACTCCCAACAACATTAACATAATCGAATCACATGATATTTCCCATAAAACATGCAAAGGGGACACACTCGGAGGTCATTCCTTCGTGGTCAAGAGAGGACGAGAATTATGTAGGGCTACAAAAGCACACCTCAAAGTTCGTAGTTCTCAATCTAAGGATTTCCCAATGTCACCGCGGCCATCCAAAGAGAGTCCCACAATCACAACAACATATCTAAAGGATAGTCAAAGACAAGCACCAAGAGACTCTCAATCTTCAATCAACACACAAGAGAGGAAATCACTCATGAAAATACTTTTCTAATCCATGTCCAATAGACCGCTGTCACCTTGGTCTCGGGGATTATACTAGATAAAGACAAGTGAGTACATCAATCCAATACATAGAGGAAGGGGAAATATCATGGGATCACCCTAGATTAACATAGCCTATGATCACAACGAAGATCACATCATGGGAGAGAGAATTGACCACATAGCTACTGGTAGAAACCTCAGCCCCGAGGAGGAACTACTCCCGCATCATGGAGGGAGGAAGCAACGTCGATGGAGATGAATCCGGGGGCACTTCCCCGTCCCGGCAGGGTGCCGGCACAGGAATTCTGGTCCCCTGAAGCTTGATGGCGATGGCGGCGGAGATCGGAATCGCGTCTGGAGAAAAGGGGTCTGGAATCAGGGTTTCCGCGACACGGTGTAAATATATGCCAAAGGGGGGCATCAGACGAGGCTCGGGGGGCCCAGGTGCCCCCCCGGCGCGGCCCAGGGGGGAGGGCGCGCCGCCAGGGCGCCTGGAGCCCTGGTGCCCCCCTCCCCTGGCTGTACTTTGGCTACCGGGAACCTTCTGGAACGCTGATTTTTTATATAATTTTTCCAGGATTTTTCTGGCAGTTCTCGTAATGGGAAAAACTGAAATACAAAAACAGCAGAAAACAGAAACTGGCACTGGGGTGCACTGAGTTAATAGGTTAGTCCAAATATGATCAAAAGTGTATGGAAGTGTATAAATATCATAGCAATATCACCCAAAAGAGGCATGGAGCAAGCAGAAATTATAGATACGTTTTGGACGTATCAGGGTATCTCTGCTTTGACTCAATGAGCACCTCGCTGATGTAGTAAACCGACCGTTGAACCGGATATTCCTTCCCTGCCTCCTTGCGCTCCACCATGATGGCAACGCTTACTGCTTTGGCGTTAGCAGCCACGTATAGCAACTGCGGCTCATTATCAACTGGGGCAGCAAGGATCGACGGCTCTACCAATTGCTTTTTCAAATCTTCAAACGCAGCATCAGCAGCATCACTCCAGACAAAACGGTCTGTCTTTTTCATCATCTGATAAAGCGGGATGGCCTTCTCCCCCAAACGGCTGATAAACCGGCTGAGCACCGCAATGCGGCCCGCCAAGCGTTGGACATCGTTGATGCATGCCGGTTTAGCTAAGGATGTAATTGCCTTGATCTTCTCCGGATTAGCTTCAATTCCTCTGTTTGACACCAGGAACCCCAAGAGTTTGCCTGCCGGAACACCAAAAACACACTTGGTCGGATTAAGCATCATCTTATAGACCCGGAGATTATCAAAGGTTTCCTTCAAGTCTGTTATCAACATCTCTTCTTTCCTAGATTTTACCACAATATCGTCCACATAAGCGTGAACGTTCCGCCCAATCTGCCCATGAAGACAATTCTGCACACATCGTTGATAGTTTGCCTGGGCACTCTTGAGCCCAAAAGGCATAGGCACGTAGCAGAAAGCTCCAAAGGGAGTTATGAAGACTGTTTTCTCCTGGTCCTTAACTGCCATCTTCATCTGATGATAACCGGAATAAGCATCCAAAAAACTTAAGCGTTCACAACCCGTCGTAGCATCAATGATTTGCTCAATACGAGGGAGGGCAAAGGGATCAGTTGGGCAAGCTTTGTTCAGATCTATGTAATCAACACACATTCGCCAAGTGCTATTCTTCTTAAGCACCAGCACCGGATTAGCTAACCACTCTGGATGAAACACCTCAATTATAAAGCCTGCCGCCAAGAGCCTAGCCACTTCTTCACCAATTGCCTTGTGTCTTTCTTCGTTGAAGCGGCGGAGAAACTGTTTAACTGGTTTAAACTTAGGGTCAATATTGAGAGTGTGCTCAGCGAGTTCCCTCGGTACACCTGTCATGTCAGAAGGTTTCCATGCAAAAATGTTCCGATTCTCACGGATGAACTCGATGAGCGCGCTTTCCTATTTCGGATCTAGGTTAGCACTGATGGTGAACTACTTGGATGAATCGCCAGGAACAAAGTCAACCTGCTTGATCTCATCAGTTGATTTGAACTTCAAGGTTGGGTCATGCTCCGTGGTTGGCTTCTTCAACGGAGACATGCCTGCCGGATCAACATTATCTTTATAAAATTTCAGTTCCTCGGTTGCACAAACCGCCTCCGCATAAGCTGCATCACCTTCCTCGCATTCCAAAGCAATCTTGCGGCTCCCATGGACCGTAATGGTTCCCTTGTGACCCGGCATCTTAAGCTGCAGATAAACATAACAAGACCTCGCCATGAACTTAGCGTAAACCGGCCGCCCGAACAGGGCATGATACGGGCTTTTGATCTTTACCACTTCAAAGGTCAAGGTTTCGGACCTTGAGTCCTGCTCATCCCCAAAGGTGACTTCCAAGTCTATCTTACCGACCGGATATGTTGATTTACCAGGCACCACTCCGTGAAAAACCGTGTTGGACTGCCGAAGCTTCTTATCTGTCAACCCCATGCGACGGAAAGTCTCGTAATATAAGATGTTGATGCTACTTCCTCCGTCCATTAGCACTTTAGTGAACTTATAGCCCCCTACTTGAGGTGCCACAACCAGAGCCAGCTGGCCCGGATTATCAACTCGGGGCGGGTGGTCCTTTTGACTCCACACAATGGGCTGTTCTGACCAGCGTAGGTAGCGTGGCACCGTTGGTTCAACAGAATGTACTACCCTCTTGTAAACTTTCTGATCACGTTTACATAAGCTTGTGGTGAAGACGTGATACTGCCCACTACTCAACTGCTTCGGATTACTCTGATATCCGGACTGCTGCTGTTGTTGATTGCCCTGATTGTTATAACCACCCTGGCCATGCTGCTGGTTATGTTGATTGTTCCCGTTCTGGTTAACTGGACTTCCCATATATCATTTTTTACCTCCGGACCATTCCGGAACTCCTCGTGACGTCCGGGATCTCATCCGGGACTCCGAACAACTTTCGGGTTTCCACGTGCATGTATCTCTACGACCCTAGCGTTACCGAACCTTAAGTGTGTAGACCCTACGGGTTCGGGAGACACGTAGACATGACCGAGACCACTCTCCGGTCAATAACCAACAGCGGGATCTGGATACCCATGTTGGTTCCCACGTGTTCCTCGATGATATTCATCGGATGAACCACCGTGTCAAGGATTCACTTAATCCCGTATGTTAGTCCCTTTGTCCATCGGTACGGTACTTGCCCGAGATTCGATCGTCGGTATTCCCGATACCCTGTTCAATCTCGTCATGGCAAGTCTCTTTACTCGATCCGTAATCCATCATCCCGTGACTAACTCCTTAGTCACTTTGAGCTCATTATGATGATGTCTTACTGAGTGGGCCCAGAGGTACCTCTCCATCATACGGAGTGACAATATCCCAGTCTCGGTTCGTACCAACTCAACAGACACTTTCGGAGATACCCGATGCGTACCTTTATAGCCACCCAGTTACGTTGTGACTTTTGGCACACCCAGAGTATTCCTACGGCATCCGGGAGTTGTACAACCTCATGGTCTAAGGAATAAATACTTGACACCGAAAAGCTTATGCATTACGAACTATACGATCTCGTGCTATGCTCAGGATTGGGTCTTGTCCATCACATCATTCTCCTAATGATGTGATCCCGTTATCACTGACATCACATGTCCATGATCAGGAAACCGTGATCATCTGTTGATTAACGAGCTGGTAACTAGAGGCTCACCAGGAACTCATTGTGGTCTATATATTCACACATGTATCGTTGTTTCCGTACAATATAATTCAGGCATGAATAACAGACGATTATCATGAATAAGGAAATATAATAATAATACTTTTATTATTGCCTCTAGGGCATATTTCCAACAGTCTCCCACTTGCACTAGAGTCAATAATCTAGTTACATTGTGATGAATCGAACACCCATAGAGTTCTGGTGTTGATCATGTTTTGCTCGTGGAAGAGGTTTAGTCAACGGGTCTGCAACATTCAGATCCGTATGCACTTTACAAATATCTATGTCTCCATCTTGAACATAATTCTGGATGGAGTTGAAACGGCGCTTGATGTGCTTGGTCTTCTTGTGAAACCTGGGCTCCTTGGTAATAGCAATAGCACCAGTGTTGTCACAGAAGAGAGTCATCGGGCTTGACGCGCTTGGAATGACTCCTAGGTCGGTGATGAACTCCTTCATCCAGACTCCTTCATGTGCTGCTTCAGAAGCAGCTATGTACTCCGCTTCACATGTAGATGCTGCCACGACGCTTTGCTTGCAACTGCACCAGCTGACTGCCCCTCCGTTCAAAATATACACGTATCCGGTTTGAGACTTAGAGTCATCCAGATCTGTGTCAAAGCTAGCATCGATGTAACCCTTTACGACGAGCTCTTCGTCACCTCCATAAACGAGAAACATATCCTTAGTCCTTTTCAGGTACTTCAGGATGTTCTTGACCGCTGTCGAGTGTTCCGTACCGGGATCACTTTGGTACCTCCCTACCAAACTTATGCCAAGGTTCACATCAGGTCTGGTACACAGCATGGCATACATGATAGAACCTATGGCCGAGGCATAGGGAATGACACTCATCTTTTCTCTATCTTCTGTCGTGGTCGGCGACTGAGCCTTGCTCAATCTCATACCTTGCAAAACAGGCAAGAATCCCTTCTTGGACTGATCCATATTGAACTTTTTCAATATCTTGTCAAGGTATGTACTTTGTGAAAGACCAATGAGGCGTCTTGATCTATCTCTATAGATTTTGATGCCTAATATGTAAGCGGCTTCTCCAAGGTCCTTCATTTTCCAAGAATTCTATATTATTTCCCATCAGCAATATGTCATCCACATATAATATGAGAAATGCCACAGAGCTCCCACTCACTTTCTTGTAAATACAGGCTTCTCCATAAGTCTGTATAAATCCAAACGCTTTGATCACATCATTAAAGCGAATATTCCAACTCCGAGATGCTTGCACCAGCCCGTAAATCGAGCGCTGGAGCTTGCATACCTTGTTAGTGTTCTCTGGATCGACAAAACCTTCCGGTTGCATCATATACAACTCTTCCTTGAGGAAGCCATTAAGGAATGCTGTTTTGACGTCCATTTGCCATATCTCGTAATCATAGAATGCGGCAATGGCTAACATGATTCTGACTGACTTCAGCATCGCTACGGGAGAGAAAGTCTCGTCGTAGTCAATCCCTTGAAATTGTCGATAACCCTTAGCGACAAGCTGAGCCTTATAGATGGTCACATTACCATCTGCGTCTGTCTTCTTCTTAAATATCCATTTATTCTCTATGGCGTGCCTATCATCAGGCAAGTCCACCAAAGTCCAGACTTTGTTTTCATACATGGAATCTATCTCGGATTTCAGGCTCCAAGCCATTTATTGGAATCCGGGCCCGCCATCGCTTCTTCATAGTTCGAAGGTTCACCGTTGTCTAACAACATAATTTCCAGGACAGGGTTGCCATACCACTCTGGTGCGAAACGTGCCCTAGTGGACCTTCGAAGTTCAGTAGTAACTTGATCTGTTTCTTCATGATCATTATCATCAACTTCCTTCCTTGTCGGTGCAGGCACCTCAGGAACTGTTTCCTGTGCTGCGCTACTTTCCGGTTCAGGAGGGGTGACTGTCACCTCATCAAGTTCTACTTTCCTCCCACTCACTTCTTTCGAGAGAAACTCTTTCTCCAGAAAGCATCCATTCTTGGCAACAAAGACTTTGCCTTCGGATCTGTGGTAGAAGGTGTACCCAATCGTTTCCTTTGGGTATCCTATGAAGACGCATTTTTCTGATTTGGGTTCGAGCTTTTCAGGTTGAAGTTTCTTGACATAAGCATCGCAACCCCAAACTTTTAGAAACGACAGCTTCGGTTTCTTGCCAAACCAAAGTTCATACGGAGTCGTCTCAACGGATTTCGACGGAGCCCTATTTAAAGTGAATGCGGCAGTCTCTAAATCATAACCCCAAAAAGATAGCGGTAAATCGGTGAGGGACATCATAGATCGCACCATGTCCAACAGAGTACGATTTCGACGTTCGGACACACCGTTACGTTGAGGTGTTCCGGGCGGTGTCAATTGTGAAACAGTTCCACAGTTCCTAAGGTGTGTGCCAAATTCATGACTTAAATATTCACCCCCACGATCTGATCGTAAGAACTTTATTTTTCTGTCACGTTGATTCTCAACCTCATTCTGAAATTCCTTGAACTTTTCAAAGGTCTCAGACTTGTGTTTCATCAAATAGATATACCCGTATCTACTCAAGTCATCTGTGAGGGTGAGAACATAACGATAGCCTCCGCGATCCTCAACACTCATTGGACCGCACACATCGGTATGTATGATTTCCAATAAGTTGGTTGCTCGCTCCATTGTTCCGGAGAACGGAGTCTTGGTCATCTTGCCCAATAGGCATGGTTCGCACGTGTCAAATGATTCATAATCAAGAGACTCAAGAAGTCTATCTGAATGGAGCTTCTTCATACGTTTGACACCAATATGACCAAGGCGGCAATGCCACAAGTATGTGGGACTATCATTATCAACTTTACATCTTTTGGCATCTACACTATGAATATGTGTACCATCACGTTCGAGATTCATCAAAAATAAACCATTGACCAGCGGGGCATGACCATAAAACATATCTCTCAAATAAATAGAACAACCATTATTCTTCGATTTGAAAGAGTAGCCATCTCGCATAAGACGAGATCCAGATACAATGTTCATGCTCAAAGCTGGTACTAAATAACAATTATTAAGGTTTAAAACTAATCCCGAGGGTAGATGTAGAGGTAGCGTGCCGACGGCGATCACATCGACCTTGGAACCATTCCCGACGCGCATCGTCACCTCATCCTTCGCCAGTCTCCGCTTATTCCGCAGCTCCTGTTTTGAGTTACAAATGTGAGCAACTGCACCGGTATCGAATACCCAGGAGCTACTACGAGTGCTGGTAAGGTACACATCAATAACATGTATATCACATATACCTTTGACGTTGCCGGCCTTCTTGTCTGCTAAGTATTTGGGGCAGTTCCGCTTCCAGTGACCCGTTCCCTTGCAATAAAAGCACTCTGTCTCAGGCTTGGGTCCATGCTTTGGCTTCTTCCCAGTAACAGGCTTACCGGGCGCGGCAACTCCCTTGCCGTCCTTCTTGAAGTTCTTCTTACCCTTGCCTTTCTTGAACTTAGTGGTTTTATTGACCATCAACACTTGATGTTCTTTCTTGATGTCCACCTCCGCTGATTTCAGCATCGAATACACCTCGGGAATGGACTTCTCCATCCCCTGCATATTGAAGTTCAACACGAAGCTCTTGAAGCTTGGTGGGAGCGACTGGAGGATTCTGTCAACGACCGCTTCATCTGGGAGATTCATTCCCAGCTGAGACAAGCGGTTGTGCAATCCAGAAATCTTGAGGATGTGCTCACTGACAGAACTGTTTTCCTCCATCTTACAGCTGTAGAATGCGTCGGAGACATCATATCTCTCGACTCGGGCATGAGCTTGGAAAACTATTTTCAGCTCTTCGAACATCTCATATGCTCCGTGGTGCTCAAAACGTTTTTGGAGCCCCGACTCTAAGCTGTAAAGCATGCCGCACTGAACCAGGGAGTAATCATCACTACGCGACTGCCAGACGTTCAAAACGTCTTGGGCCGCATCGGGAGCAGGTGCATCACCTAGCGGTGCTTCAAGGACATATGATCTCTTGGCAGCTATGAGGATAATCCTCAGGTTACGGACCCAATCCGTATAGTTGCTACCATCGTCTTTCAGCTTGGTTTTCTCTAGGAACGCGTTGAAGTTGAGGGAAACTGGAGCGTGGGCCATTTGATCTACAAGAGATATTGTAAAGAATTTAGACTAAGTTCATGATAATTAAGTTCATCTTAATCAAATTTTAATGAACTCCCACTCAGAATGACATCTCTCTAGTCATCTAAGTGATACACGATCCGAATCGACTAGCCCGTGTCCGATCATCACGTGAGACGGACTAGTCATCAACGGTGAACATCTTCATGTTGATCGTATCTTCTATACGACTCGTGTTCGACCTTTCGGTCTTTCGTGTTCCGAGGCCATGTCTGTACATGCTAGGCTCGTCAAGTGAACCCTAAGTGTATCGCGTGTGTAAATCTGGCTTACACCCGTTGTATGCGAACGTTAGAACCTATCACACCCGATCATCACGTGGTGCTTCGGAGCAACGAACTTTAGCAACGGTGCACAGTTAGGGGAAACACAATTCTTGAAATTTTTAGTGAGAGATCATCTTATTTACTACCGTCGTTCTAAGTAAACAAGATGCATAAACATGATAAACATCACATGCAATCAATTAAAGTGACATGATATGGCCAATATCATCTTGCTCCTTGGATCTCCATCTTCGGGGCACCATGATCATCTTGTCACCGGCTCGACACCATGATCTTCATCATCATGATCTTCATCATCGTGTCTTCAAGAAGTCGTCACGCCAACTATTACTTCTACTACGATAGCTAACGTTTAGCAAAGAAGTAAAGTAATTACATGGCGTTATTCAGTGACACGCAGGTCATACAATAATTAAAACAACTCCTATGGCTCCTGTCGGTTGTCAAGTTCATCGACATGCAAGTCGTGATTCCCTATTACAAGAACATGATCAATCTCATACATCACATCTTCGTTTTGGCCATACCACGTCACATAGCACATGCTGCAAAAACAAGTTAGACGTCCTCTAATTGTTGTTGCAAGTTTTTACGTGGCTTCTATAGGTTTTCTAGCAAGAACGAATCTTACCTACGCCAAAACCACAACGTGATTTGTCAATTTCTATTTACCCTTCATAAGGACCCTTTTCATCGAATCCGATCCGACTAAAGTAGGAGAGACAGACACCCGCCAGCCACCTTATGCATCTAGTGCATGTCTGTCGGTGGAACCAGTCTCACGTAAGCGTACGTGTAAAGTCGGTCCGGGCCGCTTCATCCTACAATACCGCCGAATCAAGATTGACTAGTAACGGCAAGAAAGTTGAACAAACTCAAACGCCACAACTGCTTTGTGTTCTACTCGTGCAAGATGCTACGCATAAGACCTAGCTCAGATGCCACTGTTGGGGAACGTAGCAGAATTCAAAAAATTTCTACGCTTTCACCAAGATCCAACTAAGGAGACATCTAGCAACGAGAAAATAAGAGTGCATCTACATACCGTTATGTAGATCGCGAGCGGAAGCTTTCGAAGAAGCGTGGATGAAGTAGTCGTACTCTTCGCGTTCTTCGTCACCGATGATCTAGCGTCGAACGGACAGCACCTCCGCGTTCAACACACGTCCGGTACAGCAACGTCACCTCCTTCTTGATCCAGCAAGGGGGGAGGAGAGGTCGTCAGAGATCCAGCAGCACAACGGCGTGGTGGTGGATGCAGTGGAGAATCCTGCAGGGCTTCGCCGGTGCCCTGCGTTAAGGAGACGGAGGTGTGACGGGAGGGGGAGAGGCGCCAGGGGCAAGGGTGCGGCTGCCCTCTCCCCCCCCCCCCCTACATATATATAGGGGGCCAGGGGGGTGCGCCGGCCCTGCAGATGGGATCTGCAGGGTGGGGCGGCGGCCAGGGGGGGATCCTTGCCCCCCAAGGCAAGGTGGCGCCCCCTCCCCCCTAGGGTTTCAACCCTAGGCGCATGGGGAGGAGGGCCCATGTGGTGCGCCAGCCTACTAGGGATGGCCTCTTCCACCTTGCGGCCTAGGGGCCCCACCGGGATGGGTGGCCCCACCCGGTGGACCCCCGGGACCCCTCCGGTGGTCCCGGGACACTCCCGGTGACCCCCGGAGATCACCCGATGGCCGAAACTGGACTTCCCATATATCATTTTTTACCTCCGGACCATTCCGGAACTCCTCGTGACGTCCGGGATCTCATCCGGGACTCCGAACAACTTTCGGGTTTCCACGTGCATGTATCTCTACGACCCTAGCGTTACCGAACCTTAAGTGTGTAGACCCTACGGGTTCGGGATACACGTAGACATGACCGAGACCACTCTCCGGTCAATAACCAACAGCGGGATCTGGATACCCATGTTGGTTCCCACGTGTTCCTCAATGATCTTCATCGGATGAACCACCGTGTCAAGGATTCACTTAATCCCGTATGTTAGTCCCTTTGTCCATCGGTACGGTACTTGCCCGAGATTCGATCGTCGGTATTCCCGATACCCTGTTCAATCTCGTCATGGCAAGTCTCTTTACTCGATCCGTAATCCATCATCCCGTGACTAACTCCTTAGTCACTTTGAGCTCATTATGATGATGTCTTACCGAGTGGGCCCAGAGGTACCTCTCCGTCATACGGAGTGACAATATCCCAGTCTCGGTTCGTACCAACTCAACAGACACTTTCGGAGATACCCGATGCGTACCTTTATAGCCACCTAGTTACGTTGTGACGTTTGGCACACCCAAAGTACTCCTACGGCATCCGGGAGTTGTACAACCTCATGGTCTAAGGAATAAATACTTGACACCGAAAAGCTTATGCATTACGAACTATACGATCTCGTGCTATGCTCAGGATTGGGTCTTGTCCATCACATCATTCTCCTAATGATGTGATCCCGTTATCACTGACATCACATGTCCATGATCAGGAAACCGTGATCATCTGTTGATTAACGAGCTGGTAACTAGAGGCTCACCAGGGACTCATTGTGGTCTATATATTCACACATGTATCGCTGTTTCCGTACAATACAATTCAAGCATGAATAACAGACGATTATCATGAACAAGGAAATATAATAATAATACTTTTATTATTGCCTCTAGGGCATATTTCCAACAGGAATTACTATTCGCTTTACGCTTACCGCTATATCCTTGATTCGCCGGGCTAGGCTGTAGCGCTTTACCGCTCTTCTTTGCTTTTCCTGACTTCTCATCATCAGACTCTGGATACTTGGAGCTATCTGAATCCGCATACTTCACCAAGGCTCCCATGAGTGTCCCCATGTCATCACAATGACGCTTGAGTCGTCCTAGCTTCAGCTTCAGAGGTTCAAACCGGCAATTGCCTTCCAAGGTTATAACTGATGTGCCCGGGTTGATGCAGTTGGAAGAATGTAGGATCTCCGACACTCGTCGTACCCAATGGCTTGTTGACTCGTGCTCTCCTTGAACACAGGCAGCTAAATCGACGATAGACATTGGCTGCTTGCACATGTCTTTGAAGTTATTAATAAACCGGCGGCGCAATTCAGCCCATGATCCGACGGAGTTGGTTGGTAAGCTTTTTAGCCAAGTGTGAGTTGTACCATCCAACATCATGGTGAAATACTTGGCATACGCCGCATCATCCACATCAAGCATCTCCATTGCCATCTCGTAGCTTTCAACCCAGGGTTCAGGAGATAGGTCTGCGGTATAGTTGGGCACCTTGCGCGGTCCTTTGAAGTCCTTGGATAGTTTTACGTTGCGTAAAGCGGGAATAAGGCACGGTACCCCCAAGAAGCTAGACATGACTCCCGGTTCAACCGTGGTAGATGGACGAACTGGTGTTGGCTGACGGTTTTCGTACTATGCTGCTAAATCGGCCTCCCGGCGCTGCCTGCCCTGATCCACCATGTCTTGAGCATTCACGTCTCCCCCTGCCGGATTATCCCTCCGCGGCGGGTTACGTCTTCGCGCGCTGCTTGACACAGTCGGCTCCTCCAGGTGCCTACTATAACTCTGGCTTGGGCGAGGGGTGGAGTGAATCCTCTCACAGCTATGAGAATAAGCTTGCTGTTGGGTTAGAGCCGTCTCCAAGAACTCCCTGGCCCGCCGTGCCTCCACCACTATGGGGGATGTTCCTTCAATGGGAAGGGCGGCTAGTCGTGAAGCGGCGGCAACTATATTATCCAATGGGTTGGAGTAATGACCGGGAGGGGTAGGTATATACTGTGATGGGACGACCTGGCGGGTTGGCTCCGCGGTCTGTGGCTGGACTGATGCTCCTGTGCCCAGCGCTCCTTCCCGATTTACCTCCGGCTGGTTACTGGTTCCTTGCTTCCTAAACCGGCGGCAGACGAGATCGTTGCCTTCTCCTCATTACCTTGTGTGAAGCGGTCTGATCCAACATGAGTCGATAAGCCTGAGCGTCCAGCTCGGCCTGCTTCGCAACCATCCTAATATTCTCAGCAGCTAGGTCCAATTTGGCTTGATCTATTTGGCCTTTCACCTGAGCGACTTCCGCATCGTGTTGTTCCTTATCAGCCTGGGGTACCTCTGCTGTTAACAGTGCTGTCAAAGTATCAACCAAGGTGGACAAAGCTTCGGCCGGCGACGGACCAGGGCCTCCAGCCCTAGCTCCCGCCGTGTTCGATGTTAACGCCGCCGTAGTTGACGACTGCTGCACAGGTTGTGATCCGGCCATGAAGACGGCGACCCGGTTTGGCGGATCAAGGGGGTCCGGAATACTATCGCCATCGGAACAGCCCCCAGACCGGCCATCATGCAACAGGTATAAAGATTCTGTCTCTTCAAAGGACGACTCGTCGCCGGAATAAACAACGGTCTCACCTCCAGAGTCCGATCCATCTTCAGCTTGCCGTCCATGAACCGCTCCGACGAAGACATGCTTCACGGCGGGCCGAATCCGGGCAGGTCTTGCACGCCGAGCCGGCTCGACAATGTTGGGGAAGATGTCCGGCTCAGGGCCCGGTTCACCGATCTTGCCGATGAAGACGTGGATGCCACCAAAGAGGACCCAGTACCCGTATTCGACTGAATCGGCCTCGGGGCCCCAACCTGCATCGTCGATGTAGATCTTGCGACGACGAGTCTTAGTCATCCGGCCCACGCATAGCCCTTGAGTCCTTCAAAGCTGCCCTTCAAGAACTCGAAATCATCGTGCGATAGCCCCACGGTGGGCGCCAACTGTCGTGGTTTTGTCACGGCAAATGTCCTAGCAAAAGGACTTAGTCGTGAGGCCATCGCTACGGGTTAGCTTAAAGGGGTTAAAGCGGACAACGACACAGGGGTTTTATACTAGTTCGGCCCCTTTAATGAAGGTAAAAGACTACGTCTAGTTTGGTGTAATATTGCTAGGGTTTCGATGACCAGGGAGCGAATCCGCTTTGCCTGTGTCTCGAGTTGTTGTTCTCCCCCTTTGAACCGTCGCCGGGTCGTCTCTTTATATACACGAGGTGACGCCTGGTCCGGTTTACAGAGTCCCGAGGCCGGTTCATAAACGTGTCCGGCTCGGTCTTTATCTTTCCTATCTTACATTACAAGTTACACACCTTATGGCGATTTACAAATCATGGGCCCTAACGCCTCCTGGACTAAAGTGTCTTGCTTCATGCTCTGTTGAACGGTTTATACCTGATAATAATATCTCCGACACCGCCCCTCAAACCGCATGGTTGGAATGTGTTTTATCATCCAACGCGGTCATGTATCGGTTCGCTTGATCGCGGTTTCTTCACCTAAAAAACCGGAAGGCAGACAAACTGGGGAGACAGCAACCGGGGAGCAGCTTCGAATCGGATTCTACTCCGCTGTAAAGTCACTTCGAACCAACACACGCTAATAGTTCAAACCGGACTCCTACTGCAAAGTCAATTCGAATCGACAAACTACTCATGTTAAGCTGACTACAATCTTATATACGAGGATAATATACGAGGAAAGGAATACTGAATACCGTACGATGTCGCAGCCGGGCGAACGTGCCACCGAATTCACGACTCTGGACGACGACGTGGTAAGGGAGATCCTGCTGAGGCTGCCGTCCGCCTCCTTGCTCCGCTCCCGAGCCGTCTGCAAGGCGTGGCACCGCATCACCACGGACCCCTCGTTCCTCGCCGCCCACGCCGACCGGCGGCCGGCCGAGCTGCTCGTCGGATCAAGAGGAGAACCATGTTTTCTAGACACCATCCCGCTCTCTCTGCAACTCGACGACTTGACGAGGCGCCGGAGCCAACTCCACTGCCCCAAGCACTGTGAGATTGGCGCCCTGCTGGGTTGCTGCGACGGGCTCCTGTTGTTCCAGAAATCCGATGAAAGTTTGTTCAGGTCCGATTTCTTCGTGTGCAACCCGGTGACCAAGCAGGGGGCTAGGTTGGACTTGAAGCCACCTTCTTGCCCCGACGTGGCCAGGCTGTGCGGATTCTACCGCCATGGCCCGTCCGGCGAGCACCGGCTTCTCGTTCTCGCCAATGAACCAAAACCTGGCTTGCCGGCACACTATGTTTACTCTCTCGCCGCCGCCGTCACCGCCAGCTCACAACTTCCTCGCCGTCTCGGACCAGTGGCCGACGAAGTAGTCGTAGACGAGTTCGCCTATTTCATCCACCACTACGCCCACCACAGGGGCAAAATTCACTGGACGATTCATCCTCTGGCCCTTAGCACCGAGAAGATCCTGGCGTTCGACACGGTGTCCGAGGATTTCCGGCTGATATCGCGCCCGCCGTGGCCGAGGGATCACTACCGCAACGAAGATCTCTGCCTCTTGGAGTTTGACGGTACGCTAGCCGTGACGGCCCCTGAATTCGATGGAGATACCACGGAGCTATGGGTGCTCGAGGACTATGACGACGACCAGAGCTGGTCACACCGCTTCCGGATCGTCCTGTCGCCGGGGTTCTCTCCACATTGGTGGACGGGCACCGGCGCCCCCAACGTCGTCTTCGTGGCAAGCTACCTAGATAATTTCAAGGCGCTGTACAATCTTACCGAGAAGAGGATCATAAAACAGATAGAATTTGTCAATGGCGCACCGGTTTACTGCTACCTCTTCAAGGATAGCCTTGTGCCGCACGCCTTCTTGAATCCTTATTAAGGGCATGTTCCGAGACTCTCTGCTTCCCAAGTCCGCTCCATGAGTTGGTGGAACTATAGCAAAAAATAATCGAGCGGGAAAAAGGAGCTCCACAGATTCTGAAATTTCAGTGAGCTGGAGGACTACCGAACAACTACTAAGTTTCAGCATGAAATTCACGCGACAAATCGATGTACTCGACACATATAGATGTAATTTGATGCAATTATACTCGATCAACATGCATGTGCGTCTTTTAATAAATTATTTGATAGCTTACCACATGTGTCACGTGGCTGCATGCATTTTGCCTTCATTTTCTTACTCTACAGGTTTCAATATGTATGATACCAGGGACATGAACTTTTGGTAAAAAGAAAAAAAATGCCCTGAAGTCAACGCTAGATTTTTTTTTATATCAGTTTTGCTAAGTCTCAATTGACTGAGATTTCTATATTTCTTTGATCTTGAATGGAGGTTCGTACAAAATTTTTCATTGCAATTTTTTTAAATCTTTTTTCTTATATACTATGTCACTTGATTGAGACTTCCAAATCTCAGTCGACTGAGACCTAGCCACACCCTTTTCATATAAGATGTCTATACACCCATAGACCAAACGTCCACTAGTGCAAAGAAAGTCAAGTTTATTTCAAAAAACCAACCAAAGGGTATTTCCCATACTTTGCCTTCCTATTCTTCCACAATATAAAAGGGAGTACATGTCATCTGAGGTTAAGGCCCACACTAAAAAAAAGACCACATCCTATGACGATAATTATGACAAAACCCGGTATCATCATAGATGTGGTGGCCTCCTACTTGTATGACAAAAAATCATGACAAAAAATGAGTTTTTCGTCCGGGGCGGGCTGGAGACGCACCTGCATGACACGGACGACGAGATTCTTCAACAGCAACGCCTTCAACAAACGAGTCAAGCTCAAACATCGCCATAGATCCCGCCAGCATATCTGATGCCCGCTAAAACTAAGAAACACTGAAGACAAGGTAACAATGTAAAAATACGTCACTGAGGCATCCTTAGAACTAGGAAACGCGGAAGCGACGGGTCCCCACTCGTCGAACCACCGACATGGCTGTCGGATGGTAGAGAGGAAGAGGACCGAGGCGGCGGCGTGAAGGAGAACTAGGTGGCAGCTAGGGTTAGAAAGGAGGAGATGGAAAAAGTTTCGTCGAGTGCACGTGGTAGGTTGAGAAAAATTAACTGATGAAAATAGTAAAGGGTGTGGCTAGGCCTCAGTCGACTGAGACTTCGCGAAGTCTCAGTCAAGTGACATAGTGTATAAAAAAGAAAAAAGAAAAGCGATTTTTTTTTTTGCACAAATCTCTATGCAAGATTAAAGGAATATAGCAGCACCGAATAGTAAAACATTTTCGCCTCCAGACCAGCCGACGACATATACGGACGCGAGCGGTATACCTCAGTATACACCTCATGTGCATGCAGATGGAGTTAGCTGGAAGACGTGCACCGCCGGCCGGAGGCCCTGGACCAGCCGGCCGCTGCAAGTGCGAAGAGCCCTATAGCTCCGTGCGGTATTAAAGACGAACGAGCAAGCAGGCCAAACCACACGACACCAACACCGGGGCCTATCTATCATGATGTTGCCGTCTCATGTGTGTGTGCTCCGGGCTCCGGCCATCCAGCTAAGACAGCAAGCAGTACAGTGCCGGACAGTGGCAGTACTCTCCGGTTACGCATTGTCGCCGTCAACCTCGCAGGCATTGCTCCAAATCCAGATGTATCATCTGCATTACACGCCATGATCTGTAGTTCCAGCGGCAGCTACGTACCACCAGCTCCGGATGATTAGGGCGAGTACTGAGAGGGTGTTTGTTTCCGGAGATTTATTGGTCTAGGGATTTAAATAAGTCCCTATAAGTCCCATCCAAACCAAACAGGAGGGACTTATAGGGACTTAAAGTGAGCATTTGGGACTTATCAAATAAGATTCTCAAGGAGGGACTTATAGGGATTTATAGTTGTAATATGATGTACTAGTCCATGTTAAGTCCCAAAAATCAAACAGATAGGGATTTTTTAGGGACTTATGACTTATAAGTTGGGACTAAAATAAGTCTTAGGACTTATGAACCAAACATGGCCTGAGTATTGACGCCGTATTGAGCTTCAGGTTCGGTGGATGGATGCGTGGTGAACAGGGAAGGGTGGGGCACATGCACCGTTGTCACAGTGGCAAGGAAATGCTTGGATTATCCTTGTGGCCTCGATGGCTAATTAAAACCCAAACAGTGATCGCACACATGAAATCCAGAAACCCAGCACATGTGAGCTCTCCTTCTTTTGGCCTCGGGCCGACCGGTGATCGCCGCACAAAATCCAATCCTGACATGACATCCGTACGGAACAATGCACAGACACAAGCATCTGATCTGCAGTATAAAATCCATGTTGTAGTATCATGGTTTTGTCTTTGCACCTCCTCGTGGATTCAGGTCTTTGACAGTCTTGGCCATGTCAAACCTGTGCAGGCTTTCTGTCGAGCTAACTAACGCCATTAAAGAAACAGAGAGGGTACTTAACTTGAGATTCTTCCGGCCGCCGGGGACGAACCTGAGGACAGAGACCAGCTAGGAACGGCGAGCAGGGCAGCTGCTCACGAAACCTAACCAACCGATCGACCCAACCGATCCATGATTGACATGACATGGACCCGGCCGTGTACGTGCGTGCACCCTCCCGCGGTCCTTCCCGTCCGATATTAAAATGGCGCTGACAGCCAGGGAGATGATCCACGCCATGTTCTCCGCGAGCCGCTTCACGTGGCCACTCGCGCGCACCTCGCCGCGGTTGACTGCTGCGTTGGAGTAGCTCGGCGGTGGTGGTTGGCCGCCGCTGCCGCTGCGTCCTCGGAATCTGTTAGGTGCTAACCATAGATTACGCGCTGAATTACGGCTGCCTGCTCTGCTGCCGCTTCATCCATGGCGTCCATGCAAGTAGGGTGATGAGTGCATGCACGTTGCGTTTCAGTTTTGCAGAGCAGCGGAGGTCGAGCGATGGGGAAGGCGGGGAGGTGGCTGAGGAACTTCTTGGCCGGCGGCAGGAAGGATGGGAAGAGGGACAGGCCGCACCCCGAACCAACGCCGGGACCGGGACCTGGGGCGACGCCCAAGGAGAAGAGGTGGAGCTTCCGGCGGCCGGTGGCGCTGACGCCGGAGCAGCCGGGGCGCGGCGTCGTGCCGCGTGAGGCCGCCGACGGCGTAGGCGCGTCTCGGTCGTCAGCGACGTCGGAGGCGAGGTTCGACGAGAAGAAGCACGCCGTGGCGGTGGCTGTGGCGACCGCGACCGCGGCAGACGTGGCCGGCGCCGCGGCGCAGGCGGCGGCCACAGTGGCACGCCTGTCCTCCCGCAAGGCTGCGCCGCCCCTGCCGCCGCCAGCGAGCCTGCTCGTCGAGGCGGCGGCGGCTGTCAGGATTCAGGCATCTTTCAGAGGCTATCTGGTATAATTCAGACCAAACACTTCATTTTCTGCTCGCGTTCTTGGGACCGACGACTGACGTGCATGCACGCAGGCGAGAACGGCGCTGTGCGCGCTGAGGGGCATCGTGAAGCTGCAGGCGCTGGTGCGGGGGCAGCTGGTGAGGAAGCAGGCCAAGGCCACGCTCCGGTGCATGCAGGCCCTGCTCGCGGCGCAGTCCCAGCTGCGCGCGCAGCGCATGCGCTTCCTCCAAGTCCAAGACCACCACCCCCACCACACGCCGCCGCCCAGGCCACGGCCGTCGTCGCAGCACTCGAGGCACCGCAGATCGTCCTACGTAAGCTCATCTTCTTCACTCGCAGCAGCGGGCGGTGCCAAGCGGAACTTGACACGATATTAATTGTTGAATTTGGGCCTGGAACATGCAGGAGATGGACAGGTCGAGCGAGGAGAACGTCAAGATCGTGGAGATGGACAGCGGCGACCAGCCGGCGCGGCGCGGCGGGTCGAGGGGCGGCGACAGGCAGTACTCTTCCGTAGAGTACCACCACGGTGGCAGGTGCTCGCCGGCGCCGTCGGCCATGACGGAGCTGAGCCCGGGGGCGAGCAGCTGGCACGTGGAGGACCACCTGTCCTTCGGGACGGCGCACAGCAGCCCGCGCTCCCACTCCCACAACGCGTCGGCGGCCATGACGGAGCCGGCGGCGTCGGACCTGCCGTTCCCGAGCTACATGAGCAACACCCAGTCGTCGAGGGCCAAGGCGCGGTCCCAGAGCGCGCCGAAGCAGCGCGCCGCCGCCGAGGCGCTGGAGCGGCAGCCGAGCGGCAGGCGGAAGGGGGCGGAGCACAGGAGCGTGCCGCGGGGCGCCAGGATGCAGCGGTCGTCGTCGCAGCAGCAGGCCGGGTCGGCGCCGCGGCAGTCGCCCTTCTTCCACCGGCCGTGGTCGGCGTCGACGTCGGTGAGGCTGGACACGTCGACGGCGTCGCTCAAGGACAGCGAGTGCGGGTCCACCACCAGCTCCGTGCTCACCGCGGCCACCACCGTGTCCACCGTCTACAGCCGGACCCGCTCGCTCGTCGGATTCGAGGTGACAACTCTACACTCAGGCATCTTACAGATCGATCAACTGCACCAGCACATAACCAATGCTGTTATTTTATCGTGGCATATATTTTTATTTTTATTTTTATTTTCAGGTGCGCAGGAGCCTGTATTGATGAGTTGCAACATAAGAAGCCACATCGAGAGGTTCTTGAAATGCTCATGGGAAAATTGCTTGATAGTCTCGTTCGTGTGTGTGTTGATAAGAGATCGGAGCCTAGTAGAGTGTTGTACATACGTCCGAGTCAACTACTTTTTTTTTGGCTATTCGAGTCAAGTACCAAGTGTACATTTTTTATACATAGGGCATATCTGTGACATGATGACTGCGAGGTACCAAGTGTAATTTTTTTTTTTGAAACGAAGGCAAAAGATTTGCCTCTTCAATTAAATAAGGGAGAGTAGAGTTCAGTATTTTACAACGCACTCACAAATCGCGGCATGACAATTACTCGTACAATATGATGTTCCCTAATTTCCTTGCGCCAGCTGTAACCCAAAGCTTAGCCTCTTCTAAAATGTTGGTTAGGAGGACCGGCGGTGGCGCACTTTTCCGACGGAATACTCGGGCATTTCTCTCGTTCCAAATAGTCCAAGAAACGAGCATGGTGAGGGAAGCCATTGCGTGGCGGTGAGGGTTGCTGTCGTCGGATCTTTTCTGCCACCAGTCAATGACGGTTTCATCTAACTGCCATTCGGAGGTGTCCATGTGCGCGAGCCCAAGCTTCTCAACGATTGATCTCCAGAGTCTAAGTGTGTAGCGACACTTGACAAAGAGGTGTATCCCCGTTTCTTGTCCCCTTTTGCAAAGCGGGCAAGGGCCACAGTTTGGCCAACCACGCTTCTCCAATCGATCGGCGGTCCAAATTCTATCTTGCAGAGCCAACCAAGCAAAAAAATTAACCTTTGGAGGTGCCCAAGCCTTCCAGACCAAGTGTAATTAGAAATGTACTGGTTTGCCACTAGTGGTACAATGTAATAAGCTCAATTTGAACCTCCAGTTTATCCTCTATTTCATACTATTACTTGTCGCTCAAACGAATGTACTATTTAACACTATCACTAAAATATGTCTAGATACATTCATTTCATGTTTAGATATGTCCGTTTAAGCGCGACAACTTATATAGGATATGGTGTAGTCTAGGTTACTAGTTGTTTTCTAGAAGTCGAGTTTTTTTAAGGAAAACTCAAGTTCTTTTTTTAGGGGAGGAAAACTTCAGATGTGCATTGCCGTGGTGGTTGGGCCAGCCGCCAGTTGCTGTGTGCAACAGTCATTACAGCTGTGATGCGCCGCGATGGGCCTGCATCACTACTGTCGTTGGTCCATGTCCCTCTCTTGGCCGCCAAACACGGATCATCATCAAGATTGGCTAAAAGAAACACGGATCAAGAGACCAAGGGCGTATTTGGTTGCCCACGTGCAGCCAACCAGGCCTGCGCGGAATGTGCGCGGCCTGTTTGGTTGCCTGGGCTGCATGCGGTTTGAGGCCCGCACGAACCTTAAAGCAGTCTGTAACCTAGCCCGGCGGAAACTGTCGAATCGGCAGTTCCTCGCGAGTCTGGCTTGGTGCGGCCACGCGTGCGGGGCAGTTGCACGCCTCGGGCAGCGCGGGAGACAGAGGAAACATCTCATAACTCGCCCCCCCCACTCTCCTGTCACCATCCAGTTCGCACTATTCCCACTGCTCCATCTCTCCCTCACCACCCCTCCCTCTCCTCTCCTCCGATGGATCCGCTTCGCCCACCGCCGCGCCGCCCTCTGACCCCCGTCGACCAGCGCATCAACAACATCCAGGAGCGATGGCTCCCCGGGCACCAGAACTCCGGCCGTGACCTGGCGTCGGCGCTGCGAGCGCCGTCGCCCATCTGCCGCCGGCCACCACCAGCGTTGGCCAATGCGGTGCCGGCCACTCCTGCTCCGGCGCCGATTCCGAACCTCGTGGTCCTGGGCTCTGCGCATGCGCCGTCGACGGAGCCGCCCTTTCTTGGGACCCCATTGGCCACGGGGGTTTTCTTGACCCCCGTCCAAGGGTTTTCTCCTGTTGGCGGGCCGTCCTTCTCGACCTCCGCGTGGCGTTGAGCACGGGGTCGATGTCGCAGGTCGTCGCTGGGGCCGGCTCCTTCTCTGCTCCGCCACCTCTCTCCTTCCCGCCTGGGTTTTCACCCCGGCCTCAGTTCGCCGCGGTTGCACGTGCTCCGGTCAGTCAAACCCCCTCAATGCTTGCTCGTAGATATAGATTAGTGGTTTATTTCTTAGGCATGTGCTAGTAGTTAGCGGATTCGATAGGATTAGATAGGATTCTAGCAGGTCCGATTGGATGTGATCCCAATCGAATCCAATCGGAGTGATCTGTTCTTGTTTTGTACAGTGTGTGTGCTACGATAATTTTCTTGTGGTACTGCTAGTGTGTCCTATGATTGGTGCTCATGCTAGAATCATGTTTCATGTTGACTGATGAATGTTATATTGATGGCATGTTCATGTTGACTGATGAATGCTAGAATCATGTTGACTGATGGCATGTTCATGTTCAAGCTAGGATCATGTTCATGTTTCATGTTGCTAACATACATGTTCAAGCTAGGGTTTGTGTTGAATGTTATACGTGCATGTAGTAGGACCATTTTAGGATGGTGCCAAATCTGCATGGCTGCACAAGGGTGCTATTGACACTTGTTGTTGCTATTTTTAGATGTTTCCATGTTTAGGATAGTGCAGTGATGAGTGCCAGTTGCAGCAAAGCTGATGTCAATGGCACTTGTTGTTGGGCAAAATGCCACTTATCAATGGCACTTGCTAT
Source organism: Secale cereale (assembly GCA_902687465.1). Lineage (NCBI taxonomy): Eukaryota > Viridiplantae > Streptophyta > Magnoliopsida > Poales > Poaceae > Secale > Secale cereale. Next base: position 99,104,278 of record LR738715.1, read on the forward strand.
TGGGCAAGTCCACTGATCAGTGCCATTTTCCTAACAGCAAGTGCAATTGATGAGTGGCATTTGCTCAAAGAGTTTGTGCACTGATCAGTGGCATTTGCTCTTGGGCAAAATGTCTCTAATCAGTGCCATTTTGCAAAGAGTTTGTGCACTAATACTTGTCATCTTACCTGACAAGATATTGAAGACTGACTAGGATGTGGCGGGAGGAGGAGCTTGCTACTTCTCGAGCTTGTGTTGTATTCCCTCGAAGAGGAAAGGGAGATGCAGCACAGTAGCTTAAGTATTTCCCTCAGTTTTTGAGAATCAAGGTATCAATCCAGTAGGAGACCACGCGCGAGTCCCTCGCACCTGCACAAACAAATAAGAACTTCGCAGCCAACGCGATAAGGGGTTGTCAATCCCTTTACGGTCACTTACGAAAGTGAGATCTGATAGAGATGATAGTTTATATTTTTGGTTTATAAGATCAGCAAAAAAAGCGATAAAAGTAAGGTAGATGTAGATTGATATGTTGAGAATAGACCCGGAGGCCATAGTGTTCTCTAGTGGCTTATCTCATGATAGCGATATTCTACGGCGGGTAAACAAATTACTATCGAGCAATTGATAGAAAAGCGAATAATTATGAGACTATCTAGGCATGATCATTGTATATAGGCATCACGTCCGAGACAAGTAGACCGAAACGATTCTGCATCTACTACTATTACTCCACACATCGACCGCTATCCAGCATGCATCTAGTGTATTGAGTTCATAAGAACAGAGTAACGCCTTAAGCAAGATGACATGATGTAGAGGGATAAACTCAAGCAATATGATATAAACCCCATCTTTTTATCCTCGATGGCAACAATACAATACATGCCTTGCTGCCCCTACTGTCACTGGGAAAGGACACCGCAAGATTGAACCCAAAGCCAAGCACTTCTCCCATTGCAAGAACTATAGATCTAGTAGGCCAAACCAAACCAATAATTTGAAGAGACTTGCAAGGATATTATGAGCACACATAAAAAAGTTCAGAGAAGAACCAAATATCTTTCATAGATAACCTTGATCATAAACTCACAATTCATCAGATCTCGACAAACACACCGCAAAAAGAGATTACATCGAATAGATCTCCTCGAAGACCGAGGAGAACTTTGTATTGAGATCCAGAGAGAGAGAAGAAGCCATCTAGATACTAGCTATGGACCCGAAGGCCTGTGGTAAACTACTCACAACTTATGGTGAGGGCGATGATGATGAAGAACTCCGTGATGGATCCCCCTCCGATGGAGCTCCGGAACAGGCTCCAAGATGGGATCTCATGGGAACAGAAGGTTACGACGGTGGAATTAGGGTTTTCTCTATGTTCACGGAGGTTTTGGGTACGTAGACTTATATAGGAAGAAGGAGGACACCGGGGGAGTCACGGGGGTCCCACGAGGCAGGGGCGCGCCCTGGGTAGGGGGGCGCGCCCCTCGTGGCTCTTCTGACGTGGTTCTCAAGTTCTTCGTGCGTGATTTTCTCTAAAAATATCTCTCGCGAATGTTTTATTCCGTTTGGACTCCATTTGATATTCTTTTTCTGCAAAACCCTGAAACAGGCAAGAAACAACAATCTGGACTGGGCCTTTGGGTTAGTAGGTTAGTCCCAAAAATGATATAAAAGTGAATGATAAAGCTCATTAAACATCCAAGACTTCATAAATAATAGCATGGAACAATCAAAAATTATAGATACGTTGGAGACGTATCAAGCATCCCCAAGCTTAATTCCTGCTCGTCCTCGAGTAGGTAAATGATAAAGAAAGAAATTTTGATGTGGAATGCTAACTAATATAGTTTTTCAATATAATTCTCTTAATTGTGACATGAATGTTCAGATCTGAAAGATTCAAGATAAAAGTCTATATTGACATAAGAAACAATAATACTTCAAGCATACTAACAAAAAGCAATCATGTCTTCTCAAAAAACTATGGCTAAAGAAAGTTATCCCTACAAAATCATATAGTCTGGTTATGCTCCCTCTTCATCACACAAAATATTCATATCATGCACAACCCCGATTTCAGCCAAGCACTTATTTTCATACTCTATCTTTTCAAACCTTTCAACTTTCACGCAATACATGAGCGTGAGCCATGGACATAGCACTATGGGTGGAATAGAGAGGTGGTTGTGGAGAAGACAAAAAGGAGGGAGATAGTATCACATCGACTAGGCGTATCAACGGTCTATTGAGATGCCCATCAATAGATATCAATGTGAGTGAGTAGGGATTGCCATGCAACGGATGCACTAGAGCTAAGTATGTATGAAAGTTCAACAACAGAAACTAGTGGGTGTGCATCCAACTTGCTTGCTCACAAAGACCTAGGGCATTTGAGGAAGCCCATCGTTGGAATATACAAGCCAAGTTCTATAATGAAAATTCCCACTAGTATATGAAAGTGACTAAACATGAGACTCTCTACAATGAAGAACATGGTGCTACTTTGAAGCACAAGTGTGGAAAAAGATAGTATCAATTGTCCCTTCTCTCTTTTCTCTCATTTTTTGGAGGGGCTTTCTCTCTTTTTTTATTAGCCCCCCTCTCTATTTTTTTAGGCCATCTCCTTTTTTATTGGCCTTTCCTCACATGGGACAATGCTCTAATATGATGATCATCACACTTTTTATTACAACTCGATACTACAACAAGTATGACTCTACATGAATGCCTCCAGCGGTGTATTGGGATGTGCAATGAATCGAGAGAGACATATATGAAAATTATGCATGGTGGCTTTGCCACAACTACGATGTCAACTACATGATCATGTATGGTAATATGACAATATGATGCGTGTCATATGAACGGAACGGTGGAAAGTTGCATGGCAATATATCTCGGAATGGCTATGGAAATGTCATGATAGGTAGGTATGGTGGCTATTTTGAGGAACAATATGGTGGCTGTTTTGAGGAAGGATATATAGTGGGTTTATGGTACCGGCAAAAGTTGCGCGGTACAAGAGAGGCTAGCAATGGTGGAAGGGTGAGAGTGTGTATAATCCATGGACTCAACATTGGTCATAAGAACTCATATACTTATTGCAAAAATCTACGAGTCATCAAAACAAAGCAATCAACGCATGCTCCTAGGGGGGAGGTTGGTAGGAGTTAACCATCGCGCGCCCCCGACCTCCACACAAAGGTTGGCACTTTACAAATACCTCATGCTCTAACTTCGTCACATAGCGGTTCACCATACGTGCATGATACGGGAATCACTAACCTTAACACAAGTATTTCTCAATTTCATAATCACTCCACTAGCATGACTCTAATATCACTATCCTCATATCTCAAAACAATTATCAAGCATCCAACATCTCATCATATTCAATGCACTTGGTGTGAATTTTTTTACTACATTGACATTGGATGTCTATCATGTCAAGACTAGTTTATTTAGCCTAAACACATTACCATGCTGTTTTAATAGACTCTCAAAAGGATATAAGTGAAGCATGAGAGTTCAACAATTTCTACAAAATATTACCACCACCGTGCTCTAAAAGATATAAGTGAAGCACTAGAGCAAAAACTATTTAACTCAAAAGATATAAGTGAAGCACATAGAGTGTTCTAACAATTTCTAGGCCATATTTAACTCTCTCAAATAGGTGTGTCCAGCAAGGATGATTGTGACAAACTAATAAGCAAAGACTCAAATTATACAAGACGCTCCAAGCAAAACACATATCATGTTGCGAATAAAAATATAGCTCCAAGTATAGTTACCGATGGATGAAGATGAAAGAGGGGATGCCTTCCCGGGGCATCCCCAAGCTTAGCCTTTTGATTATCTTGAATTTACTTGGGATGCCATGGGCATCCCCAAGATTAGGCCTTTGCTACTCCTTGTTCCATAGTCCATCAAAGCAATACTCAAAACTTGAAAACTTCACAACACAAAACTTAGACAAAAATTCTCGTGAGCTCCGTTAGTATAAGAAAGCAAACCACTACTCAAAGGTGCAGCAATGAATTCATTCTTGTTTATATTGATGTTAAACCTACTGTATTCCAACTTCTCTATGGTTCATATCCTCCAATACTACTCATAGATGCATTGAAATAAGCAAACAGCACACGAAAACCAAAATCTGTCAAAAACAGAACAATCTGTAGTAATCTGCAGGTTTCGCCTACTTTTGGAACTCCAAAAAATTCAAACTAAATTGGTAAATTTGCAGAATTTGTCTACCAATCAGCTGTAAAAATAATTAACTAAATATCACGCTCCAGTAAAGTCTGAAGACCACTTTAGCGAGCGCTAACGATTCTGTTTTTCACAGCAAGATCACATAAACTTCACACAAGTCTTCACAAAGGTTCTACTTCGCACAAACACTAAACAAAACATGAAACCACATCTAATCAGAGGCTATATGCAATATTTATTCCCTAACAGCAACAAAAATCAAAAATATAAAGTTGGGTTGCCTCCCAACAAGCGCTATCGTTTTACGCCCCTAGCTAGGCACGATACAAGATAGATCTAGGTATTGCCATCCTTGGGAGGAAATCCATAAGTGGCTCTCATGATAGATTCGTATGGTAATTTGATTTTCTTTGTAGGAAAGTGTTTCATGTCTTTCCTTAATGGAAATTGGAATCTAATATTTCCTTCCTTCATATCAATAATTGCACCAACCGTTCTAAGGAAAGGTCTACCAAGAATAATAGGACATGAAGGATTGAAATCTATATCAAGAAAAATGAAATCTACGGGCACATAATTCCTCTTGGCAACAATAAGAACATCATTAATTCTTCCCATAGGTTTCTTAATAGTGGAATCCGCAAGATGCAAATTTAAAGAACAATCATCAAGCTCATGGAACCCTAGCAAATCACACAAAGTTTTTGGGATAGTGGAGACACTTGCACCCAAATCACACAAAGCATAACATTCATGATATTTTATTTTTATTTTGATAGTAGGTTCCCACTCATCATAAAGCTTTCTAGGGATAGAAACTTCCAACTCAAGTTTTTCTTCATAAGATTGCATCAAAGCATCAACTATGTGTTTGGTGAAAGCTTTATTTTGACTATAAGCATGCGGTGAGTTTAGTACGGATTGCAACAAGGAAATACAATCAATCAAAGAGCAATTGTCATAATTGAATCCCTTGAAATCCAAAGTAGTGGGTTCATCACTATGCAAAGTTTTAATCTCTTCACTCCCACTTTTAGCAATTTTAGCATCAAGATATAAAAACTCCGAATCATTGGGACACCTTAAAGCAGAATCATCTCCAATCCTATTTTCATCAAGATTTATACTAGAAAACAAGGATCTAATAGGAGACACATCAATAATTTTCAGATCTTCATCTTTATTTTCATGATAACTAGAAGAACACGCTTTAATATAATCCTCTCTTTTAGCACGCATCCTAGCGGTTCTTTCTTTGCATTCATCAATGGAAATTCTCATGGCTTTGAGAGACTCATTGATATCATGCTTAGGTGGGATAGATCTACGTTTCAAAGAATCAACATCAAGAGTAATTCTATCCACACTTCTAGCCAATTCATCAACCTTAAGCAATTTCTCTTCGAGCAAAGCATTGAAATTCTTTTGCGAGATCATAAACTCCTTAACACTAGTTTCAAATTCAGAAGACATCTTTCCGTAAGAGTTGTTGTAGGAATTACCATAATTATTAGAGGAATTACTAGGAAAAGGCCTAGAATTGAAATTACCTCTATAAGCATTGTTACCAAAATTATTCCTACCAACAAAATTCACATCCAAAGATTCATTGTTATTCTCAATCAAAGTGGACAAAGGCATATCATTAGGATCGGAAGAAGCACTCTTAGCAGCAAATAATTTCATAAGTTCATCCATCTTTCCACTCAAAACACTAATTTCTTCAATAGCATGCATTTTTTTACTAGTAGATCTTTCGGAGTGCCATTGAGAATAATTAACCATAATATTATCTAGGAGTTTGGTAGCTTCTCCTAAGGTACTTTCCATGAAAGTGCCTCCTGCGGCCGAGTCTAAAATATTTCTAGAAACAAAATTCAAGCCAGCATAAAAGTTCTGAATAATCATCCATAGATTCAAACCATGTGTAGGGCAATTACGTATCATTAATACCATTCTCTCCCAAGCTTGTGCAACATGCTCATGATCTAGTTGCTTAAAATTCATAACATCGTTTCTAAGAGAGATGATCTTAGCAGGAGGGAAATACTTAGAGATAAAAGCATCTTTGCACTTATTCCACGAATCAATACTATTTCTAGGCAAAGAAGAAAACCAAGTTTTAGCACGATCTCTAAGTGAAAACGGAAATAACTTCAATTTAACAATATCGTTATCTGTATCCCTTTTCTTTTGAATATCACACAAATCAACAAAGTTGTTTAGATGGATAGCGGCATCTTCACTAGGAAGGCCAGAAAATTGATCATTCATGACAAGATTCAATAGAGCAGCATTGACCTCACAAGATTCAGCATCGGTAATAGGAGCAATCAGAGTGCTAATAAAATCATTATTGTTGGTATTGGAGAAGTCACACAATTTGGTATTGTTCTGAGCCATAGTGACAAGCAAGCAATCCAACACAAAAGCAGACAAGAAGCAAGCGAACGATAAACACACGGCGAAAGAAGGGCGAATAAAACGGCAAAGATGAAGTGGGGGAGAGGAAAACGAGAGGCAAATAAATGTAATGCGAAGGATAAGGGTTTGTGATAGGTACTTGGTATATGACTTTTGCGTAAGCCTCCCCGCCAACGGCGCCAGAAATTCTTCTTGCTACTTCTCGAGCTTGCGTTGTATTCCCTCGAAGAGGAAAGGGAGATGCAGCACAGTAGCGTAAGTATTTCGCTCAGTTTTTGAGAACCAAGGTATCAATCCAGTAGGAGACCACGCGCGAGTCCCTCGCACCTGCACAAACAAATAAGAACTTCGCAGCCAACACGATAAGGGGTTGGCAATCCCTTTACGGTCACTTACGAAAGTGAGATCTGATAGAGATGATAGTTTATATTTTTGGTATTTTTGGTTTATAAGAACAGCAAATAAAAGCGATAAAAGTAAAGTAGATGTAGATTGATATGTTGAGAATAGACCCGGGGGCCATAGTGTTCTCTAGTGGCTTCTCTCATGATAGCGATATTCTACGGCGGGTAAACAAATTATTGTCGAGCAATTGATAGAAAAGTGAATAATTATGAGACTATCTAGGCATGATCATTTTATATAGGCATCACGTCCGAGACAAGTAGACCGAAATGATTCTGCATCTACTACTATTACTCCACACATCGACCGCTATCTAGCATGCATCTAGTGTATTGAGTTCATAAAAACAGAGTAACGCCTTAAGCAAGATGACATGATGTAGAGGGATAAACTCAAGCAATATGATATAAACCCCATCTTTTTATCCTCGATGGCAACAATACAATACGTGTCTTGCTGCCCCTACTATCACTGGAAAGAACACCGCAAGATTGAACCCAAAGCCAAGCACTTCTCCCATTGCAAGAACTATAGATCTAGTAGGCCAAACCAAACCAATAATTTGAAGAGACTTACAAGGATATTATGAGCACACATAAAAAGTTCAGAGAAGAACCAAATATCTTTCATAGATAACTTGATCATAAACTCACAATTCATCAGATCTCGACAAACACACCGCAAAAAGAGATTACATCGAATAGATCTCCTCGAAGACCGAGGAGAACTTTGTATTGAGATCCAGAGAGAGAGAAGAAGCCATCTAGATATTAGCTATGGACCCGAAGGTCTGTGATAAACTACTCACAACTCATGGTGAGGGCGATGATGATGATGATGAATGGATCCCCCTTCGGTGAAGCTCCAGAACAGGCTCCAAGATGGGATCTCACGGGAACAGAAGGTTACGACGGTGGAATTAGGGTTTTCTCTCTGTTCACGGAGGTTTTGGGATACGTAGACTTATATAGGAAGAAGGAGGACACCGGGGGAGTCACGGGGGCCCCACGAGGCAGGGGGCGCGCCCTGGGAAGGGGGGCGCGCCCCCCATCCTCGTGGGCCCCTCGTGGCTCTTCTGACGTGGTTCTTAAGTTCTTCATGTTGGAGATATGCCCTAGAGGCAATAATAAAAGCATTATTATTATATCTCCTTGTTCATGATAATTGTCTGTTATTCATGCTTGAATTGTATTGTACGGAAACAGCGATACATGTGTGAATACACAGACCACAATGAGTCCCTGGTAGGCCTCTAGTTACCAGCTCGTTGATCAACAGATGGTCACGGTTTCCTGACCATGGACATGAGATGTCGGTGATAACGGGATCACATCATTAGGAGAATGATGTGATGGACAAGACCCAAACTTGAGCATAACACGAGATCGTATAGTTCGTAATGCATAAGCTTTTCGGTGTCAAGTATTTATTCCTTAGACCATGAGGTTGTACAACTCCCAGATACCGTAGGAGTACTTTGGGTGTGCCAACCGTCACAACGTAACTGGGTGGCTATAAAGGTACGCATCGGGTATCTCCGAAAGTGTCTGTTGAGTTGGTACGAACCGAGACTGGGATGTTGTCACTCCGTATGACGGAGAGGTACCTCTGGGCCCACTCGGTAATACATCATCATAATGAGCTCAATGTGACTAAGTAGTTAGTCACGGGATGATGGATTACAGATCGAGTATAGAGACTTGCCATAACAAGATTGAACAAGGTATCGGGGATACCGACGATCGAATCTCGGGCAAGTACCGTACCGATGGACAAAGGGAATAACATACGGGATTGAGTGAATCCTTGACACAGTGGTTCATCCGATGAAGATCATCGAGGAACACGTGGGAACCAACATGGGTATCCAGATCCCGCTGTTGGTTATTGACCGGAGAGTGGTCTCGGTCATGTCTACGTGTCTCCCGAACCCGTAGGGTCTACACACTTAAGGTTCGGTAACGCTAGGGTCGTAGAGATTAATGCACGTGGAAACCCGAATGTTGTTCGGAGTCCCGGATGAGATCCCGGACGTCACGAGGAGTTCCGGAATGGTCCGGAGGTAAAGATTGATATATGGGAAGTCCAGTTTCGGCCAACGGGTGATCTCCGGGGGTCACCGGGAGCGTCCCGGGACCACCGGAGGGGCCCCGGGGGTCCATCGGGTGGGGCCACCCATCCCGGTGGGGCCCCTAGGCCGCAAGGGGATGTGTGCAGCCCTCTGGGCTGGCGCACCACAAGGGGGCCCCACCTCCCCATGCGCATAGGGATAAAACCCTAAGGGGAGGGGGGGCCACCACTTGCCTTGGGGGAGGGGGACTCCTCCCTGGCCGCCGCCCCCCCTTGCAGATTGGATCTGCAAGGGGCTGGCGCCCCCCTGGCCCCCTATATATATGTGGGGGGGGAGAGGGCAGCCGCACCTCAGCCCTGGCGCCTCTCCCCCTCCCGTCACACCTCCCAACTCCTAACGCAGGGCGCCCGGCGAAGCCCTGCTGCGATCTCCACTGCATCCGTCATCACGCCGTCGTGCTGCCGGATCTCTGACGACTTCTCCTCCCCCCTTGCTGGATCAAGAAGGAGGTGACGTTGCTGCACCGTACGTGTGTTGAACACGGAGGTGCCGTCCGTTCGGCGCTAGATCATCGGTGACGAAGAACGTGAAGAGTACGACTACTTCATCCCCACTTCGTTGAAAGCTTCCGCACGCGATCTACATAACGGTATGTAGATGCACTCTTACTTGCTCGTTGCTAGATGTATCCATAGTTGGATCTTGGTGAAGACGTAGAATTTTTTTGATTTATGCTACGTTCCCCAACAGTGGCATCTGAGCCTAGGTTTTATGCGTAGCATCTTGCACGAGTAGAACACAAAGCAGTTGTGGGTGTATGATCTTGTTCAACTTTCTTACCGTTACTAGTCAATCTTGATTCGGCGGTATTGTGGGATGAAGCGGCCCGGACCGACCTTACACGTACGCTTACGTGAGACTGGTTCCACCGACAGACATGCACTAGATGCATAAGGTGGCTGGCGGGTGTCTGTCTCTCCTACTTTAGTCGGATCGGATTCGATGAAAAGGGTCCTTATGAAGGGTAAATAGAAGTTGACAAATCACGTTGTGGTTTTGGCGTAGGTAAGAAACGTTCTTGCTAGAAATCCTATAGAAGCCACGTAAAACTTGCAACAACAATTAGAGGACGTCTAACTTGTTTTTGCAGCATGTGTTTTGTGACGTGGTATGGCCAAGAACGAAGATGTGATGAATGATATATGTGATGTATGAGATTGATCATGTTTTTGTAATAGGGAATCACGACTTGCATGTCGATGAACTTGACAACCGACAGGAGCCATAGGAGTTGTCTTAATTATTGTATGACCTGCGTGTCACTGAATAACGCCATGTAATTACTTTACTTCGTTGCTAAACGTTAGCTATAGTAGTAGAAGTAATAGTTGGCGTGACGACTTCTTCAAGACACGATGATGGAGATCATGATGATGAAGATCATGGTGTCGAGCCGGTGACAAGATGATCATGGTGCCCCGAAGATGGAGATCCAAGGAGCAAGATGATATTGGCCATATCATGTCACTTTAATTGATTGCATGTGATGTTTATCATGTTTTTGCATCTTGTTTACTTAGAACGACGGTAGTAAATAAGATGATCTCTCACTAAAATTTCAAGTAATGTGTTTCCCCTAACTGTGCACCGTTGCTAAAGCTCGTTGCTCCGAAGCACCACGTGATGATCGGGTGTGATAGGTTCTAACGTTCACATACAACGGGTGTAAGACAAATTTACACACGCGATACACTTAGGGTTCACTTGACGAGCCTAGCATGTACAGACATGGCCTCGGAACACGGAAGACCGAAAGGTCGAACACGAGTCATATAGAAGATACGATCAACATGAAGATGTTCACCGTTTTTGACTAGTCCGTCTCACGTGATGATCGGACACGGACTACTCAATTCGGATCGTGTATCACTAAGATGACTAGAGAGATGTCATTCTGAGTGGGAGTTCATTATAATTTGATTAAGATGAACTTAATTATCATGAACTTAGTCTAAATTCTTTACAATATCTCTTGTAGATCAAATGGCCCACGCTCCAGTTTCCCTCAACTTCAACGCGTTCCTAGAGAAAACCAAGCTGAAAGACGATGGTAGCAACTATACGGATTGGGTCCGTAACCTGAGGATTATCCTCATAGCTGCCAAGAGAACTTATGTCCTAGAAGCACCGCTAGGTGATGCACCCGTTTTCCCAGCGACTCAAGACGTTATGAACGCCTGGCAGTCACGTAGTGATGATTACTCCCTGGTTCAGTGCGGCATGCTTTACAGTTTAGAATCGGGGCTCCAAAAGCGTTTTGAGCACCATGGAGCATACGAGATGTTCGAAGAGCTGAAAATGGTTTTCAAGCTCATGCCCGAGTCGAGAGATATGATGTCTCCGACGCATTCTACAGCTGTAAGATGGAGGAGAACAGTTCTGTCAGTGAGCACATCCTCAAGATTTCAGGATTGCACAACCGCTTGTCTCAGCTGGTAATGAATCTCCCAGATGAAGCGGTCGTTGACAGAATCCTCCAGTCGCTCCCACCAAGCTTCAAGAGCTTCGTGCTGAATTTCAATATGCAGGGGATGGAGAAGTCCATTCCCGAGGTATATTCAATGCTGAAATCAGCGGAGGTTGACATCAAGAAAGAACATCAAGTGTTGATGATCAATAAAACCACTAAGTTCAAGAAAGGCAAGGGTAAGAAGAACTTCAAGAAGGACGGCAAGGGAGTTGCCGCGCCTGGCAAGCCTGTTGCCGGGAAGAAGCCAAAGTATGGACCCAAGCCAGAGACTGAGTGCTTTTATTGCAAGGGAACGGGTCACTGGAAGCGGAACTGCCCCAAATACTTAGCAGACAAGAAGGCCGGCAACGTCAAAGGTATATATATGATATACATATTATTGATGTGTACCTTACCAGCACTCGTAGTAGCTCCTGGGTATTCGATACCGGTGCAGTTGCTCACATTTGTAACTCAAAACAGGAGCTGCGGAATAAACGGAGACTGGCGAAGGATGAGGTGACGATGCACGTCAGGAATGGTTCCAAGGTCGATGTGATCGCCGTCGGCACGCTGCCTCTACATCTACCCTCGGGATTAGTTTTGAACCTGAATAATTGTTATTTAGTACCAGCTTTGAGCATGAACATTGTTTCTGGATCTCGTCTTATGCGAGATGGATATTCTTTCAAATCGGAGAATAATGGTTGTTCTATTTATTTGAGAGATATGTTTTATGGTCATGCCCCGCTGGTCAATGGTTTATTTTTGATGAATCTCGAACGTAGTGATACACATATTCATAGTGTAGATGCCAAAAGATGTAAAGTTGATAATGATAGTCCCACATACTTGTGGCATTGCCGCCTTGGTCATATTGGTGTCAAACGTATGAAGAAGCTCCATTCAGATGGACTTCTAGAGTCTCTTGATTATGAATCATTTGACACGTGCGAACCATGCCTCTTGGGCAAGATGACCAAGACTCCGTTCTCCGGAACAATGGAGCGAGCAACCAACTTGTTGGAAATCATACATACCGATGTGTGCGGTCCAATGAGTGTTGAGGCTCGCGGAGGCTACCGTTATGTTCTCACCCTCACGGATGACTTGAGTAGATACGGGTATATCTATTTGATGAAACACAAGTCTGAGACCTTTGAAAAGTTCAAGGAATTTCAGAATGAGGTTGAGAATCAACGTGACAGAAAAATAAAGTTCTTGCGATCGGATCGTGGGGGTGAATATTTAAGTCATGAATTTGGCACACACCTAAGGAACTATGGAATTGTTTCACAATTGACACCGCCCGGAACACCTCAACGTAACGGTGTGTCCGAACGTCGAAATCGTACTCTGTTGGACATGGTGCGATCTATGATGTCCCTCACCGATTTACCGCTATCTTTTTGGGGTTATGCTTTAGAGACTGCCGCATTCACTTTAAATAGGGCTCCGTCAAAATCCGTTGAGACGACTCCGTATGAACTTTGGTTTGGCAAGAAACCGAAGCTGTCGTTTCTAAAAGTTTGGGGTTGCGATGCTTATGTCAAGAAACTTCAACCTGAAAAGCTCGAACCCAAATCGGAAAAATGCGTCTTCATAGGATACCCAAAGGAAACTATTGGGTACACCTTCTACCACAGATCCGAAGGCAAAGTCTTTGTTGCCAAGAATGGATGCTTTCTGGAGAAAGAGTTTCTCTCGAAAGAAGTGAGTCGGAGGAAAGTAGAACTTGATGAGGTGACAGTCACCCCTCCTGGAACGGAAAGTAGCGCAGCGCAGGAAACTGTTCCTGAGGTGCCTGCACCGACAAGGGAGGAAGTTGATGATAATGATCATGAAGAAACAGATCAAGTTACTACTGAGCTTCGAAGGTCCACAAGGGCACGTTCCGCACCAGAGTGGTACGGCAACCCTGTCCTGGAAATCATGTTGTTAGACAACGGTGAACCTTCGAACTATGAAGAAGCGATGGCGGGCCCAGATTCCAATAAATGGCTTGGAGCCATGAAATCCGAGATAGAATCCATGTATGAAAACAAAGTATGGACTTTGGTGGACTTGCCTGATGATAGGCACGCCATAGAAAACAAATGGATATTTAAGAAGAAGACAGACGCGGATGGTAATGTGACCATCTATAAGGCTCGGCTTGTCGCTAAGGGTTATCGACAAGTTCAAGGGATTGACTACGACGAGACTTTCTCTCCCGTAGCGATGCTGAAGTCAGTCAGAATCATGTTAGCTATTGCCGCATTCTATGATTATGAGATATGGCAAATGGATGTCAAAACAGCATTCCTTAATGGCTTCCTCAAGGAAGAGTTGTATATGATGCAACCGGAAGGTTTTGTCGATCCAGATAACGCTAACAAGGTATGCAAGCTCCAGCGCTCGATTTACGGGCTGGTGCAAGCATCTCGGAGTTGGAATATTCGCTTTGATGAGGTGATCAAAGCGTTTGGCTTTATACAGACTTATGGAGAAGCCTGTATTTACAAGAAAGTGAGTGGGAGCTCTGTAGCATTTCTCATATTATATGTGGATGACATATTGCTGATGGGAAATGATATAGAATTCTTGGAAAATGTAAAGGCCTACTTGAATAAAAGTTTTTCAATGAAGGACCTTGGAGAAGCTGCTTACATATTAGGCATCAAAATCTATAGAGATAGATCGAGACGCCTCATTGGTCTTTCACAAAGTACATACCTTGACAAAATATTGAAGAAGTTCAATATGGATCAGTCAAAGAAAGGATTCTTGCCTGTTTTGCAAGGTATGAGATTGAGTAAGACTCAGTCGCCGACCATGGCAGAAGATAGAGAAAAGATGAGTGTCATTCCCTATGCCTCGGCAATAGGTTCTATCATGTATGCCATGCTGTGTACCAGACCTGATGTGAACCTTGCCATAAGTTTGGTAGGAAGGTACCAAAGTGATCCCGGTACGGAACACTGGACAGCGGTCAAGAACATCCTAAAGTACCTGAAAAGGACTAAGGATATGTTTCTCGTTTATGGAGGTGACGAAGAGCTCGTCGTAAAGGGTTACGTCGATGCTAGCTTCGACACAGATCTGGATGACTCTAAGTCTCAAACCGGATACGTGTATATTTTGAATGGAGGGGCAGTCAGCTGGTGCAGTTGCAAGCAAAGCGTGGTGGCAGCATCTACATGTGAAGCGGAGTACATAGCTGCTTCTGAAGCAGCGCAGGAAGGAGTCTGGATGAAGGAGTTCATCACAGACCTAGGAGTCATTCCAAGTGCGTCAAGCCCGATGACTCTCTTCTGTGACAACACTGGTGCTATTGCTATTACCAAGGAGCCCAGGTTTCACAAGAAGACCAAGCACATCAAGCGCCGTTTCAACTCCATCCGGAATTATGTTCAGGATGGAGACATAGATATTTGTAAAGTGCATACGGATCTGAATGTCGCAAACCCGTTGACTAAACCTCTTTCACGAGCGAAACATGATCAACACCAGAACTCTATGGGTGTTCGATTCATCACAATGTAACTAGATTATTGACTCTAGTGCAAGTGGGAGAATGTTGGAGATATGCCCTAGAGGCAATAATAAAAGCATTATTATTATATCTCCTTGTTCATGATAATTGTCTGTTATTCATGCTTGAATTGTATTGTACGGAAACAGCGATACATGTGTGAATACACAGACCACAATGAGTCCCTGGTAGGCCTCTAGTTACCAGCTCGTTGATCAACAGATGGTCACGGTTTCCTGACCATGGACATGAGATGTCGGTGATAACGGGATCACATCATTAGGAGAATGATGTGATGGACAAGACCCAAACTTGAGCATAACACGAGATCGTATAGTTCGTAATGCATAAGCTTTTCGGTGTCAAGTATTTATTCCTTAGACCATGAGGTTGTACAACTCCCGGATACCGTAGGAGTACTTTGGGTGTGCCAACCGTCACAACGTAACTGGGTGGCTATAAAGGTACGCATCGGGTATCTCTGAAAGTGTCTGTTGAGTTGGTACGAACCGAGACTGGGATGTTGTCACTCCGTATGACGGAGAGGTACCTCTGGGCCCACTTGGTAATACATCATCATAATGAGCTCAATGTGACTAAGTAGTTAGTCACGGGATGATGGATTACGGATCGAGTAAAGAGACTTGCCATAACGAGATTGAACAAGGTATTGGGAATACCGACGATCGAATCTCGGGCAAGTACCGTACCGATGGACAAAGGGAATAACATACGGGATTGAGTGAATCCTTGACACGGTGGTTCATCCGATGAAGATCATCGAGGAACACGTGGGAACCAACATGGGTATCCAGATCCCGCTGTTGGTTATTGACCGGAGAGTGGTCTCGGTCATGTCTACGTGTCTCCCGAACCCGTAGGGTCTATACACTTAAGGTTCGGTAACGCTAGGGTCGTAGAGATTAATGCACGTGGAAACCCGAAAGTTGTTCGGAGTCCCGGATGAGATCCCGGACGTCACGAGGAGTTCCGGAATGGTCCGGAGGTAAAGATTGATATATGGGAAGTCCAGTTTCGGCCAACGGGTGATCTCCGGGGGTCACCGGGAGCGTCCCGGGACCACCGGAGGGGCCCCGGGGGTCCATCGGGTGGGGCCACCCATCCCGGTGGGGCCCCTAGGCCGCAAGGGGATGTGTCCAGCCCTCTGGGCTGGCGCACCACTGAGGGAGGCCCACCTCCCCTGCGCCTAGGGTTAAAACCCTAAGGGGAGGGGGGCCACCACTTGCCTTGGGGGAGGAGGACTCCTCCCTGGCCGCCGCCCCCCCTTGCAGATTGGATCTGCAAGGGGCTGGCGCCCCCCCTGGCCCCCTATATATATGTGGGGGGGGGGAGAGGGCAGCCGCACCTCAGCCCTGGCGCCTCTCCCCCTCCCGTCACACCTCCCAACTCCTAACGCAGGGCGCCCGGCGAAGCCCTGCTGCGATCTCCACTGCATCCGTCATCACGCCGTCGTGCTGCCGGATCTCTGACGACTTCTCCTCCCCCCTTGCTGGATCAAGAAGGAGGTGACGTTGCTGCATCGTACGTGTGTTGAACGCGGAGGTGCCGTCCGTTCGGCGCTAGATCATCGGTGACGAAGAACGTGAAGAGTACGACTACTTCATCCCCACTTCGTTGAAAGCTTCCGCACGCGATCTACATAACGGTATGTAGATGCACTCTTAGTTGCTCGTTGCTAGATGTCTCCATAGTTGGATCTTGGTGAAGACGTAGAAAATTTTTGATTTATGCTACGTTCCCCAACACTTCATGCGTGATTTTCTCCAAAAATATCTCTCGCGAAGGTTTCATTCCGTTTGGACTCCGTTTGATATTCTTTTTCTGCAAAACCCTGAAACAGGCAAAAAACAGCAATCTAGACTGGTCCTTTGGGTTAGTAGGTTAGTCCCAAAAATAATATAAAAGTGAATGATAAAGCCCATTAAACATGCAAGACTTCATAAATAATAGCATGGAACAATAAAAAATTATAGATACGTTGGAGACGTATCAGAGCTCAGGTGGTGGTCGGAGCTGAGCGCGCCGAGGATTTCATCCCCACGAACAGCTGGCTCAGGACGGTGGACCTGCCTGGCAGGATCGCCTTCATGAGCGTGCCTCGTTGTCTCCGAGGCAGGGCCACGAGGAGGGGGGCAGGGAGCCGCTGCGCTTCTACCAGCAGATCAAGGACAACGAGGACCTCGCCATGCTCGTCGTCCCTCGCAAGTTCGTGGAGGTGATGAACAACTGGCTGGTGATCAAGCGACTCCCGCACGTGGTGAGGCTGTCGGCGAACAAGCGGTGCGTGTTCTGGGTGCAGGTCCAGAACTTCGAGGGGCACATGGTGCTTGGCCGAGGCTGGAACTACTTCTGCCGCCGCCACCGGATCGTCCCCGGCGACCTCGTCGTTGTGCGTGTCTCAGGACTCGGACTGAAGGTTCAGATCTACAACCACGACTCCTCAATAATGTGCAGGTTTCGTTGCAGCAGGCACAACTACGCTGGTGACATCGAGCATGCTATGTAGTTAAGTCAAGTTAGGTGTTAGTGTTTAACTTTTATGGTGTGTGGCAGACTTGTGCTGGAAACTTGTTCATATTCTGGCCAAGAGCAGCACCCTGGCATGGAGCAGGGAAGGAGGATGCCCCTGTTGTTAATCTAGACTTATGCTATGTAGTTAAGTAGTTTGATGTCATTTCCTTACTTGCTGTGTTTGATTTCATTTGGTTGCCTGCTGTTGTGCTGATCATGTGATGGTAAGGCCACCACATTTGAATGGGGTGAGCAGAACACAAACGCCGTTTGCAATCAAACAACTAAAGTTTGCATCTGCTCACACCCTAAGCACAAAAACAGCAACCAAACAGCAGGAGGTAAGTGCCTCTTCATGCGATGCAAGCAACCAAACAGATTACATCTGCTGCATATGAGACTGCATTTCATCAACCAGGCTGACTGGAGATGGACATGCAATGCAACTACCGTTGCAAACTGCAACCAAACACGCCCCAAATGTGCATACGTTGCCACACACGGTATCTCATCCATCGAGCCATCTAATGCATGGGAACAATTGTCTCAAAAAAAAAAAACCAATGCATGGGAACAAATGATGCGTATCCCTACTTTTATTTCGTCTCTTCATTTCAAATGTTAATACCACACATTTAATGGCGCATAAGTATCCCAGATTCCGCTAATCAATGGTACCCTTTGTCTATACGGGCTGGCGGACACTTGCCATGCGTGGTGGATACCATGCCGCCCATCAAGCCGCTTATAAAGCGAGGGCATCTTGACGTACGGCATAGTTCTTGTGTGTGTGTGTGTGTGTTCCCAGCTGTGAACCGGAGTGTCGGAGGCGTCAATGGCACGACCAAGCATGAGCACCGTCGCCCTCTTGCTGCTTCTCGCCTGCTGCTGCGCAACGACCACCGTGCGAGCGAAGGAGTGGATCGTCGGCGGCGACAAGGGGTGGAGCTTCGGCGTCGCCGGCTGGGAGAACGGCAAGCGGATCCAGCCCGGCGACACGCTCGGTGAGTGACCCGATCACACGCGGCCAGTTGCTGGGCCGATCGATCATTTTGCTTTATTAATACTCGTTTGATTTGATGGTCACTAGTGTTCAAGTACGCACCTGGAAGGCACAACGTGGTGAAGGTGGAGGTGGACGGGTACATGGAGTGCAAGGCCCCCGACGGCGCCGAGGCTCACTCCTCCGGCAACGACACCTTCGTGATGCCCGGCGGCAAGGCCTACTTCATCTGCACCTTCCCCGGCCACTGCGAGAAGGGCATGAGGATCGGCATCCCGCCTAGATAGGTCGATTGGCACATTGATAATAGCCCGACGTACTCCCTCGCTGGCTAGTTGAACGATGAATAAACGGTGGAATGTTTGTCTGCACGTCCAGGTTGTTTCTACCGTTAGAGGGATGAGCACTACAGCGGGTTGAAGGTGCGTCGCCGTCATCGCCCCTTTCTCAACCATCATCGCTAGGCAGACCCGACATGTCTTTCAAATTTATTTATTTAAATAAATCACTAGAAGTAACGAAGAAGTCGTCGTGCAAAAGGCCCCAAAGAAGAGCAACCGTCCCTGGCCATGAGAAACATGGATCAGAAATGTGGATCGGACCAACACTTTATTAAAAGTACCTACGTCACCAGAGGTGAGTAGGACCGGCCGCGCCGCTGAGAGGACAGAAACCCTAATCTCGTCCAAAGAACCTCGTGTGGGAAGGGAACGGTTCTTCACTGCCTCTACTTCTGGAAAGCAGGCGAAGGAAACACTATGATCAATGGTTTAGCGTTTGCTGCGCACCCATGTAAAAAACAGACGCAGAATCGTAAAGCAAGTAATAAGGCCATCCATATTCCATAGATCTTCTCTCAGATCAAAAAATCCACAAGATGATTCATCTGCCATACCACGTCAAGCAAGCATAACAGTAAAATAAGGACCCGTGATGAGGGCCATCCGAAGTTAAATCACAGCCCCCCTCACCGGCTCACCCTCACCGGCTCAACGGCCAGTTCGTGCCCTAGCAAACCGAGGAACCCAAGCGTGTCCATGACTTCGGGGATGCACAACATAGCATACGGATTACTTTGAAGGGATTCACGTACCTATGGATGGAGCTGCAGTAGCGAGTTTGATATTAACCGTTATGTGCAAATTTTAGCAGTCATTGTTGCTAGTATCATACTTGAACACCGTCCTTTTTGCTCTTGATGCTGTTGGAGGATTGAAAAGAACAATTACATCCAGTTTCAACAATGTTAGAATGTGCATCAACAAGTAGAAACATTTCCTTGAAGAAAAGTAACACGTAGAAACGTGCTGACATTCTTGGATAATCAATTGAACATGAGCAATATTTGGCTATAAAGTACGTAGTAGGTTTTACTTTGACAAAGCATACAAGCAGTTTCCATTGTTTCTAATCAGAGCAATCTTTATAATTTTTTATGCTGTGCAATATAAACTTGGAAACACAATACATGTCTCTACATATGATTAGCGAAGTTTCAAACATGTTTGAAAACTGTTTCAAAAATAAAAATCCATAAAAAGAAAATCAGAAATCTCGCCGCAAGAGAGGTAGTGGTTAAAGCCACCTGCAATGCGGAAGACTGAAAACTGTTTCGAAAATACAAATCATCTCCGTACCACGCCGTCATCTGCTGCTGTTGTCCCTTAATATATGACTATAAGATAGCCTTCCCTCTGTATCAGCCTGTGCAGATGCACACCCATCGATATTATGCATTTCATGTACACTTTTACAATGCTATTGGTTTGAAATCCCATCATATTCTGAACATAGACAAATGATAGGTTTACCTCTGTAATGGCCTTGATGCACTTCACTTCTTCCTTCCCCTATCCTGTACAACTATATGCACCTTGGACATTCTAATGCTCACATACCAAATCATTAGATCCCTTTGCTTTATGCCAGCCAGACCATCTCCTGCTTCACCAGAGTGAAGTAACATAAAATAATGTCAGTTTCAGTTCCTGGGCTAGCTGGGAGTCTGGAAACCTTGTTGTTGTTAATAAAATCTTAAATATCACAAGATAAATTAGAAGTGGGAGGCAAGTGCAAAAAATCAAAGGCACATAACTCAACTTTTTGCAGGGAAATTCTCAAAATTATCTATGAAATTCCTGAGTTCCATATGTCCGCTAAAAGATTAAATCATGGAGACTTAAGGCAGAAGCGAGTTGCACATCATACACTATACCAGTGTAATATTACTAGGCCAAGCTAAATTGCATTCAACAATGTTTCATAGTATTACAAAATAAGCGCTAACTTGTAAAAACACTTTGTTCTTGAACCTAGAGCTAGATGAAAGTGAAAAAGTTCTGATGGCTCATGGCATTTGGAGTGTTTTCTAATCTAACACTAAAACATACTCCCTCTGTCCGAAAATACTTGTCATCAAAATGGACAAAAAGGGATGTATCTAGAACTAAAATACATCTAAATACATCCCCTTTTATTTATTTTGATGACAAGTATTTCCGGACGGAGGGAGTACTTCCATTCTTCATGGGAAGGTGGAAATGGTGAACTGACCGTGATTGCTTTTTTTGAAATTTACTTGCAGTCAATGATGACTTGGCTGTAGGTTCATACCACTCTATGACTAGCATTTCCTTTCATTTTTTCCTTGCGCTGTAGGCAAAATGTGAATAACCTCCACTTCAGTTACTTACAGGGCCAATAGCTGGTGAACATTGCATGTAGTTTTTATCATAGTGTGGTAAGCATTGAAATTTTTGTTCATATAGCTCTCAGGTATACTGGAAGTATTGTGGTAATCAGGCAGGAATCATGTTCCAATTGTGCCCAGAAGATTTTCATCCCTGTTATAGCTTCATCGAAGATAAATGTATTCTGGAAGTGCAGCTTTCCAGGTTGGTTTTACCTATTCGTATAAATTTGTTTGTTGTGGGCTGTGGCAGATAAAGAATAATTTTTGCACGTACCTCGCCCTATCTTGTCTCAAAAAAAAAACGTACCTCGCCCTATCCCAACTTGGTCGGTTTACTTATGCTTAATTTGTATGATGTCTTCTGTTTCTACAGTTAATTTGTTGTTGGACATTGGTGATGATCAGCTAAGGGTTTCTTCCTTGGTCTACTTTAGTAAATAAAAAATCCATCAAGCACACTACAGTGCAATATTCAAGAAATAGAACTCATGTTTGATATTCTATTTGAACCTTTTAAAAAGGAACTCTATTTCAATAAAGGAGTATATCATGCTCAGTCAGTGCCTTACTGCCTTATACATGTGTAACATAGCCATAAGTAGGAGTATTGCTTTTTGCTTCATATGATGACACGCGAGAGTTGCCTCCAACCGCTCCCACTGTCATGGCTAAATCTAACAGGAAACGATTTCAACCAAAACCAGGGGGAAAAAGAGTGGCCCACAATGAAAAGTGGCGTGGTAAAGCGCGCAGACCGCTTCTAGTAATATTGTACTAACTTTGGAGTTGGGACAGATTATTCTCATTGTAGTTTCGTGTATATAATTGTCCATACGAGTAGCTTTCACTCGATGAATGGATGGCAGATACCTTACGAAAGAATTTGCAGGAAACTACAAGAATTATAGGTTAAAGTGGAGAAACATCGATAGTAATGATGAAAAGCTATGATTTTTGTGAATGACGTGGAACACTACTTCATGGCACTATGGAAGCTATCAGTGCAGAATGAAAGTTACATCATTTCCATTGGGCTGCTGCCACCCCTCATTTTGTTAATAAAATAATAGAAATTGATGCGCATATAGATGTATGGTGGCATGAAATGAAGGTTAAAATACAAATCTAAGAACAGAGCACGACAGCACCACGTACGTACACCAAGGATTATGAGTCGAACGACTAGTCTAGACTAGTCGCTCGACTAGTCTATGAGTCGCATAGTTGTGTCCGACTACGTTTCTCGTGTAGACTACTTGGTCGAGTCGAACCAAGTATCGACTAGTCGACGACTAGTCTAGACTAGTCTAGACTAGTCGACTGGTTTGAGTCGAGCGACTCAAAAAACCTGCCTCGCTGCTGGACCTGCTGTTGCTCTGCCTCGCTGCTGGTGCTGCTCTGCTTGCTGTTGGTGCTGCTCTGCTCGCTGCTGGTGCTACTCTGCTTGCTGCTGGTGCTGCTATGGTTGCTGCTGGTGCTGCTATGCTTGCTGCTGGTGCTGCTGGTGCTGCTATGGCTACAAGATTTCTGGATTGATTTGAGGGCTAAGGCTACAAGATTTCTTTTGCTGGACTGGAACTTGTTGCTTGTGGTGTTGTTGAACCTTTCTTTTGTAATTCAGACCTTGATGTTGGACTACATGTTGAACCTTATGTCGGTCTTGTGAAGTTGTCACACTAAGGTGTTCTGCTATGTTTGCAATTGCATATGGATTATGGAGTTCTGAACTTGTTTTTATGCTAGTGCTGTTGTGCTGGACTGTCAGTTCAGTGCTACAGTACCATGTCGACTAGTCTCGCACTAGTCTAGACTAGTCTAGACTAGTCTATGAGTCTCAACCTTGGAACGACTCGTCGACTCTTCGACTCGTAAACCTTGACGTACACTGGTAATTAAAGGGAAGGATTCGATTGCTTGATCTTGGTCTCGAAAGTCAAAAGGCATATCGGAGTTCACCATCTACAAAAACCTAATTTGTATCTTGTGTTGAGTTGGTTTCATCTAATGTGGGGATCCAGGATCGACTATGATGATAGATGCCGATCCAATATGTGAATGTAAGTTATAGGCATACTGCCTTCTAATATACTAATACTAATAGAAATAAAGCAAACCATACATAAATACTTTTCACCAGTCCTGAAGAATGAGGTGCTTGGTTGCTGATAATCCACATATCTACTATTCCACGGTTCTTTAAGTGAAATAGAACAAACAAAGTGATGAGACTCACCTTTAGCACCTGATCAATCCACATATTCAGTTCTGCCCACCTACATAAAAGCAAGAATTGCATAAGCATTGACTGCCTTTTGTCTTATAAGCCACTCACCAATATGGCTTTGGCTAACCATCAAGCCTGCAGCATGGGCGTTTAAGATACATATAACATTCAAGCGTAGAAAATACAAATATCTTTGTTTGAATCCAAGTAATGGCAGGACTCATCTCACCAAGCGAAATGCATACATTAGTAGCGTTATTGAAGCCTCGGTGGAAGAAAGCCTGAACATAAGCTGAGTAAAAATTGGACAAGGCAAGCGACATGATTTGACGTTCTTCAGCTTTCATTATAACCAGATATGGTTAGGACTTGCTGAAAAGAAAATTCAGAAGGTGAAAGTCAGCCAAACCCATAGGAGTCTTGCTTGCCACTCACCTCCATACCTGGTGGTTTAACAAGACAAGGAAAATGCACAATTGTGTGGCTTTGCTTGGGAAAGTGCACCACTCCGATCACCTTCAGCATACTGGGCCGGAATCTCTTAAACTAAATTGTGTGGCAGGAAGCATCATTTATATTGATTCATAATAAATAGCTAAAATACATTGTAACTATAATCCCCATCTAAGAAACATCAAAACTGAACTGACCACGGGACAGACTGTTAAAGATTTACGGCAGTAATTTGCACATACAGATTATTTTGCGAAGTCAGAATCTGAGCTTTCTGTGGTCATGTAGGATGTAGCAATTACATGGACACTGAGGAGTCCTACCACTGCTACCTGTTCACAACTAGAAAAGCGATCTGCCTTCTAATGCATCAAGTTATAATTCTACATGGAGTTCATTGCACGAGACATAGCAGCAATCAATTTCTCTCTTGTTTGCTGTTCAGAGCCAGGGGACTTGATAACGAAGGAATGCATAACTTTCCCATTGTTGGATGCGATCTTTGATTCACCAACTTTGACTTCTGCCTCTTCAAAAGCTTGGAACACATTATTTATTGGATAGTTGTCCATAGGTGACATTACACGAACAAGAACCTCATCTTGCACCACCTGGATATCTACTTCTGGCCTAGGTGTTTGGACCCTGCGGTCTACCATACCAGACTCCAAGAACATGTCTCTTTCTGACTCCATCTCTTTGAGCTTCTTCTGGAGATCAGTGATGTGCGTTATGGCATCTCCCAGGAGCGATGCTTTGTCCATTTTTGAGATATTGGGAACAACAGCTCTCAGTGCATAGAACCTCTGGTTGAGTTTTTCCCTCCTTTGGCGCTCAGCCTCAACATGGTTAAGTGCCTCTACCCTCCCGTTTGCTGGTTTTCTTCCCCTCTTTCTTGGTTGCTGGCCCTCCATTATAGGGGCCACTTGCTCTTTACACAAGCCATCGACACTGCCATTTTCCCCACCCAACAGAGCTGCTTGTGAAGTCAAAACACCAGATTTTGAACTAGACCCTACGCTAAAATCTATATGTCTTGGTGTCTGTGACTGAGGTGGTGGTTGTGTCAGTATCTGCTGTGAATTCTGGAGCTGAAATGGGCTCAATCCAGGGCTATGTGCAGCTCCATTGCTACGCTGTGAAGTCTCACTTTTCACAACTAGAATACCATTGCCAAATTTCTGGTGATGAGAATTCAGGCCTCGAGCCTGACTCCATGTGAAGTTCTGCAAACCTTTCCGGACATTGGGGAGCAACAGGCTCTCACCACCACAATTCTTCTGCATATCCCATGACCTTTCGTTCATTTTTAATGGAAGTGCTCCCGTGTTGACTAAAGGTCGGCTCAGATTCAAATCCTTCCCGAAAATCTTAGCCAAACCAGGTGATATTTGAGCTGAACCATTCTCATCATGCTTCCCAGACGCTGCCTGCTTACTGCTTGCTCCTAGAAACACAGACCTTATGGTTTCCAGAGCTTCAGCACTCTCAAGCACATTCTGCATTGAGCCTAACTCAAGTACACCAGCTTCGAATGGCAGTAGCACAATAGTCCTAAATCCTGCTGCACTTGCAAGGAATCCACGATAGCAATAATTTGAGGGGGAAACCTTGTGCGGATTGTTAGGAATCCAGAGGGGTGCACCTGTTGCAAACACTTGCCCAGGGCCACCTACATGACGTGGAAATGCAAAGTACATGGATGCTAGGAAGAATAACTCAGTGTCAGTCACCTGGTCAATTCTGAGAGCATCATCCTCCTCATCAGCCCCAGCAAATGCTGTATGCAGTCGCTCTAACACTCGCTTACGCATCCTTTGTTGGCTCAGTGAAGATGCATCATGAATATCACTACGAGTAGTCGAGTTCATCTCATTATCATGGGGTTCACGGCAAGATCCATCACCCCAGCCAAGGACAAGTTCGCCAGATTTGGTGTGGGAGAGTTGCCAGAAGATGGCGTAGTTCCAACAAAGGCTTTTACCATCAGCTTCAACCAGGTCCTGGAGTTTATTTTGCAAGCCCGCCAACCCAGACGCTGCTACGAGATTTTCAGATATGGCACCTCCACCTTTTGTCAGATATGTGAAGGCATCTAAGCCCAGCACAGAAGCACAAAGGGATTTGTCCTCCTCGGTCCAGGACCCTCTGGTGCCTTCCTCCTCGATCTCTGTCTTCATCAGCACACTACCTGCTCAAAGTGGTAGGAGTCAGGTCACATGAACAAAATAGCTACATATAAAAAGGAGAAAGCAAAACAAGAAGGGCTGCACTGGCGTGCGAGCTAGCGCCCTACACCGGTAATCACTCCCACATCATCCCCGATGCCAATCGTGGCCAGGAGGGAGAGATGCACATCTGGTGCATGAAGTGGTCAGATTGCGTGGTGGTATCGCGTGCTGTGACGTAAAAGCGAAGTTCATGCCACATATTTTCCAAAAAGAAGAATGAATTCCCTTTAATTTTGAGAAAAATGTGCTTCGTTAATCACTCACTTTCGATAAAGAAAGTCGCACAGGGCCACCCGAATTCCCAGCAGCATGCAACAAATTTAGTGTTGTAACAACTTTCACTTTTATCATTTATGGAAAAGTTTATCATGCCGTCTCCACCTTCAGTATGAAGCCGTTAGCAACTTAAAACATTTTTCTGAATGTTTGGTATCAGAACATCAAATCAAAGGTTGCTGCATATTTTATTACTTTATTAATAATAGAAATGCCGATCAGTAAGGTGCTGGATCTACAGCGGATCTAGATCTGGATGGTGTACCGGGTATGCACGGGCACACCTAGAAATTGTGGAGATCAGTGGGGACTAATCGATGGTGAAAACAAGCTCATACCTCAAAATCCGGTGGCCAGAGGCTGCGGAAGGGGCCGGGACAGCAGGGAACGGCGATGCCGACGAAGGCGGGAGGGGGGG
>LR738715.1:99131279-99167379 GCA_902687465.1 Secale cereale
GGGGGGCGTCAGCCGGCGGCCGTGAGCTACGGGTACGGCGGCGGCTTGTAGGCCACGCGCCCACGCGGTGGAAGACGCAGGCTGTAGGGATGTAGGTCGAGATTGGTAGGTCAGGACTCGGGACTAGCTAGGGGAAGAGGAAACAAAGGTACGGGAATGGTAGGGAGGGAACCGGCTCCTGTGACTGTCACGTGCCGCTGGGCACAGCACTTCTTGCGACGTTATTAGCACGGAGATGGGCCAGCAAAATAACAAAAGCCCATCTGAGGGGTGAAAACGGACCCTTTTCTGAACCTTCAGAAAGAAAGAAAAAGAAAAAACGGGTCTGAAACTTTGTCTATATATCTATAAAAAAGAAAAGAAAAGAAAAACGTTTTTTTTATCACAAAATGACCCTTCTGGACGACACCTTGGTTTTTTTTTTGACACGGTACAATCGAAGTCGTTCACATAAACAAGCATATACTCATCTCTATGAACGCACGCATGCACACTCTATCCCTATGAGCACCTCCGAGAGACTGGGGCGGCATGGCATCTTGAGATTGACAAAGTCACCACAAACGCCACAAACATTGCCAGAAAGACTAAAATAAATCCGAAAAATGTGACTATAAATGTCAAGTCCAGGACTTTAACCCTAGTGGCTTGGGGATACAACTGTTCTCTTAATCATCCAACCACAAATTGATTCGCCACGACACCTTGGGTTGGGGCATCATGCTTGATGGCGCGACAACTACCTCTACCAAAAACATCGTTCTATCTAGCATGTCTCCTAGGCCCAAATCCGGGCTTAATGAAAAAGGTCATTTTGTGAAATATTTTTGGATCCAATTCATTTTGTGTTGAAGTTTTAGATAAGAGACAAATATGTCCATCATCACAGAAATCGTATTGTTAAGACTCTTCGGGTTTTCTTTGAAAGGTGATGCTAAAAAATGGTGTTTATCTACAAACAGCTTACCAGTATGGGCGAAGCTACAAAGCAAAGGTATGGAGGTAGATACTCGGTGTCCTGTATGCTTTAGATCTGATGAAGTGGGGGGACATTGCTCTTTTATGTGCAAGAAAGTCAAGGAAGTGTGGAGGAGTTTAAACCTGGAGCATGTTAGGTTGCTGCTGGCTGGCTGTACTAGTGCTTTAAGCACCATAGAACAAATTATTAATCTTGCAGAGGACGATAAAATAAAAACATGTTTGCTTCTTTGGCGCTGGTGGCATGTACGCAATAAGGCGAACTCGGGCGAAGCCTCTTTTCTCGCCTGAGGATGTTTGCTCTTCAATTGAGTATCATGTATCAAATGTAATGAAGACCAAAAAGACTACTAAAGGGCATAAGCAGAAGCTGGACCAGAAATGGTCTCGGCCGCCAAATGGTTTCCTCAAGATTAATACAGATGCATCCTTTCATAGGGATACCAACTCCGGCGGATGGGGATTCATCATCAGAGATGACCAAGGCAGGATTATGGCTGCAGGGGCGGGCAATCTGCCGCATATCTCAGATGCTTTACACGCGGAAGCTTTGGCTTTGTTATATGCTATAAAAATGTCTATTCGGATGGGATGCGACAAGGTTCTGTTTGAAACTGATTCCACGCAGCTGATGAGGGCAGTGAAATCTGAAGATTATGATCTAGCGAATTTAGGAGTTATTTTTAGAAGCATCAAATCCCAATTATATGTGGGGTTTTCTGTTGGTAGTATTGTGTCATGTCCTCGGGCTTGTAACATGGTAGCGCATATGTTAGCTGCGTATGGAGCTAATCTGGGAGTTGATGTGTGTGAGACCTGGCTGGGCCAACTCCCAGATTTTGTATTGAACTATGTAAAGGGCGATTTGCCCAGTTCTATAATATAAAGGAATGCACTTGGTGTTCCCTTCAAAAAAAATGGTGTAATCGATTGCCTCAAGGAAATATAACCAGCTGGCTAATGGTGTGTTGGGAATTTTATGACAAAAAAAATTCCGGACTCGACGATTACTAAGTTATGAAGAAATCTCACTCTATTTGTTCAAGAAGATGGTGGAAGTCTATATGCAGCCTGGGGAAGATATTCTAAATTTTAAAATCTATGCCCTAACCATGGTTATGCTGAACATGTTATACTTCATATGTTTTATCATGGAATTAACCATGAATCAAATATATTCTTGATTTGAGTGCAGGAGGATGATTTATGTGTTTAACTCTTGAGGAAGGAAAAGCACTTATAGAGGAGGTTATGACTGTAAAAGAGTAGTGGAATGTTGAGGAGCCAATGAAGCCCACAAGAAAAAAAATCATATTGAAGATATGGAGGAATTTAAAAAGATTACTCAAGAAAAAGGTAAACCTGTTGAACAAGTTATCAATGAAAAAATGGATATATTCAGTACTTATTACTAACGGGACGAACTCCAAGAGACCATGAATAAGTTCAAAATTCACGAAGAAACTTCAATAGATACTTCAGAAGACGCATCCATCATAATGAAAAGGTTATAGCTTACCTTTGAGATGAGGTAGAAGGGTTAAGTCATGCGGTAAAGAATCTTGATAAACACTCTCGCATGGCAGCCCAATTGTTAGGTCATATTTCCCCCTTAGTGGTTTTGGTGATTGATGAGAATGCTTTTGCAGACTAATCGTGTTCATTGAGCATTTCAGATGACCTATCATATGGCACAAGACGTTTCGTGGCCCTCGGAGATATAAAGTCAAGACGGTTATTTTCCTACATTTCTTTTTTCGATGGTCTTGAGTCGTAGGAGAACCGTACTATTAAGAGGGGGTCTGCTCCGAAAAGGTTTGGGTGGAATCAATGTTGGGGAATGTTGCATGGGAAACAAAAAAATTCCTACGAACACTCAAGAACCAATCTAGGAGATGATGGGGAAGGAACCAACCCCTACCTCTCCCTCACTATTTATATGAGGCAAGGAGGAGGGTTGGGGAGGAGCACTGACCCCTCCTCCAAGGGAGGTGGTACAGCCAGCCCTAGGGAGGAGTCCTCTCCTCCCAAGGCACCTCGGGGGTGCCTTCCACCCTTAGGACTCTTCCTATTTTCCGCTATCTTGGCGCATGGGCCTCTTAGGGCTGCTGCCCTTGGCCCATACAGGCCAAGGCACACCCCCTACAGCTCATGTGGCCCCACGGGGCAGGTGGACCCCCCCGGTGGACCCCCAGACCCCTTTCGACACTCCCGATACAATACCGATAATGCCCGAAACTTTTCCGGTAGCCAAAATATGACTTCCCATATATAAATCTTTACCGCCGGACCATTCCGAAGCTCTGATACGTCTCCGTCGTATTTATAATTTTTGATTGTTTCATGCCAATATTATTCAACTTTTACATACTTTTGGCAACAATTTATATGATTTATTTGGACTAACTTACTAATCCAGTGCCCAGTGCCAGCTCCTGTTTTTTGCATGTTTTCGTATCGCAGAAAATCCATATCAAATTAAGTCCAAACGTGATAAAAATTTACGAAGAATTATCTTGGAATATATATGATTTTTAGGAGGTGGAAGCAACACAAATGGAGGCCCGTAGGCCCCACAACCCACCAGGGCGCGCCAGAGGTGCCTGGCGCGCCCAGGTGTCTTGTGCCCACCTGGAACGTCGGTTGGGGCCCTTATTCGGACGCAAGAAAGATAATTTATGAATAAAAACCGTGTTAAAATCTCAGCGCAATCAGAGTTACGGATCTTTGGGAATTTAAGAAACGGTGAAGGGCCAGATCTAGGGAACGCGAAACAGAGAGAGACAGATCCAATCTCGGAGGGGCTCTCGCTCCTCCCATGCCATGGAGACCAAGGACCAGAGGGGGAAGCCTTCTCCCACCTAGGGAGGAGGCCAAGGAATAAGAAGAAGGAGGGGGCTCTCTCCCCCTCGCTTCCGGTGGCGCCGGAGCGTCGTCGGGGCAACGATCGGGACGTCAATCTACATCAACAATCTTGCTACCATCAACACCAACTATTTCCCCCCTCATTGCAGCGGTGTAACACCTCTTTCCCCCCGATGTAATCTCTACTTAAACATGGTGCTCGACTCCATATATTATTTCCCAATGATCTATGGGTATCCTATGATGTGTGAGTAGATCTGTTTTGTCTTAGTGGGCTGATTGTGATCTTGGTTGATATGATTGTATATTCTATTTATGGTGCTGTCCTACGGTGCCCTATGTTCTCGCGCAAACGTGAGGGGCCCTCGATGTAGGGTGTTGCAATACGTTCATGGTTCACTTACAGTGGGTTGCGAGAGTGACAGCAACTTAAACCCGAGTAGGGGGGGGGGTATGACGTATGGGAGTAAAGAGGACTTGATACTTAATGTTATGGTTGGGTTTCACGACCTTAATGATCTTTAGTAGTTGCGGATTCTTGCTAGGGGTCCAACCATAAGTGCATATGATCCAAGTAGAGAAAGTATGTTAGCTCATGCCTCTCCCTCATATAAAATTGCAAGAATGATTACCGGTACTTGTTATCGATTACCTAGGGACAAATAACTTTCTTGTTGACACAAACCCTTTTACTAAATACCTAACATTTATTATCTTGCAAAGTACAAATATTATGCACTACTTTGATAATCCAGAGAAAACCCCATTCAACTTGATAATGGGAGTAATGTTGGATCAACATGAATACTTTAGGGATTATGGCTTGACTCATAAAGGGAAATTGTTATGGGATCAAATTCATGTGTTGCATTGGTATGCTTATAATTTATGCTTGAGATACGATTATACTTGTTGCTCTAGGATGAATGCTCCACATCTTCCCTTTTCATGTGAATTCAATGATAATAAAACCTTGGCTTCTTATGCTAATGGTATATATGATTACTATGATGTGGAACAAATAGAAGAATTTGTTGCTTGTAAGGGTGCTTGTGAAATTAAATGTTTGTTTGAAGAGTATGAAAATTATGATGATGTTGTTTACAGATCTGGAAATCTTGCTATACTTAAATATTGCTATTTGAATTATAAATACAATGCCCATATTGATGCGTTTATTGAGAAGGTCTTCGTTGTCCAAGAAGAGACTAATATTTTGCAGGAGTCTATGGAAGAAGAAATTAATGAAATTGTGAGCTCATTGGATGAAAAAGATGAGGAGGGGAGCGAAGAACAAAAGGAGGAAGAACGGATTAGCTACCCATGCCCACCTTTTGATGAAAGTAACCCCTCAACTCATACGTAGTTTAATTTCCCTTCGTTCTTACCGAAGGATGAATGCTATGATAATTGCTATGATCCCATTGATTCACTTGAAATATTCCTTTTTGATGAACTTGATGCTTACTATGTTTGTGGCCAAGATGCCAATATGAATTATGCTTATGGAGATGAACTTGCTATAGTTCCTTATGTTAAGAATGAAATTGTTGCTATTGCACCCACGCATGATAGTCCTATTATCTTTTTGAATTCTCCAAACTACACTATATCGGAGAAATTTGCATTTATTAAGGATTATATTGATGGGTTGTCTTTTACCGTCACACATGATGATTTGGATGAATATAATATGTGTGCTTGCTGCTCCTACTTGCAATTATTATGAGAGAGGAACTACATCTTCGCCTCTCTATGTTTCCAACATGATAGAATTGCAAGATACTCCTTATACTATGCATTGGCCTTTACTTGATGTGCATGAATTGTTCTCGTATGACATGTCGATGCATAGGAAGAGAGTTAGACTTCGTCATTGCTTGATATATGTTGCTTCGTTCTCACTACTAAATGCCAAATCATTGTTGATTCAAATTGGCCTTGATATACCTTGGGATCCGGGTGGATCCATTACTTGAGCACTTTATGCCTAGCTTAATGGCTTTAAAGAAAGCGCTGCCGGGGAGACAACCCGGAAGTTTTAAAAAAGTGTCATTTATTTTTGTTGAGTGCTTTTATAAAGTTTAAAAACAAAAAAAATATAGAGGGGAACCTAAAACTTTTTCAAAAAGAGAAGCGATTGAAAGGTGATGCATTGCAGAAATAAGGGTCGACCTCGAACACTTGTGTTCATGCTTATGGAAACAATGTAGAATTTTTCATGGAAGTTTCTCATAAAAATAATTATCCCCTTGTACAATTCCATTGTATTATAAAAATAATGTGCCAAGAGTTTCATTTATGATGATTAGATTGCTTGTTGGTTTGTGCGGTGCAAAACAGAAACTTTGGCTGTAGTGCATGATTTTTCATTTTTTTACTGCAAAGTCAAACGGTTCTGAAACTTTTTGCACAATCTTTCTATACAAAATGTTTATTTTTCCTAATTGTTTCATAATTTTTAGAGTTACAGAAGTATGGTGGGTGTTCAAATCTTTACAGACTGTCCTATTTTCACAGATTGCTGTTATAGCTTCATTATTTGCATATGTTTGAATTCTCGTTGAAGCCTCCTTGACTTGGGGCCATAGAATTGTGATAGCATACAGTGGGTAATGTTTGATAATTATACAATAATGTTAGATCATTGCATGATGGGATTTCATTGATCATATGCACTAACCCGCCACTAAAAATTTGATTAAGTTTTGTGTGGATGAAGTGTTCGACGATCGAGGAGGTCTCGATGTGAGGAGAAGGAGGAGAGGAAAGAGCACAAGCTTGGGGATGCCCAAGGCACTCCAAGTAAATATTCAAGGAGACTCAAGCGTCTAAGCTTGGGGATGCCCCGGAAGGCATCCCATCTTTCTTCAACAAGTATCGGTATGTTTTCAGATTCGTTTCGTTCACATGGTATGCGTAAATTCTTGGAGCGTCGTGTGCTTTTTATTTTTATTTTAATAATGCACCATGCTGGTATGAGATAGTCCTTGGTTGTTTTGTAAAATGCTCATTGCACTTCACTTATATCTTTTGAGTATGGCTTTATAGAATGCTTCATGTGCTTCACTTATATTATTTGAAGTTTGGATTGCCTGTTTATCTTCACGTAGAAAACTGATGTTCGTAGAATGCTCTCCTGCTTCACTTATATTTGTTAGAGCATGATCTTTTGTAGAAATAATTAAACTCTCATGCTTCACTTAAATCTATTTAGAGAGGCAAACAAGATTGTTCAATTGCATGGTTAGTCATAAAATCTACAACTTATGGATCACTGAATATATGATATGTTTGATTCCTTGCGATAGTTTTAAAATATAGAGATGATAATATGTGGGAGGTACTAGTGGATGAACATGTTTAGTAAGATATTGGTGTTAAGGTTTGTGATTCCCGAAGCATGCACGTATAATCTATCGTTATTCCAGAAAGTTGGAGCACAATTTATCTTGGATTGTCCTATCTTTGTGTGAAGGTCGGGGGCGCGCGATGGTTAACTCCTACCAACCTCCCCCTAGGAGCATGCATAGTATTACTTTGCTTCAAGGGCTAATAAACTTTTGCAATAAGTATGTGCGTTCTTTATGACTAATGTGATTCCATGGATTATACGCACTCTCACCCTTTCATAATTGCTAGCCTCTCTTGTGTCGCGCAACTTTCGCCGGTGCATAAACTTTATTATACCTTCCTTAAAGCAGCCACCATACCTACCTATTATGGCATTTCCATAGCCATTCCGAGATATATTGCCATGCACTTCCATCATATAGTTAACTTGAGCATTCATTTTCATATTGCTTTGCATGATCGTAAGACAGCTAGCACGATATTTTCATGGCTTGTCCGTTTTTGATATCTTTGCTATGCTAGATCATTGCACTTCCTGGTACACTGCCAGAGGCATTCATTTAGAGTCAATCTATGTCATAGGTATCGAGTTGTAATTTTTATTTCTTTTGAGTTATAAGTAAATAGAAGTGTGATGATCATCATTATTCATTTTTAGAGCATTGCCCCCATGATTATAGGATGATGGAGACCATGATTCCCCCACAAGTCGGGATGAAACTCCGAACTAAAAGAAAAAAAAAAGAGAAAGAAAAAAGAAAAAAAAGACGAATGAAAGAAAAAAGAGAAGGGGCATGCAAATACCACACTTGTGCTTCAAAGTAGCACCATGTTTTTCATATAGAGAGTCTCCTATGTTGTAACTTTCATATATTAGTGGAAATTTTATATAGTATAGTTTGATGCATACCCACTTCGTTTCATACTGAGCTTTCATATACTTATAACTCTTAGTGCATCCGTTGCATGGCAATCCCTACTCCTCGCATTGATATCGATTGATGGACATCTCCATAGTCCATTAGTTTGCCTTGTTGATGTGAGACTTTCTTCCCTTTTTTGTCTACTACCACCGCATTCTATTCCACCTATATTGTTATATCCATGGCTTGCGCTCATGTATTGCGTGACAGTTGAAAATGTTGAAGCGCGTTAAAAAGTATGAACCAATTGCTTGGCTGACACCAGGGTAGTACATGATTTATACTTTGAGCTGGGAAGACAGAGCATGACAAGACTATATGATTTTGTAGGGATAACATTCTTTAGCATTTGATATTCTGAATGACATGCTTGTTTGTTGGGATGCCCGAGCATTGATGTATTTTTGTCAAATTATAGACTATTGCTTTGAATCACTCATGTCTTAATATTCATGCCATGATTAGACATATGATCAAGTTTATGCTAGGTAGCATTCCCCATAAAAAAATATCTTTTTTATCATTTACCTACTTGAGAACGAGCAGGAATTAAGCTTGGGGTTGCTGATACGTCTCCGTCGTATCTATAATTTTTGATTGTTTCATGCCAATATTATTCAACTTTTACATACTTTTGGCAACAATTTATATGATTTACTTGGACCAACCTATTGATCCAGTGCCCAATGTCAGTTCCTGTTTGTTGCATGTTTTTGTTTCGCAGAAAATCCATATCAAACGAAGTCCAAATGAGATAAATATTTACGAAGAATTATTTTGGAATATCTGTGATTTTTTAGACTTGGAATCAACGCAAACGGGGGCCTGATACGTCCAAAACGTATCTATAATTTCTGCTTGCTCCATGCCACTTTTGGGTGATATTGCTATGTTATTTATACACTTCCATACACTTTTGATCATATTTGGACTAACCTATTAACTCAGTGCACCCCAGTGCCAGTTTCTGTTTTCGGCTGTTTTTGTATTTCAGGTTTTCACATTACGAGAATTGCCAGAAAAAATCCAGAAAAATTATATAAAAAATCAGCGTTCCGGAAGCTTCCATGCGGCCAAAGTAGGGCTGGAGGGGACCCACAGGGGCTCCAGGCGGCCTGCCCACGCGGCCCCGCCTGGCCGCGCCGGGGGGGCGCCTGGGCACCCCTGACCCCCTCTGATGCCCCCCTTTGGCATATATTTACACCGTGTCGCGGAAACCCTGATCCCGGACCCCTTTTCTCCAGACGCGATTCCGATCTCCGCCGCCATCGCCATCAAGCTTCGGGGGACTGATGTCTACACACGCTTCTACTCTTGTAGACTATGTTGGGCCTCCAAGCGCAGAGGTTTGTAGGACAGCAGCAATTTCCCTCAAGTGGATGACCTAAGGTTTATCGAACTCAGGGAAGTAGAGGTTGAAGATGGTCTCTCTCAAGCAACCCTGCAACTAAGATACAAGAAGTCTCTTGTGTCCCCAACACACCTAATACACTTGTTAGATGTATAGGTGCACTAGTTCGGCGAAGAGATGTTAAATGGCAAGTGATATGGATGGCAAAACAAAGTAATAAAAATCTGTAATAAAAAAGTGCAGCAAGCAAACAAGTGGTAAACGTGAGCACAAATGGTATTGCAATGGTGGAAACAAGGCCTAGGGATCATACTTTCACTAGTGGCAACTCCCAACAACATTAACATAATCGAATCACATGATATTTCCCATAAAACATGCAATGGAGACGCACCCGGAGGTCATTCCTTCGTGGTCAAGAGAGGACGAGAATTATGTAGGGCTACAAAAGCACACCTCAAAGTTCGTAGTTCTCAATCTAAGGATTTCCCAATGTCACCGCGGCCATCCAAAGAGAGTCCCACAATCACCACAACATATCTAAAGGATAGTCAAAGACAAGCACCAAGAGACTCTCAATCTTCAATCAACACACAAGAGAGGAAATCACTCGTGAAAATATTTTTCTAATCCATGTCCAATAGACCGCTGTCACCTTGGTCTCGGGGATTATACTAGATAAAGACAAGTGAGTACATCAATCCAATACATAGAGGAAGGGGAAATATCATGGGATCACCCTAGATTAACATAGCCTATGATCATAACGAAGGTCACATCATGGGAGAGAGAGATAACCACATAGCTACACGTACGAGCCCTCGGCCCCGGAGGAGACTACTCACGCATGGACATGGTGAGGAGGAGGTTGATGATGGTGTTGATGGAGAGGTGCAGCCCCGCGAGGTGGAGATGGCCGGCGGCAGCCACGGAGGCGGCGGTGGCGGCCCTTGGGGGCGGCGGCGGCGGCGGCCCTAGGGGGCGGCGGCGGCCCTCGGGGCGGCGGTGGCCCTAGGGGGCGGCGGTTCCTTGCCCCCCCCTTCTTCCTTGTGGATGGTGCTGCAATGGTGCTGGTCCTCCCCTCCAAGACGGCGGCTCGGGAGGAGGAAAATTCGTGGCCCTTGGTGACCTAGGTTTCCTCTCTTTATATAAACTCTCGGATTCCCGTCATCAGATTTTGGGCCTCAGTAAAACGGGCTTTACTCGGCCGTCCGGACTCCGATTTGGACGAATTTTATATCCAGAAGCATCGCTTGAAATTCCCCACAACTTTCGCAACTAGACTTTTTCCGTTTGACGTCGTCTTCGGGCCGGAGCGTGACCATATTTAAAATACATTCTCAGACAGATTTCAGGAAAGTCAGAGTCCTACTCCAATACGACTCCTTTGCGTTTTTGTCAATTTCCAAGTAATTCCTACACAATAAAGTGTAAAACAAGAACATTGTGCACTTTTGCAACCATTAGTAGGTTAGTCCAAATATGATCAAAAGTGTATGGAAGTGCATAAATATCATAGCAATATCACACAAAAAGGGCATGGAGCAAGCAGAAATTATAGATACTTTTTGGACGTATCAACATCCCCAAGCTTAATTCCTGCTCGTCCTCGAGTAGGTAAATGATGACAAGCATAATTTCTGTGGTGACATATTATTAACCATATAAGAACTTTTCACAGCCACATGACAAGTGCTTACTGAGACAATGAATCTGTAGTAATTAAGTTGCCTCATGAGAAAATCACAAAGAACTGAAAGTTTTACAATATGATACTGAAACACTCAATAGATTTGTAGTGAGCATGATGTGCAAATATGACAAAGTGATATCTCGCTTGACCCCTTTAGTGAAGCAAAACATAAATGCAGGGGCACCTCCAAGGTTTATGTGACGACTAGATACAATGATTTCAGAATAAACGATATCATAATCATGCAAAAGACAATGGTACTTTGGGACAATGCACATTACACTCAGATTGACAATCATGCTCTAAATAGTTGGTGCTTTAAAGAAGGTGGAGACTCTCGAACCGTGGCTTTTGTTGGCAAGGTTGAAAACCCGTGGTCCGGAAACAAAGACAAAACATGTACCAGAGCTCTTGGTTTTAAAAACAGAGGTAATAATTATTTTTTTAGATTATGCATATTTCGTCAACGAATGCTAGCAGATAACTCAATTACTTCTCGAGCTGGACAAGTTTCGAGGAACGGCTCCCGAATGAGGACGATCACATCCTATTAATCTTCTTTGTTTATCACTGCCAAAGTTTTCTGATTTCTCATGAACAAAGCGTGAAGGAGGGTTTGTTTGTTGTATAATTTTTTAATGAGCCGGGCGCACTCTATGCCAGTTCCTTCTCGTATTATGGGTCGCACATTAGACATGCAATCCCGGGGTGAAGCTTGTCCAACTTAAAAAGGTCATGAATTAACTACTACTTCCTCATGAGCTAAAACAGAGGCACAAAAGAGAAATGATTTTTTTGAATAATTTTGAGATGGTACATGAAAGTCTTCGTTAGGAATGGCAGGTAAATACCATGTATAGGAAGGTATGGTGGACTCATATGGCATAACTGGTTTAAAGGATTTTGGATGCACAAGCAGTCAGTCCGCTTAGTACAGGCGAAGGTTAGCAAAAGACTGGGAGCGACCAACTAAGAGAGCAATGACGGTCATAATCATGCAGAGCGACAAAGCAACATTGAATCAGGCATGGAAGTTATATCGCTACTCAGAAAATAAAGATCATCAAGGCTTGATAGACTTTCTTTACAGTCTTAAATATGCGTGAGCATACGCCAAGTCAATAAAAATAAATTCTTGGGGGAAGATACCACTAAACCATACCACATCATAGGCAAACAAATCATGTTGGTACTCCAATAACACAATGAGAACCCCCCAGCTATTTGAGACTAACCATAAGAAAACATGAACTACTAAGCACCATTATGCACATAGCATTTTTATCATAGACATATCAACCAGTGCAACAGAAGCCAACTCTCTTAACAAGATAAGCATGATAAATAAAGAGAGTTCCAGCGACCAACTAAACAAAAGCTCTTTAAAAAGATAAGCATGAAAACTAAGAGCTGAACATGATAGTAGCTATTGAAAGACAAAGAACACACACAG
Source organism: Secale cereale (assembly GCA_902687465.1). Lineage (NCBI taxonomy): Eukaryota > Viridiplantae > Streptophyta > Magnoliopsida > Poales > Poaceae > Secale > Secale cereale. The sequence continues at coordinate 99,143,897 of LR738715.1, forward strand.
CAAAGATAGACATGAAAATTCTATGTTATGTTCTAGGTTGAAGTGGAGCGGGTCTCTCTCCCACACAAAGAAAGCTGGGTTCCAACTCGTTATGAACAGCAAGCAAAGTTAAAGAAAACTAAAAAGGAAACTAAAAGCAAGACGCTCCAAGCATAGCACATAACACATGAAGTGATAAAAATATAGTGGAACGAAAGACAAACTGATAATTGTTGATGGAGAAGGGGATGTGTCGGTGTACTAAGATAGGGGTACCTTAGTACCCCAACTTGTGCACGGGCAGTAGCAGCTTCCCGCGGCTGGGTTTACCACGTGCTCGCCAAGAACCCTTCCTGTCCCTATGAAGCCATTCAAAAACAAAGTATACAAGACAAAAGATCAAGGCCCCGGCAAGAGGAGCTTGCCGGGAAGGCCGCACCAGGCTCAAGGTCATCACTTTAGCACAAGACCCTGGCAAGAGGAGCTTGCCAGGAAGGCCAAGGAATGCACACCTCAAGAGATGCCTCGGCGCATCTTGCGCCCCGGCAGGACCCGGAGAGCGACAAGCTTCCGGGCCCGGCAAGATCACTACCCCGGCAAGGTGCTTGCCGGGGGGGATCTACGCTGTGTGCCCGCGCTCCAGCTCATCGGCCCACGCGTCGCCCTGGGGCCCTTCCAGGGGCACGTGGCAGATGGCTGTGCAGCTTGGGGCACACGGTGGCAAGCCACGGTGACGAGGCTACCGCCGTGGCGAACGGAGAAGCATGGGCGGACGCTTTTGGGGTCGACGGCGACGGGCATTTAATGCCCTTGTCCCCCACTGTCAAGGTTAGGTGAAGATCACTGTTCATCCACTGTTCATGCACTATTCGCGCACTGTTACAACTACCACCAATATTACACTTTTACCCTTCTCTACGTTGACACCTGTCGGTGACCCCTTTGAGCTATAAAAGGAGGCCCATGCACAACGTAGAGGGGGGTCCGGTTCGAAACCTAGACAACTCTCTCGCTCGGTGTAGCTAGTACTGTAGCTCTTCAAGCTCCCGAGCTCAAGAACTCAATACAACCTAAGGCAGGAGTAGGGTTTTACGCGTTCGCGCGGCCCGAACCTGGGTAAAACTGCCCACGTGCGCTCCACGATCTGCTCTCCGTGCTCCCTCCGCTCCCTTACCGCAACGTAGAAGGGGCTCCGGTCCCATAGGTGCTCGTGGGAGGACAGTTTCCCCCGACATCTTTGGCGCGCCAGGTAGGGGGCGTCGAGGTTGTGCGAACCTGATCTGGTGCTCACGCGGGCGCATTCTTCATCAACCTCTCCAACTTCATCAGCTACATCAGCATGCCTCCGAAGAAGAAGACTTCGGAGGTCGGAGGCCCGTCTGCGTCGATTCCACCGCCACCAGAACCAACGGTTGGTGGAGGAGACGCCGGCGGAAGGGTGGTCGCCGGCGAGGAAACTCACGGCGCCACCAAGTCCAAGGACAAGACCGACGACTGGGCTAACTCCAAAGCCTCGGTGTCAGTAGACGCCCCACATCCCTCTCAGGAGGTACAAGACCCGCAGCGGCGTGGTACTGGAGGTACCATACGCTTGCTGGGGCGTGGCCAAGCCGGAGGATCGCGGGATGCTCAAGGCCAGCGTGCTGGCACGAGCAAGGCGCGGTCGCCGGGGCGGGAGCATGCTCCTTCTAACGCGGTTAGAAGTCCGAGCGTGTCCCGCTCCTCGCACCGCTCGCCGCCGTTCCCCTCTTCTCCAGCAGAAGCTCTAGCAAAAGCACAGCTGTTCCTCGATTTCCCTCCAGCGGCAGACAAGGCCGAAGACTGGAGGGCGACGATTCAGAGCCTCATCGCCTTCGCCAACAACGACGCGCCACAGCAGCCGGCAACCTCACGGCCGCGGCAAGTCGATCAAGCGAAGGTCGATGGCGACAAGACCGCCGGGGGTGCAACTACCGTGCACTCCCCGCCGCGGAAGCAGAAATTGCCACCCCGCCGGATCAACGTCGACGACGACTCCACGGCGTCGTCGGATCCGCGGGCTCGCCGCGATCAGCGCCAAGTCCTAGACGACAGGCGGCAAGAGGACGCTCGGACTCGTATCGAGCGTCGACGAGAAGCCCGAAGACAGTCAGATCAGCGCGCTGGGACCGCTGTCGACGCGCACGCGCCCGGTGAACCAGGCGACTTGCCGTACGCGGCAGGCTGCCCTGCGTTCACCCGTGAGCTGCGGCAAGTCCAGTGGCCCAGCATGAAGAATTTCAAGCCCGACGTACCCGAGAAGTACGACGGCAAGACACACCCCTCAGAGTTCCTCAACATCTACACTATAGCAGTGCAGGCTGCCGGGGGACGCGAGGAGAAGATCCTAGCCAACTACTTCCCGCTAGTGCTTAAGCCAAACGTCCGGTCTTGGCTTATGCACTTGCCGGAGAACTCCATTTCTTCGTGGGCGGATCTGTGCCACCAGTTTGTTGGCGCCTTCACGGGCGGCCACAAACCCCACGGCCAGGAGAGCGATCTCCACATCCTAGCCCAGAAGGAGGGAGAATCACTGCGCAAGTACATCCAGAGGTTCAACCGCGTGCAACACAATATTCCCGATGTCCACCCTGCCACGGTTATCAGCGCGTTCCACCAGAACGTGCGTAACCACCGGATGAGGGAGGAGATGGCTATGACCAAGGTCCGGGATGTCGGCGAGCTTTACGCTCTGGCTGACAAGTGCGCGCGCGCCGAAGAGGGGAGGAGACTCCCCGGAGAGGATACTGGCGCAGGAGGAAGCGACAGCGAGGATGCCGCCCCGGCAAGGAAGAGCCGGCGGCGGAACAACAGAAAGAAGAAGAACAAGGAGGTGCTGGTTGTCGAGCAGTCCGGCAAGGAGGCTCCTGCCAAGAAGGCACAGGCTGGCGGTTCCCGCAAGGAGCCCGCCCCTGTAGCGGCAGCCGACAAGCAGGACGGCTCCGACAAGCAGTACTGCAAGATCCACCGCACCAAGGGCCACGATCTTCAGAACTGCAAAAGAGTCGAGTACCTCGTAGAACAGCAGAAGGCTGAATACGAGCGTCGCGACAAGGAGAAGGCCCAAGGAGGCGGAGGAGAACCTAGCAAGAAGCGGCCGTTCAATGGCCGGGGAGGACGCCGCGGCAAGGCCAAGCAGCGGCAAGGTGACAGACCTCCCCGGGGCCGCGACAAGGATGAGGATGAAGACGATGATGATGACATGGAAGAAGGAGACAACAGCGAGCAGGAGTTCCAGAAGGCCACAGAGGTTCTGTGTATCGACGGAGGTGCCTCTCTGCACACTTCCCACCGCCAGCTCAAGCAGAGGGTGCGAGAAGTGAACGCAGCAGAGCCGCCCGTCGAGTCACGCAGGCTGCTGAAGTGGTCCGGCACGCCCATCATCTTTGACCTTGAGGACCACCCTGACCGCACCACTGCGGTCGGGTGCTTGCCGATGTTGGTCTCACCAACTATCCGCAACCTCAAGGTCACCAAGATGTTGGTTGACGGCGGGGCCGGCCTAAACTTGATCTCCTCAGCTGTGATCAAGAAGCTGCAGATCCCAGACGGCGAGCTCGAAGAAACCGGGTCGTTCCAAGGGATCAACCCGGGAAGGAGCAAGCCGAAGGGAAAGATTACGCTGCCAGTGACCTTTGGCGGGGAGCTCAACTTCAGGACGGAGAGGATCACGTTTGATGTTGCCGATATCCCATTACCATACAATGGGATACTTGGACGTCCTGCCCTCGCCAAGTTCATGGCAGCTTCCCACTATGCCTACAACGTACTCAAGATGCCGGGGCCGATAAGCGTCATCTCTGTCCCCGGTGACAAGAAGGACGCGCTTATCTGCGCCGACAAGATCTACCGGGATGCAGCAGCCGCAGCAGAGAGTAACACACTTGCCGCTGAATCTCCCGGGGGGAAGACCAAGACCAAGTCCGGCAAGAGCTCTGGGGCCCACTCCGGCAAACGCACCTCTTCGGAGTGCTGCGCTGCCGTCGAGGACGCACCATCGAGCTCCACCGGCAAGTGCAAGAAAGGAATGGCAGCTCCACCGGCAACCAAGAAGGTGTCCGCCAAGGAGGACGGCACTGGTGGTACCTTCACCATCAGTGCTACGCTCGACAACAAATAGGAAAGCGCGCTCGTTGCCTTCCTGCGGGCGAATGTTGATGTGTTCGCATGGCAACCATCTGACATCCCCGGCGTTCCCAGGAAGGTAATTGAGCACAAGCTTACTGTTTGTCCTCATGCGCGACCCGTCAAGCAGAAGGTCAGGAAGCAAGCCGTGGAGCGCCAAGAATTCATCGCCGAAGAGATAAAGAAGTTGGAAGCAGCAGGCCTGGTTAGAGGCGTAATCCATCCTACGTGGTTAGCCAACCCAGTTGTCGTGCGCAAGGCCAATGGGAAGTGGAGACTTTGTATAGACTTCACTGATGTGAATAAAGCGTGTCCTAAGGATCCATTTCCCTTGCCGCGTATTGACCAGATTGTTGACTCCACCGCCAGATGTGAGCTGCTTTCCTTCCTTGATGCATACTCAGGTTACCACCAGATATTCATGGCCAAGGAAGATGAAGAAAAGACTGCATTCATTACTCCATGTGGCACATATTGCTTCATACGCATGCCCTTTGGATTGAAGAATGCAGGCTCGACATTTGCAAGGGTGGTGCACACTGCTTTTGAGCCACAGATACATAGAAATGTAGAAGCCTACATGGATGATATAGTGGTCAAGAGCAAGAGCAAAGATACCCTGATCCAAGACTTAGAAGAAACTTTTGAGAATCTGCGCAAGATCCAGCTCAAGCTGAACCCCGAGAAGTGCGTCTTCGGAGTTCCCTCCGGCAAGCTTCTCGGGTTCTTTGTGTCCCAGAGGGGGATTGAAGCCAATCCCGACAAGATAAAAGCCATCGAGCAGATCGAAGCCCCGAAGCGCGTCAAGGACGTAAGAAGACTTGCTGGTTGTGTGGCTGCCCTCAGCAGGTTCATTTCAAAGTCTGCAGAACGCGCCCTACCTTTCTTCAAAATCTTGAAAAAGGCAGGTCCTATGAAATGGACCCCGGAAGCGGAGGCAGCGTTGCAAGACTTGAAAGGATACCTGTCCTCTACTCCGATACTTGTCGCACCTAGGCCACAAGAGAAGTTGCTGCTGTATCTAGCGGCAACCAATCAAGTGGTTAGTGCTGCGTTGGTAGCGGAGAGGGAGGCGGATGAGGAACCCACATCCCCGGCAAGCGAACCCAGCGACAAGCAGGGGGCTTCCCCGACGAGCTCTGGCCCCGACAAGGACAAGTCTGCGCAGGAACAAGGTGAAGTGCGAAAGAAGATGGTGCAGCGCCCAGTGTATTTTGTAAGTTCCCTCTTGCAGGGGGCTAGATCAAGATACTCTGGGGTGCAGAAGTTGCTGTTCGGCCTCCTCATGGCCTCAAGGAAGCTGCGCCATTACTTCCAAGCGCACGAGATAACAGTGGTCACTCGCTTTCCGTTGAAGAGGATATTGCAAAATCCAGAGGCAACAGGAAGGATCGTCGAGTGGGCACTGGAGCTGTCAAGCTTTGGTCTCAAGTTTGAGAGTACTTCAACCATACAGAGCAGAGCTTTGGCAGAATTCATAGCAGAATGGACCCCAACGCCAGATGAAGAAGTCCCAGAGACAAGCGTCCCCGTACAAGAAGCGAGCAGCGAATGGATAATGCACTTTGATGGTGCTTTCTCGCTGCAAGGCGTCGGTGCCGGCGTGGTACTCATAGCGCCCACCGGAGAGCACCTCAGGTATGTTGTCCAGATGCACTTTCCCAAGGAACAAGCGACAAACAATACCGCTGAGTATGAAGGTTTGCTTGCCGGCCTCAGAATTGCGGCCGAGCTTGGGATCAAGAAGTTGATTGTGCGGGGAGATTCACAGTTGGTGGTGTGAATAAGAGTTACCAGAGCCCTTTGATGGAAGCTTATGTTGATGAAGTGAGGAAGCTTGAAGAACACTTTGAGGGTCTGCAAATGGAGCACGTCCCAAGAGCTCAGAATGATATTGCAGATGGCCTCTCAAAGTGTGCTGCAATGAAGTTACCTGTGGAACCAGGGACCTTCTTGCTCAAGTTAACTCAGCCATCCGTTACGCCATCAGTTGGGCAAAACAAGAAGAGAAAGTTGGTCTCCGGCGACTACTTGCCGGCGGATCTTCCAGAAGCCGCCGCCAAGGTCCCCAAGATCAACAGCCAAGATGCTGAGGAACAGTTTGCTCCTGCAGATCCAAGGGTCTGTACAGTTGAAGCAGGCGTTCCCGACAAGCCTTGCCCCGGCAGGCTTGCCGGGGGACCATCAGCTCCGGCAGAGCCGCAGGTTCTTGCCGTAGAAGCTGAGGTTCCCGCAGCAGCCCTCATGCCTTTAGTCCTTGTTGTTGAGCCTCAAGCTCCAGCATGGGCACAGCAGATCGTCCGCTTTCTACAAACTGGAGAACTTCCCGACGAGCCAGAAGAAATAGAGAAAATATCCAGGCAGTCAAGTATGTACCAGTTCGTTGACAATGAACTGTACAGAAGAAGACTCAATGGTGTCAGGTTGAAGTGCATTTCCAGAGAAGATGGACAGAAGCTGTTGGCAGAGATACATGGAGGCATATGTGGCCACCACATTGGCGCAAGGGCACTTGCCGGGAAGGCGTTCCGGCAAGGGTTCTTCAGGCCAGAAGCCCTCCAAGATGCAACTGCACAAGTAACCAAGTGTGAAGCGTGCCAGTTCCATGCCAAGCAAATTCACCAGCCAGCTCAAGCTCTCCAGACGATCCCTTTGTCCTGGCCCTTCTCGGTCTGGGGGCTCGATATCCTCGGCCCCTTTCCCCGCGCAGTCGGGGGCTTTGAGTACTTGTACGTAGCAATCGACAAGTTCACAAAGTGGCCAGAAGTGGAACCAGTGAGAAAGGTGACGGCACAGTCAGCAGTCAGGTTCTTCAGAGCGATTGTTTGCCGTTTCGGAATCCCTAACAGGATTATCACCGACAACGGCACACAGTTTACAAGTCGCACCTTCATGCAGTACGTCCAAGACCTTGGCGCCAAGGTCTGCTTCGCTTCTGTTGCTCACCCGAGGAGCAATGGTCAAGCGGAGAGGGCCAATGCTGAAGTGCTGCGCGGACTCAAGACAAGAACCTTCGACAAGCCGCGCAAGTGCGGAAGAAACTGGATAGAGGAGTTGCCGGCGGCTCTTTGGTCAATCAGGACGACACCAAATCGAGCAACCGGACAGACACCCTTTGCTCTTGCCTACGGAGCAGAGGCAGTTCTCCCCACGGAACTCGTATACGGATCTCCTCGAGTGCTCGCTTATGATGAGCTCGAGCAAGAGCAACTGCGACAAGATGACGCATTGCTCCTCGAGGAGGAACGTCTCCAGGCTGCTGTACGAGCTGCTCGATACCAGCAAGCCTTGCGTCGCTATCATAGCCGCAAGGTCAAGGCCAGGAGTCTCGAGGAAGGCGACCTTGTTCTTCGACGTGTTCAGTCTGCCAAGAATTCCAACAAGTTGACGCCGAAGTGGGAAGGCCCTTATCGGGTGAGACAAGTCACAAGGCCCGGCGCTGTCCGCCTTGAGACCGAAGAAGGCTTACCGGTGAGCAACTCCTGGAACATAGAGCATCTTCGCAAGTTTCACCCATAAGGCGCGGTTGCCGTGATCCGCTCCGGCAACCACCTTTTGTACAAGTCTTGCCACTGTTGCATGTAAACCTTTGTACAAAGCCGGGCGCAGACCCCGTGCATCAGTAAAGCTTTTGTGCTTAGCACTATTTGTCATTTTCATGCTTTTCTTTGTTATTTGCATGCATCATCCGACACTATGTGCAACGCACGTCCCCGGTAAGCACTAGCAAACCAAGAGGCCCTATACTTGTTTCTTCCTCCTCTTTTTCTTCCCCTCTTAAGCAGAAGGAGTGTTCCTCGCGCACAAGTTTGCCGGGGGGGAAGGAGATGGAGGTGTATGAACCAAGTGCTGTTCAAGAAAGAGAAGCCTTGCCGGGGAGCAAACAATCTATGAAAGCTAAGTTATCAAAGTTTGAGTAATTCAAATTTTTAAATTTTAGTTGTCTTCCTTGAACAACCACACTTTGTATGGAAAACCTGTGCGCGGAGGAACCTACCCGTGGCTGGCCGCGCCCTTATTTTGTTTCGAGCACGCTTAACGACTTAAGTGAGCTGCGACAAGTGTCGCGCCCTTACTTCGTTTTCGAGTTCGCTCAGCAATCTAAGTGTGCTGCGACTAGCTGCGGCAAGGTTTCTTGCCGGCAAAGCTATTGCCAGCAGGCTGCTAAGAGACCAGCACTCAGCGCTCGCGGCAAGGGCCCCTTGCCGGCAAGTTCCCTAAAAGCGTAGGGTAAAAAGCATACAAAGTGAAGGATCAAAAGCAAGGGAGATAACACTGCATTGATAGCTCGGAATGAGATTGTATATTACAAAGGTAGCTTGCCGCTGTTCTAATCAACTACTACCTATGACTTAATTGGCAGCGGCTAAGGAAGCAGAAAGAAAGGAATCTAGTCCACGCGGTCGCCTTCACGCCTCGTGATCTTGCCCACCTTGGCAACGATGTGGGCAACCTGCGCTTTCAACGCCTCCTGATCAGCTTCGGGCGGCAAGGTGCGGAGGACGTTGACGAGGTTGATGTCGGGGTTGCGGTAGACGATCTTCGACAAGACTCGCTCTAGGGTGCCCATGCAGAGCCGACGCGCCTCGTCGGCCAGCTGCACGGGGATCTTCTCCCGTAGCCGCGCAAGCGCCGGCGCAATTCCCCTGAAGAATAGACTCAACTTGGCGCTGTGGGGGAGACTCTCGTCCGGAGAGTACACGAGATGCTCCGCCCTCAGCGCCATCATCTCCTTGTCAATATTGGCAGCGGAGGTGACCAGCTCATCAGTCCACTGCTCCACTGCCCGGCTGAAGTTGTTCGCCGAGACGGCGGCGCTCTCCACCAAGCCCCATTCCTTGTGGAGTTCATCCTTCAGTTTCGTCTCGCGGTCCCGGGCGGCGTCGAGCGAATCAGTAAGAGTGGAGACCTTCAGCTCTAAGTCAGCAATGGAGTCCTTGGCGGCAGTAAGCTCTGTGCCCTTCTCGGAGAGACGTACCTGCAGCTCAGAATTGGTGTGGGCGTCTTTCTCCCGCTCCACGTTGAGCGCAGTGACTCTGTCCTCGCTCGCCTTCAGGAACAACTCCAGCTGCTCCACCTTGGCTTCCAGGTCTTTCTTGGCGGTCTCTGCGGCGGCTGCGGCGCTCCTCGCCTCCTTCAGAGCCCCGCCAATGGCCTGCTCCCTGGCGGCGAGGTCGTCCTCGTGAGCATCGAGGTCGACCTTCCGCTGGTTGAGTACTCCTTCTCGCCGGGACAGCTCCTCGGCGGCCAACCGCTGCTGCTCCTCGGCCTCAGCTTTCTCAAGGAGGAAGGCTTGCTGCGCTCCGGCAAGCTCTTCACGCTCCTCCGCCAAGTTGCGGAGGGCCGCCTGGTTGTCGGCGCGGAGCTCCGCGGCGCGCTTCTCTAGATCAGCTCCAGCCTTGGCAGCCAGAGCCTCCCGAGACTCCAACTTCGCCTGCCTGGCCCGATACAAGGCCAGGAGCCAACGAAGGAGTCTCTCCTCTTCGGGCTCATCGCTGCTGCCGGGCGCTTCAACGACCTTCAATCCGGCGGAGGCGAGGACCTCTCCGTCAAAGGTCTCTCCCTCCGCGGGTGCTCGAGACGAGGACGCCCACGGGACTTGAATAAAGACCCCGTTGGCGGCCTCCAAGTAGACGCCCGACCGGTCCGCGGAGGCGGAAGGGTCGGCGGCCGGTGCAGCGTCCGGCGCTCCCGCAGCCTCCGGGCCAGCGGTATGGTCGCCGGTCTCTTCCCCTGCAGCGGCATCAGCAGTTGGGGCGGTCTCTTCAACGGCCGGCTCGTCGGCTCCAGCCCTTCCCTCGGTGTCAGTGGTGTTGCCGCCGGTGCCGTGCACTTCCTCCTCAGCGGTGGCCTCCGTCTCCATCCGCTCCGGTGCAGGAGGATCTAGCAGAAGAAAAAGAAAAGAAAGAATCAAGCAAATATCCAAAAAAGACGAATCCGGAAAGAAGAAATTACAAGCTTTACCTTCGCGGACTTCTTCAACGACAGGGTCCCTCGCCGGGGAATTCTCCCTTGGCGGCGGAGTAGTGGCCCCTGCTGGCGGAGGGCCGCCTGCGCCCTCCCTTGGCGGGGTGCTCACCCTTGTCGGGCTGCTCACCCTTGGCGGGGTACTCGCCCTTGGCGGAGTGCCCGTCCTTGGCGGAGCGTTCTCCCTTGCCGGGGAGTTCACCCTTGGCGGGGAGGGTGGAGCAAGTGGCTCGTCGGGGGCGACCTCCGGACGCTCCTGCGGCTGCGGCTCCACTTCTGCACAAGACAACAAGACATCAGTACAAGCAACAACCTCGAGCGCGCCCATCAAGCAGAAAGACGAACACCAGACTTACGCTGGGGGCTGCGCTGGGGGCTGCTCCTCGGAGCAGCAGGTTGATCCGGCAAGTTTGTCGCTGGCACGTCTCCCGTCACCGCGGCGGGCGAGTCGTCTTCAATCTCGACCACATGGATCTTGGCCCTCTTCGCCATCCGCTGGGTCAGGGTCCTGAAAGCAAAACAAAAGCAAGATCAGAACCAAGCAAGGAAAATCAAGACAAAATCGAAGAAACTAAAAGGATTGCAAGTACTTACTCCTCTTCCTCTTCGTCGGAGCTGAGGGCGGAGAAGTCAAACTCCGCCTGGGGTGCTCCCGCGCGAGGAGCTGGAGGAGAAGGCTCCCTCGGGCGCTTGGCGGTCTCCGGGGCTGTGGGCTGCGAAGACCCGGCCCCCGTCGTCGCGGAGGACCGAGGGGCAGAAGGAGCACCCGTTCCGCTCCGGGAAGATCCCCCTCCGCTTGGCGCTCGGGCACGGGGCGCCTCCTTGACGACCTCGCTCGTCTTGGTGGCGCGCGTCGCACGGCGCGCCGGCTGCTGTCGAGACGCCTGTGGCCTCGCCGCCTCAGCTGCCTTGCGGAGGCGCTTCTTCGGTTGCTGCGTTGGGCTTGCCGGTGGCGGAGAGTTCTCCGAGGACGAGGAGGCATCGTCGTCAAGGTTCAGATATCCACCGGAGTCTTCATCGGCCTCGGCGTCCTCCTCCTCCTCGGCAGGCCCGCTGGACTCAGTACCATGCCCGGCGGCCTCGCTCCCCCCGGCAACCTCGCTCGTCCCGGCAAACTTCACGGAAGGCTCCCCGGCAAACTCCTCGGGCGCAAGCTTCAGCAGCTTGAGGATTTCCGCCTCCTCTGCTTGACTCACTGCGTCCGCGGCCTGAGCCTCTTCCACAGTGTATCCAAAGTCACCCGCAGCCGTAGCTGCGGCGGCCTCCTCCATCCTGGTGGCGATGTAAGCTATATCCCGCTCAGTAGTAGCCCGGGTAAGGCCCTTGTTCTCCTCGGCGTTGCGGGGCTTCTCGACCAAGTTGTCGAAGAAGGTCAGCACAGTATCCGGCGGAGGCTCTATCCAAGTGGGGACGATGCCATGGGAGTCGCACGCGGGCATCATCGCTCGTAGAGAATCGCGGGCAGTGCTGTTGCACAGCGGCACCACTCCCCGGGAAGGTCTGAACCACTCCGGGTGGTTGGGGTCGTGCTTGAAGAGCTCCCGAACCATCCCCTTCAACTCCAAGGCGGTGAAGTTGTAGTTCAATCCAGGATGCAGCCTCATGATATCTGCCGCATTGCCGAATTCCCAGGCGGGCCTCTTCCTTTCTTGTAAAGGGGCGATGCGGCGGCGGAGGAAATCTGCTCCAACTTCTCCGATAGTCAGATTGGCGACCCGGAGACGAATGATCCTAATGAGGGCGATACTAAGCTTGTTGTCCTCCGGGGCCAATTCACTCCAATCCCTGCCGCGCACTATGGCTGTCTGGCGCGGCGCGGTAAAAGGCTCAGGGTTATCTTCCAGCACCCAGCACCAATCGGCTCTCCACTCCTCCCACTTGCCGCGAAGCTCTCCCTTCAGGTACGAGTCCTTCTTGTTCAGCCTAAAGATCCAGGAGATGCCGCCGGAGAGGGGGGCACCTGACTCTACTCTAGGCATGAAGAAGTGGCGGAAAAGAGCTACGCTTGGATGAACCCCAACATAGTTTTCGCACAGATGTATGAAAACGGCCATCGTAAGGATGGCGTTGGGGGTGAAATCTAGAAGGTGGAGGCCGTATGTATTCATTACATCGCAAAAGAACTCCGAGAACGGAGGGCACATACCACAATGGAAGAACGCGGCAAAGAAAAAGTACCCGCCGGGGAACATGTCAGCGGCGACGGCGGGGAAGACTCTGGTGCGGGGATGAGCTTTGGTCTCCCTCGCCCAGAACAAATAGTATTTGTTCCGCAGCTCCCTCGCGCCAAGCCTCGGCGCGAAGACCACGCACTTCTTCCACAGGGCGGCCAACTTCGCCGCCTGCTCGGACTTCTCCTTCTTGGCCATGTCGCTCTTGGCCTTGTCGCTCTTGGCCTTGTCGCTCTTGGCCTTGTCGCTCTTCGGAGCCATGGCGGGGGCGGTGAGGAAAGAGGCGAGGAGGTCGACGGCGCCGCGGATGCGGGAGACGGTGGAGGAAAGGAGGGGCTTGGCTCTCTGTCGACCTTTGGGAGGCGGAGGGCGACGGGGGTTTCTGGAGAATCAAGGCGCAATGAAGACGATGGAGGGGAACTGCCCCTGCTTCCTTTGCTTTTAAGGGGGGAGTGGGGGACGTTCCGTATTTCCCATTAAAGAACAGGCCACGATCTCTCCCACGACGCCGCAATCGACGCGTGCTGTTAGAGAGGGATGTGGCGGATACGGAAGGGGATACGGCTTGCCGTGGGCTGCGCGTACCCGTGCACTGTCTCGGGCCTGGCCCAACAGCGCTCGGCACCGTGTGTGGCCCAGGCCCGGGGGCTCCTGTCGGTGTACTAAGATAGGGGTACCTTAGTACCCCAACTTGTGCACGGGCAGTAGCAGGTTCCCGCGGCTGGGTTTACCACGTGCTCGCCAAGAACCCTTCCTGTCCCTATGAAGCCATTCAAAAACAAAGTATACAAGACAGAAGATCAAGGCCCCGGCAAGAGGAGCTTGCCGGGAAGGCCGCACCAGGCTCAAGGTCATCACTTTAGCACAAGACCCTGGCAAGAGGAGCTTGCCAGGAAGGCCAAGGAATGCACACCTCAAGAGATGCCTCGGCGCATCTTGCGCCCCGGCAGGACCCGGAGAGCGACAAGCTTCCGAGCCCGGCAAGATCACTACCCCGGCAAGGTGCTTGCCGGGGGGATCTATGCTGTGTGCCCGCGCTCCAGCTCATCGGCCCACGCGTCGCCCTGGGGCCCTTCCAGGGGCACGTGGCAGATGGCTGTGCAGCTTGGGGCACACGGTGGCAAGCCACGGTGACGAGGCTACCGCCGTGGCGAACGGAGAAGCATGGGCGGACGCTTTTGGGGTCGACGGCGACGGGCATTTAATGCCCTTGTCCCCCACTGTCAAGGTTAGGTGAAGATCACTGTTCATCCACTGTTCATGCACTATTCGCGCACTGTTACAACTACCACCAAAATTACACTTTTACCCTTCTCTACGTTGACACCTGTCAGTGACCCCTTTGAGCTATAAAAGGAGGCCCATGCACAACGTAGAGGGGGTTCCGGTTCGAAACCTAGACAACTCTCTCGCTCGGTGTAGCTAGTACTGTAGCTCTTCAAGCTCCCGAGCTCAAGAACTCAATACAACCTAAGGCAGGAGTAGGGTTTTACGCGTTCGCGCGGCCCGAACCTGGGTAAAACTGCCCGCGTGCGCTCCACGATCTGCTCTCCGTGCTCCCTCCGCTCCCTTACCGCAACGTAGAAGGGGCTCCGGTCCCATAGGTGCTCGTGGGAGGACAGTTTCCCCCGACAGGATGCACGGGGGCATCCCCAAGCTTAGATGCTTGAGTCTTCTTGAATATGTCTTGGGGGTGCACGGGGCATCCCCAAGCTTGAGCGTTTCACACTCCTAAATCTTTTTATCATCTTCCCTCGCACACTTGAAAACTCCCTTCATACATAACTCATCATAATCTGATTAGCGAGGTTAGTACCCATAATAAAATAATTTTCCTTGCTGGAAATAAGGATATTCTTGAAGGTCTACTGTTTCTCAAGATTGCCAAAAGGTTTTTGCAAAGAAAAAGCAAGCTCAAGGTTTGCAAAACGAAGGAAAGGCAAAACAGGACAGAATCTGTGAAAAACAAACCAGCAGGTAGTAAATAAATTTTTCGGGGCACTTCTGCAACTCAAATCAAAAAACTCAGAACAGACGCCCGAAAGACAATTGTATAGAGCACGCTGTCGAAACAATTCAGACCAAAAAGATGATCTGGTGATTTTATACGAATTTTTCTGTCCAAGGACAGAATCTGTTTCCTGGACAGCACGTCACAACTTTTGAACTTTCTTGCAATCAGAGGCTACACTTGGCACAAAGCTGAAAAGTAAAGATACAATGATGATGCTACTGTAGTAACAACATCAAGACACAACAAAAGCAAAATAAAATTTTATTCATTGTGGGCTGCCTCCCAAAAGCGCTTTCATTTATGCCTTTAAGCTAGTCATGAGACTTTAATGATACTCTCGTAGGAATAAGAGTTGAAGAACAAAAGAGAGCATCAAGAAGCAAATACCAAACACATTTAAGCCTAACATGCTTCCTATGCATAGAAATATTGCAATAGAATAATTCATTGAAGCACAAAGCAATAAGCATAGGAAGACAAAACAAGTGCAGCTTCAAAACCTTCAACATAAAGAGAGGGAACTTGATATTATTGAAATATCTATAAGCATATGTTCCCTTCTCATAATAATTTTCAGTGGGATCACGAATAAACTCAACAATATAAGCATCACATAAAGCATTGTTACCATGATCCACATGCAAAAAGATACTCTTACTCTCCACATAAGCATCTTTGGGGAGCCCATGGTTAGGACTTTTTAGCATTAACGTTTTCAATCTCCCCCAAGCTTGAGCTACGCTCTCTCCATCATGAGACCTAAAGTTATAGATATAATTCCTATCTCGATGAATTTCATGAAGAGAATAAAACTTAGTATAAAAGAGAGACATAAGCTCTTGCCAATCAAGCAAGTGCGAGTTATCGAGAAGCTTATACCAATCTGAAGCTTTATCTATAAGTGATACGGCGAGCAATTTCCTCATGACAAACTCCCTTGATACACCTGCAAGCTTAAGTAATGAACATAATTGTGACAGATATAGCAAGTGTTCACCGGGATGTCTGTCTCCTGCATAACAATTAGCCAAAACATAATCGATAATACCAGCTGGTATTTTATAGGGCACAATTTCAGTAGGGGGAGGAGCAACCACCACAAGTGTCGGGCGTCTTCCCACAAGCAGCAAACTAAGAATGCGGTTTTCCATAAACATAACTAGTGAAATAAAAACAAGAAACAAAAAGATTTAATTGCAAGATCTAAAGATATACCTTCAAGCACTCACTTCCCCGGCAACGGCGCCAGAAATAGCTTGATGTCTACACACGCTTCTACTCTTGTAGACTATGTTGGGCCTCCAAGCGCAGAGGTTTGTAGGACAGCATCAATTTCCCTCAAGTGAATGACCTAAGGTTTATCGAACTCAGGGAAGTAGAGGTTGAAGATGGTCTCTCTCAAGCAACCCTGCAACTAAGATACAAGAAGTCTCTTTTGTCCCCAACACACCTAATACACTTGTTAGATGTATAGGTGCACTAGTTCGGCGAAGAGATGTTAAATGGCAAGTGATATGGATGTCAAAACAAAGTAATATAAATCTGTAATAAAAAAGTGCAGCAAGCAAACAAGTGGTAAACGTGAGCACAAATGGTATTGCAATGGTGGAAACAAGGCCTAGGGATCATACTTTCACTAGTGGCAACTCCCAACAACATTAACATAATCGAATCACATGATATTTCCCATAAAACATGCAATGGAGACGCACCCGGAGGTCATTCCTTCGTGGTCAAGAGAGGACGAGAATTATGTAGGGCTACAAAAGCACACCTCAAAGTTCGTAGTTCTCAATCTAAGGATTTCCCAATGTCACCGCGGCCATCCAAAGAGAGTCCCACAATCACCACAACATATATAAAGGATAGTCAAAGACAAGCACCAAGAGACTCTCAATCTTCAATCAACACACAAGAGAGGAAATCACTCGTGAAAATATTTTTCTAATCCATGTCCAATAGACCGCTGTCACCTTGGTCTCGGGGATTATACTAGATAAAGACAAGTGAGTACATCAATCCAATACATAGAGGAAGGGGAAATATCATGGGATCACCCTAGATTAACATAGCCTATGATCATAACGAAGGTCACATCATGGGAGAGAGAGATAACCACATAGCTACACGTACGAGCCCTCGGCCCCGGAGGAGACTACTCACGCATGGACATGGTGAGGAGGAGGTTGATGATGGTGTTGATGGAGAGGTGCAGCCCCGCGAGGTGGAGACGGCCGGCGGCAGCCACGGAGGCGGCGGCGGCCCTCGGGGCGGCGGTGGCCCTAGGGGGCGGCGGTTCCTTGGCCCCCTTCTTCCTTGTGGATGGTGCTGCAATGGTGCTGGTCCTCCCCTCCAAGACGGCGGCTCGGGAGGAGGAAAATTCGTGGCCCTTGGTGACCTATGTTTCCTCTCTTTATATAAACTCTCGGATTCCCGTCATCAGATTTTGGGCCTCAGTAAAACGGGCTTTACTCGGCCGTCCGGACTCCGATTTGGACGAATTTTATATCCAGAAGCATCGCCTCGAAATTCCCCACAACTTTCGCAACTAGACTTTTTCCGTTTGACGTCGTCTTCGGGCCGGAACGTGACCATCTTTAAAATACATTCTCAGACAGATTTCAGGAAAGTCAGAGTCCTACTCCAATACGACTCCTTTGCGTTTTTGTCAATTTCCAAGTAATTCCTACACAATAAAGTGTAAAACAAGAACATTGTGCACTTTTGCAACCATTAGTAGGTTACTCCAAATATGATCAAAAGTGTATCGAAGTGCATAAATATCATAGCAATATCACACAAAAAGGGCATGAAGCAAGTATAAATTATAGATACGTTTTGGACGTATCAGGGACCAGAATTCCTGCGCCGGCACCCTGCCGGGACGGGGAAGTGCCCCCGGATTCATCTCCATCGACGTTGCTTCCTCCCTCCATGATGCGGGAGTAGTTCCTCCTCGGGGCTGAGGTTCTTACCAGTAGCTATGTGGTCAATTCTCTCTCCCATGATGTGATCTTCGTTGTGATCATAGGCTATGTTAATCTAGGGTGATCCCATGATATTTCCCCTTCCTCTATGTATTGGATTGATGTACTCACTTGTTTTTATCTAGTATAATCCCCGAGACCAAGGTGACAGTGGTCTATTGGACATGGATTAGAACAATATTTTCATGAGTGATTTCCTCTCCTGTGTGTTGATTGAAGATTGAGAGTCTCTTGGTGCTTGTCTTTGACTATCCTTTAGATATGTTGTGGTGATTGTGGGACTCTCTTTGGATGGCCACGGTGACATTGGGAAATCCTTAGATTGAGAACTACGAACTTTGAGGTGTGCTTTTGTAGCCCTACATAATTCTCGTCCTCTCTTGACCACGAAGGAATGACCTCCGAGTGCGTCCCTTTTGCATGTTTTATGGGAAATATCATGTGATTCGATTATGTTAATGTTGTTGGGAGTTGCCACTAGTGAAAGTATGATCCCTAGGCCTTGTTTCCACCATTGCAATACCATTTGTGCTCACGTTTACCACTTGTTTGCTTGCTGCACTTTTTATTACAGATTTATATTACTTTGCTTTGCCACTCCTATCATCCATATTTTACCATCTCTTCGCCGAACTAGTGCACCTATACAACTCCTAGTTGTATTAGGTGTGTTGGGGACACAAGAGACTTCTTGTATCTTAGTTGCAGGGTTGCTTGAGAGAGACCATCTTCAACCTCTACTTCCCTGAGTTCGATAAACCTTAGATCATCCACTTGAGGGAAATTGCTGCTGTCCTACAAACCTCTGCGCTTGGAGACCCAACATAGTCTACAAGAGTAGAAGCGTGTGTAGACATCAAGCTATTTCTGGCGCCGTTGCCGGGGAGGTGAGCGCTTGAAGGTATATCTTTAGATCTTGCAATTAAATCTTTTTGTTTCTTGTTTTTATTTCACTAGTTATGTTTATGAAAAACCTTGCTATTGGATCGTTGCTTGCGGGAAGACGCCCCACACCTGTGGTGGTTGCTCCTCCCCCTACTGAAATTGTGCCCTATAAAATACCAGCTGGTATTATCAATTATGTTTTGGCTAATCGTTATGCAGGAGACAGACATCCCGGTGAACACTTGCTATATCTGTCACAATTATGTTCATTATTTAAGCTTGCAGGTGTATCAAGGGAGTTTGTCATGAGGAAATTGTTCGCCGTATCACTTATAGATAAAGCTTCAGATTGGTATAAGCTTCTCGATAACTCACACTTGCTTGATTGGCAAGAGCTTATGTCTCTCTTTTACTCTAAGTTTTATCCTCTTCATGAAGTCCATAAGAATAGGAATTATGTTTATAATTTCTATCCTCATGATGGAGAGAGCATAGCTCAAGCTTGGGGGAGACTGAAAACGTTAATGCTAAAATGTCCTAACCATGGGCTCCCCAAAGATATGATTATTACTAATTTCTATGCGAGGCTCTCTCGACAGGATAAAGATTTGCTCGATGCTTCCTCTATGGGTTCTTTCACAAACGAAAAGATTGATGCTAAATGGGAACTCCTTGAAAGAATTCAACGCAACACTGAAGATTGGGAGATCGACAAAGGTAAAGAGTCAGGTATAATTTATGAGTATGATTGCATTAAGTCCTTTGTTGAAACTACAAGTTTTAATAAGTTTAGTGCTAAGTTTGGACTTGATTCTCAACTCCTTGTTGATTTCCTCAAATCTTTTGCTTCACATCTTAATATGCCTAAGGAGGATTGGATCAAGTATCATAAACTTTTTAAAGAGACTTGCAAAGAAAATGAAATTGTTCATGATGATTGCAACATGCATGATCCAATTCCTAAAAATGAAGTTTTATATAAGCATGTTAATTTTTGTGGAGTGGATAGACCTTGTGAAAGGCCTATGATTGAAGAAGAGAAGTATTGTAAGCAACATAAGCATGAAAGAACAATCACTTGGGTCAGAGATTTAAATGAAATTGCTAGAGAATTGTGTGACCTTTATCCTTTTACTTGTGAACTTTGCCGTATAGAGGGTCACTTTAATTTTCAATGCATGAACTTTCAAAACATAACTGTTAACCGGTTGTGTGATAACATGATCACCTCTGATCTTTATGATGAGCTTATGTTATTTTTGATGTGTGAAGAGTTATCAGAAAAGACTCCTTGGCTAGATGTTAATGCCATAGGAATAAAAAACACTTTGCAAAATTGCCATCTCTATTGTGTTGTTAATTGCCATGAAAATGATTACATAAGTAAGATTAGAAAGGAGGGAACTTTACCAAAGTATAAAAATGTCTCTTATATTTCTGCTAATAAAAAGGAGAGTTTCTCCCAAGTTTCCCCTATTGTTTCTAATGATAAACCAGGATATGTGGAGAAGCTTCATCTCCAACCACTCCCTCCTAAGGTTAAGAAGAAGAAAAAGAAGAGGAGGAGGAAGAGGAGCAAGAAGGAAGAAGAATGGGTATCAACCTGGCCTGAGCATATTCCTCCCATCAACTTTTATCCTAACAGTTGTAAGTTTAAAGAAGAAGGTGAAGTTTATTGCCTTAATTATCATCTTGATGATACGTCCGTAGGTACTATTGAAGATGATTTTGATTATGATATGCATGTTACTTATTGTGATTGGGAAAATGATGATAATGCTACTTATGATCTTGAAAATCTTTTTGGTACCAACTCTGAAAGTGATGATATGGAGAGCTCTAAGCTTGGGGATGATAGGATTGCAAATCCTTTACCCACTAGTGATGTGACAATTGATATTTCTTTTGCTAGTAAGAATAAAGACAACATGATTACAAATATAGTTGCTAGCAATGATAATGCTCTTCTCTACCATGATGATGTTATAACTCCAATCTATAGTGATTATAAAGGTACCTATGACATAAGGAGAAATTATCCTTATGAAACTTGTCATAATCATGGAGGGAATTACTCCCTTGTTGAACACCACCCTCCTAATACACAAGTAATCTATAGTGTTCAAGTTGTTTATGATAGTCCTACTCCCACTATTACCAATGAGAAAGATTATGCTTATGTGGAGAGTAAGAGTACCTTTTTGCATGTGGATCATGGTAACAATGCTTTACGTGATGCTTATATTGTTGAGTTCATCCATGATGCCACTGAAATTTATAATGAGAGAGGGAGACTTGGTTCTAAATATCTTAATAATAAGAAGTTTCCTCTCTTTATGGTGAATATTTTGAAGTTATGCTTGTTTTGCCTTCCTATGCTAGTTGCTTTGTGCTTCAATGAATTATTCTATTGCAATATTCCTATGCATAGGAAGCATGTTAGGCTTAAATGTGTTTGGTATTTTCTTCTTGATGCTCTCTTTTGTTCTTCAGCTCTTATTCCTACGAGAGCATCATTAAAGTCTTAAGCCTATCTTTATGGCTATAAAGAAAGAGCTCTAGGGAGACAAACCTTGTTATGTTTACTTTCAATTTTAGTGGTCTTGATGTTTGTTACTACTGTAGCAACATCATTGTATCTTTATTTTTCAGCTTTGTGCCAAGTTTAGCCTCTGATTGCAAGAAAGTTCAAAAGTTGTGAGGTGCTGTCCAGGAAACAGATTCTGTCCTTGGATAGAAAAATTCGTATAAAATCACCAGATCATCTTTTTGGTCTGAATTTTTTCGAAAGCGTGCTCTATATAATTGTCTTTCGTGCGTCTGTTCTGAGTTTTTTGATTAGAGGTGCAGAAGTGCCCCGAACAAATCATTTACTACTTGCTGTTCTGTTTTTCACAGATTCTGTCCTGTTTTGCCTTTCCTTCATTTTGCAAACCTAGAGCTTGCTTTTTCTTTGCAAAAACCTTTTGGCAATCTTGAGAAACAGTAGAACTTCAAGAATATCTTTATTTCTAGCAAGGAAAAATTATTTTATTATGGGTACTAACCTCGCTAATCAGATTATGATGAGTTATGTATGAAGGGAGTTTTCAAGTGTGCGAGGGAAGATGATAAAAAGATCCAGGAGTGTCAAACGCTCAAGCTTGGGGATGCCCCCGTGCACCCCCAAGAAATATTCAAGGAGACTCAAGTGTCTAAGCTTGGGGATGCCCCCGTGCATCCCCTTCTCCATCAACATTATCAGTTCGTCTTTCGTTCCACTATATTTTAATCACTTCATGTGTTATGTGCTATGCTTGGAGCGTCTTGCTTTTAGTTTTCCTTTTAGTTTTCTTTAGCTTTTCATAACGAGTCGGAACTCAGCTTTCTTTATGTGGGAGAGAAACACGCTCCACTTCTACCTAGAACATAACATAGAATTTGCATGTCTATCTTTGCTGTGTGTGTTCTTTGTCTTTTAATAGCTACTATCATGCTTAGCTCTTAACTTTCATGCTTATCTTTTTAAAGAGCTTTTGTTTAGTTGGTTGCTTGAACTCTCTTTAGTTATCATGTTTATCTTATTAAGAGAGTTTGCTTCCGTTGAATTGGTTGATATGTATATGATAAAGATGCTACGTGCATAATGGCGCTTAGTAGTTCATGTTTTCTTATGGTTAGTCTCAAATAGCTGGAGGGTTCCCAATGTGTTATTGGAGTACCAACATGATTTGTTTGCCTATGATGTGGTATGGTTTAGTAATATCTTCCTTCAAAGAATTTATTTTGATTGACTTGGCGTATGCTCACGCATATTTAAGACTGTAAAGAAAGTCTGTCAAGCCTTGATGATCTTTTGTTTCTGAGTAGCGATATAACTTCCATGCCTGATTCAATGTTGCTTTGTCGCTCTGCATGATTATGACCGTCATTGCTCTCTTAGTTGGTCGCTCCCCGTCTTTTGCTAACCTTCGTCTGTACTAAGCGGACTGACTGCTTGTGCATCCACATCCTTTTAATCCAGTTATGCCATATGAGTCCACCATATCTTCCTACATGGTATTTACCTGCCATTCCTAACGGAGACTTGCATGTACCATCTCGAAATTATTCAAAGAAAAAGCATTCCTATTTTGTGCCTCTGTTTTAAGTTCATGAGGAAGTAGTAGTTAATTCATGATCTTTTTAAGTTGGACAAGCTTCACCCCGCGATTGCATGTATAATGTGCAAACCCATAATACGAGAAGGAACTGGCATTGAGTGCGCCCGGCTCAAAAAGATAATATAACAAACAAACCCTCCTTCACGCTTTGTTCATGAGAAATCAGAAAACTTTGGCAGTGATAAACAAAGGAGATTAAGAGGATGTGATCGTCCTCATTCGGGAGCCGTTCCTCGAAACTTGTCCATCTCAAAAAGTGATTGAGTTGTCTGCTAGCATTCGTTGACGAAACAAGCATGATCTAAAAAAATTATTACCTCTGTTTTAAAACCAAGAGCTCTGGTACATGTTTTGTCTTTGTTTCTGACTACGGGTTTTTCAACCTTGCCAACAAAAGCCACGGTTCGAGAGTCTCCACCTTCTTTTAAAAGCACCAACTACTGAGAGCATGATTGTCATTCTGAGTGTAATATGCATTGTCCCAAAGTAGCATTGTCTTTTGCATGATTGTGATATCGTTTATTTTGAAATCATTGTATCTAGTCATCACTTAAACCTTGGAGGTGCCCGTGCATTTATGTTTTGCTTCACTAAAGGGGGCAAGCTAGATATCACTTTATCATATTTGCACATCATGTTCATTACAAATCTATTTGATGTTTCAATATCATATTGTAAAACTTTCAGTTCTTTGTGATTTTCTCATGAGGCAACTTAATTACTATAGATTCATTGTCTCAGTAAGCTTTTGTCATATGACTATGAAAAAGTCCTATATGGTTAATAGCATGTCACCACAGAAATTATTCTTGTTATCATTTACCTACTCGAGGACGAGCAGGAATTAAGCTTGGGGATGTTGATACGTCCAAAACGTATCTATAATTTCTGCTTGCTCCATGCCTCTTTTGGGTGATATTGCTATGTTATTTATACACTTCCATACACTTTTGATCATACTTGGACTAACCTATTAACTCAGTGCACCCCAGTGCCAGTTTCCGTTTTTGGCTGTTTTTGTATTTCAGGTTTTCACATTACGAGAACTGCCAGAAAAAATCCAGAAAAATTATATAAAAAATCAGCATTCCGGAAGCTTCCATGCGGCCAAAGTAGGGCCGGAGGGGACCCACAGGGGCTCCAGGCGGCCTGCCCACGCGCCCCCCTGGCCGCGCCCGGGGGGGGGGGGGGGGGG
>LR738715.1:99167619-99217736 GCA_902687465.1 Secale cereale
GGGGGGGGGCGCCTGGGCACCCCTGACCCCCTCTGATGCCCCCCCTTGGCATATATTTACACCGTGTCGCGGAAACCCTGATCCCGGACCCCTTTTCTCCAGACGCGATTCCGATCTCTGCCGCCATCGCCATCAAGCTTCGGGGGACCAGAATTACTGCGCCGGCACCCTGCCGGGACGGGGAAGTGCCCCCGGATTCATCTCCATCGACGTTGCTTCCTCCCTCCATGATGCGGGAGTAGTTCCTCCTCGGGGCTGAGGTTCTTACCAGTAGCTATGTGGTCAATTCTCTCTCCCATGATGTGATCTTCGTTGTGATCATAGGCTATGTTAATCTAGGGTGATCCCATGATATTTCCCCTTCCTCTATGTATTGGATTGATGTACTCACTTGTCTTTATCTAGTATAATCCCTGAGACCAAGGTGACAGCGGTCTATTGGACATGGATTAGAACAATATTTTCATGAGTGATTTCCTCTCTTGTGTGTTGATTGAAGATTGAGAGTCTCTTGGTGCTTGTCTTTGACTATCCTTTAGATATGTTGTGGTGATTGTGGGACTCTCTTTGGATGGCCGCGGTGACATTGGGAAATCCTTAGATTGAGAACTACGAACTTTGAGGTGTGCTTTTGTAGCCCTACATAATTCTCGTCCTCTCTTGACCACGAAGGAATGACCTCCGAGTGCGTCCCCTTTGCATGTTTTATGGAAAATATCATGTGATTCGATTATGTTAATGTTGTTGGGAGTTGCCACTAGTGAAAGTATGAACCCTAGGCCTTGTTTCCACCATTGCAATACCATTTGTGCTCACGTTTACCACTTGTTTGCTTGCTGCACTTTTTATTACAGATTTATATTACTTTGCTTTGCCACTCCTATCATCCATATTTTACCATCTCTTCGCCGAACTAGTGCACCTATACAACTCCTAGTTATATTAGGTGTGTTGGGGACACAAGAGACTTCTTGTATCTTAGTTGCAGGGTTGCTTGAGAGAGACCATCTTCAACCTCTACTTCCCTGAGTTCGATAAACCTTAGGTCATCCACTTGAGGGAAATTGCTGCTGTCCTACAAACCTCTGCGCTTGGAGGCCCAACATAGTCTACAAGAGTAGAAGCGTGTGTAGACATCAGGGCCCACAGTGACCACAACCCACCAGGGAGCGCCAGGGGGTGCCCGGCGCGCCCAGGTGTCTTATGCCCTCCCCGAACATCTGTTGGGGCCCTTCTTCTGGTGCAAGAGAGCTAATTTATGCAAAAAAATAGTGTTAAAATTTCAGCGCAATCGGAGTTTCGGATCTCTGTTAATTTAAGAAACGGCGAAGGGCTAGAAATCAGGAGCGTGAAATAGAAGAGAACAGAGAGACAAATCCAATCTCGGAGGGGCTCTCGCCCCTCCGCCGCCATGGAGTACATGGACCAAAAGGGAGAACTCTCCTCCCATCTAGGGGGAGGCCAAGTAAGAAGAATAATGAGGGGGGCTCTGTCTCCCTCTCTCCCGGTGGCGCCGGAGTGCCGCCGGGGCTAGGATCGTGACGGCGATCTACAACAACAATCTTGCTACCGTGAACACCAACTTTCTCTCCCTCTGTGCAGTGGTGTAGCCTCTCTATTCCGCCTATAATTCTCTACTTAAACATGGTGCTCAACTCCATATATCATTTCCCAATGATATTTGGCTATCCTATGATGTTTGAGTAGATTCGTTTTGTCCTATGGCATAATCGTGATCTTGGTTGGTATGATCGTATATTTTATTTTGGTGTTGTCCTATGGTGCCATCCGTTCTCGTGCAAACGTAAGGGGGCCCCGTTGTAGGGTGTTGCAATATGTTCATGGTTCGCTTATGGTGGGTTGCTAGAGTGACAAAAGCTTAAACACGAGTAAGGGGGGTATGACGTATGGGAGTAAAGATGACTTGATACTTAATGCTATGGTTGGGTTTCACGACCTTAATGATCTTTAGTAGATGCGGATGCTTGCTAGAGTTCCAATTGTAAGTGCATATGCTCCAAGTACGGAAAGTGTGTTAGCTCATGCCTCTCCCTCAATATAAAATTGCAAGAATGATTACCGGTACTTGCTATCGATTGCCTAGGGACAATTCTGCAAATCCTATCACCACTTTTCCACACTCGCTTTATTTAAAATGTACTTTTATTGTTGCACCTAACTTTTATTTTCACGTTCTTTATTATCTTGGAAACCTATCCTACAAAGTACTTCTAGTTTTATTCATGTTCTAGCTAAAGCAAACATTAAGTGTGCGTAGAGTTGTATCGGTGGTCGATAGAACTTGAGGGGATATTTGTTCTACCTTTAGCTCCTTGTTGGGTTCGACACTCTCTATCGAAAAAGACTACAAACGATCTCCTACACTTGTGGGTTATCAATACACTCTAGACGCATGCTGGATAGCGGTCAATGTGTGGAGTAATAGTAGTAGATGAAGGCAGGAGTCTGTCTACTTGTCACGGATGTGCCTATATTCATGATCATTGCCTTAGATATCGTTATAACTTTGTGCTTTTCTATATATTGCTCAACAGTAATTTGTTTACCCACCGTATGCTTTCTTCGAGAGAGAAGTCTCTAGTGAAACCTATGCCCCTCGGGTCTACTTTTATCATATTATTTCCAGATCTATAAAATAATAAACACAAAAATACCTTGATGAGTTTATTTTACTTTTATTTGTTTTATATCTCTCTATTAGATCTCACTCTTGCAAGTGACCGTGAAGGGATTGACAATCCCTTTTTCGCGTTGTGTGCAAGTGTTTGTTAGTTTGTGTAGGTGCATATATTGGGGACTTGTTTGTGCCTCCTACTGGATTGATACATTGGTTCTTAATCGAGGGAAATACTTATCTCTACTTTGATGCATCACCCTTTCCTCTTCAAGGGAAAAATCAACGCCAGCTCAAGAAGTAGCATCGCGCCATATGCAAGCACCCGGAGTGCGACCATGCACTTCTGGTAACTAGAGAACTCAATCGTTCCCACATCGTCCTTCTTCAAGATGAAGTAGTCATCATAGGACCGGACCCCGTGGTACAAATGATCGAAGACAGTCTTGCGCATGCGAAAACACCGAAAAAATGGTCAGCGAAGAGTGCATAGGGGGCAAAGGAGTTGGCCAACAATGTCAAATGGTCGCGCGCCCTGTTGTGATCGAGCACTCAGCAACCCTTGGTACAACCCTTGAAATTGAGAACATACTCCTCCGCATGCTCCACATCTTCAAGGACCAGTGATAACCCACAAGTATAGGGGATCACAACAGTTTTCGAGGGTAGAGTATTCAACCCAAATTTATAGATTCAACACAAGGGGAGCCAAAGAATATTTGTAAGTATTAGCAGCTGGGTTGTCAATTCAACCACACCCGGAGATTAATTATCTGCAGTAAAGTGATCAGTAGCACAGTAATATAGTAGTTTTGATAGTAGTGGTAGCAGCAATAGTAACGGTAACAGTGATAGCAATAGTTTTGTAACAAGTGCAACAGTAATGATAGCAGTAGTAACTTGGCAAGATCAATATAGGATAAATTGGTAGGCATTGGATCGGAATTTTTTTGGATGATATTCATCATGTGACAATCATAACCTAGGGCGATACGGCACTAGCTCCAGTTCATAAATATAATGTAGGCATGTATTCCGTAAATAGTCATACGTGATTATGTAAAGAACTTGCATGACATCTTTTGTCCTACCCTCCCGTGGCAGTGGGGTCCATATTGGAAACTAAGGGATATTAAGTCCTCCTTTTAATAGAGAACTGGAACAAAGCATTAACACACGATGAATACATGAACTCCTCAAACTACGGTCATCATCGGGAGTGGTTCCGGCTACTATCACCCCGGGGTTGCCGGGTCATAACACGTAGGAGGTGACTATAACTTGCAAGATCGGATCTAAAACATGAATATAACGGTAATATCATAAACGTTTCAGATCTGAAATCATGGCACCTGAGCCCAAAGTGACAAGCATTTGATGTCGCTTGAAGCTACGTCGGTATTTCCCAAAAGAGGAAGGGTGTACAGCGGCGGTAGGTATTTCCCTTAGATGTGAAACCAAGGTTATCGAACCAGTAGGAGAACCAAGCAACACAACGTAAATAGCGCCTGCATAGAAATAACAACTTCTCGCAACCCCACGTGTTAAAGGGGTTGTCAATCCCTTTCAAGGTAAGACGCCTCAAGATAGGCAAAACAGACGTAAGGAATTTGTAGTAAATTGATAGATCGAACACCAAATAAAATAAATAAGAATAAATTGCAGCAAGGTATTTTTGTATTTTTGGTTTAATAGATCTAAAAATAAATGCAATGAAAAAGTAGACCGCAAAGGCAAATATATTAGAAAGAAGACCCGAGGGCCGTAGGTTTCACTAGTGGCTTCTCTCGAGAAAAATAGCAAACGATGGGTAAACAAATTACTGTTGGGCAATTGATAGAACTTCAAATAATTATGACGATATCCAGGCAATGATCATTATATAGGCATCACGTCCAAGATTAGTAGACCTACTCCTGCCTGCATCTACTACTATTACTCCACACATCGACCGCTATCCGGCATGCATCTAGTGTATTAAGTTCATGGAAAAATGGAGTAATGCATTAAGAACGATGACATGATGTAGACAAGATCCGTTTATCTATGGTGTTAGATATGGATCTCGTCGTTTTATCCTTAGTAGCAACGATACATACGTGTCGGTTCCCTTTGTGTCACTCGGATCAAGCACTGTAAGATCGAACCCACTACAAATCACCTCTTCCCATTGCAAGATAAATAGATCAAGTTGGCCAGACAAAATCCAAATATCGGAGAATAAATACGAGGCTATAAGCAATCATGCATAAAAGAGATCAAAGAAACTCAAATACTTTCATGGATATAAAAAGATAGATCTCATCATAAACTCAAAGTTTATTGATTGCTTCTCGCCCCTCGTTGGTTACCCCAAGTGGAAGGTTTGAGATGCAGTGTAGCGGAAGTTTTCCCTTGGCAAAGATACCAAGGATCGATTTCCCTGAGACTCCCAGTTTCAACAAGAAGGTGTCAACTGCTAACGGCGCCAGATATTAGCAATCAACGTGGACCTGCACACAGATACAAATAACTTTGCTCCCACGAGTACAGAGAGGTTGTCAATCTCTCCGGCCTTGTAGTTTACAAAGGATCAAATGCAAGTGATAATAGTGATAGGTATTGCTGCAATAGTAAGTAAAAGCGTAAAGTAAATAGCGGATGTGATCAATGATGGTAATATGGACCAGGGTCCCATGATGTTCACTAGTGATGTCTCTCTCCCAAAAGACGATAAAACAGCTATGTGAGGTAAATGAATTACAGCTGGGCAATTGACAGAATTATGTGCGCAAACCAATGCTAACTATGTTACGAGAAAGGTAGAGGTTCAAAGCATGGGTGGTACGCCAAGGCAAGTAGACCGAAATCCATCTGCATCTACTACTAATCATCCACCTTGAGATATCTATCCAGAACATCTCGCTGGTATTAAGTTGCGAGTCCCACCCATAGTGTAAACTCAAAGCAACAGACAACTGCATTAAAAGAACTTTGCGTAAAGTAAACAATCCTTGCACCCGCGGGCACAAGCACCGTTGTTTTCCCCCTTGTGGCAACAGCACATCCCCTAGACTCATGTTTCTGTCACTCAAGCTAGTCATCGAGGGGCATGAACCCACAATCAAGCATAACGTTCCCTCTTGGAGTCACTACCTACTACTTGGCCAAAGCAATAAATAACAACGGAGAACATGCAAGAATTACTTACGAACATAAATATAAAAGAGGTAGATCAAATATATTACTCAAACACAATCTGAACATAATCTCACAATCCATCGGATCCCAGCAAACTCAACATAGCAACAGCATAAGGATTACATATGTGCCTCGATCATGTAGGGCAACTCACGAGGACTAATTAGTGAAGCACAAGAAGGGGAGGAGAACATCACATAGCTACTGGTCATGGACCCATGGTCCAAGGGAGACTACTCACAACTCATCCGGGAGGCGTCCATGGTGGTGGAGAGGCTCCCGGTGGTGATCCTCCCCTCCGGCAGGGTGTCGGGAAGAGTTCTCCTGGTGCTCCCGATCTTGGAAGCGGCGGCGGCGGCGGAACAGAGATGAGATCGCGAAAAAGGGTTCTCGTCTCGAGGGTTTCGGGACACTATATAAATATATGCCAAAGGGGGGCATCAGCGGAGGCTCGGGGGGCCCAGGTGCCCCCCTGACGCGGCCAGGGGGGCGCCACCAGGGCGCCTGGAGCCCTGGTGGGCCCCCTCCGGCTGTACTTTGGCTGCTGGGAAGCTTCTGGAACGCTGATTTTTTATATAATTTTTCCGGGATTTTTCTGGCAGTTCTCGTAATGGGAAAACCTGAAATACAAAAACAGCAGAAAACAGAAACTGGCACTGGGGTGCACTAAGTTAATAGGTTAGTCCAAATATGATCAAAAGTGTATGGAAGTGTATAAATATCATAGCAATATCACCCAAAAGAGGCATGGAGCAAGCAGAAATTATAGATACGTTTTGGACGTATCAACATCCCCAAGCTTAATTCCTGCTCGTCCTCGAGTAGGTAAATGATAACAAGAATAATTTCTGTGGTGACATGCTATTAACCATATAGGACTTTTTCATAGTCATATGACAAAAGCTTACTGAGACAATGAATCTGTAGTAATTAAGTTGCCTCATGAGAAAATCACAAAGAACTGAAAGTTTTACAACATGATACTGAAACATCAAATAGATTTGCAATGAACATGGTGTGCAAATATGATAAAGTAATATCTCGCTTGCCCCCTTTAGTGAAGCAAAACATAAATGCAGGGGCACCTCCAAGGTTTAAGTGATGACTAGATACAATGATTTCAAAATAAACGATATCATAATCATGCAAAAGACAATGCTACTTTGGGACAATGCTCATTACACTCAGAATGACAATCATGCTCTCAGTAGTTGGTGCTTTAAAAGAAGGTGGAGACTCTCGAACCGTGGCTTTTGTTGGCAAGGTTGAAAACCCGTAGTCGGAAACAAAGACAAAGCATGTACCAGAGCTCTTGGTTTTAAAAACAGAGGTAATAATTATTTTTTTGATTATGCATGTTTCGTCAACGAATGCTAGCAGATAACTCAATTACTTCTTGAGATGGACAAGTTTCGAGGAACGGCTCCCGAATGAGGACGATCACATCCTCTTAATCTCCTTTGTTTATCACTGCCAAAGTTTTCGGATTTCTCATGAACAAAGCGTGAAGGAGGGTTTGTTTGTTATATTAATTTTGAGCCGGGCGCACTCAATGCCAGTTCCTTCTCGTGTTATGGGTTTGCACATTATACATGCAATCCCGGGGTGAAGCTTGTCCAACTTAAAAAGATAATGAATTAACTACTACTTCCTCATGGACTTAAAACAGAGGCACAAAATAGGAATGCATTTTTTTCTTTGAATAATTTCGAGATGGTACATGTAAGTCTTCGTTAGGAATGGCAGGTAAATACCATGTAGGAAGGTATGGTGGACTCATATGGCATAACTGGTTTAAAAGAATTTGGATGCACAAGCAGTCAATCCGCTTAGTACAGGTGGAGGTTAGCAAAAGGCTGGGAGCGACCAACTAAGAGAGCAATGACGGTCATAATCATGCAGAGCGACAAAGCAACATTGAATCAGGCATGGTAGTTATATCGCTACTCAGAAACAAAAGATCATCAAGGCTTGACAGACTTTCTTTACAGTCTTAAATATGCGTGAGCATACGCCAAGTCGATCAAAATAAATTCTTGAAGGAAGATATTACTAAACCATACCACATCATAGGCAAACAAATCATGTTGGTACTCCAATAACACATTGGAAACCCCCCAGCTATTTGAGACTAACCATAAGAAAACATGAATTACTAAGCACCATTATGCACGTAGCATCTTTATCATAGACATACCAACCAATGCAACGGAAGCAAACTCTCTTAATAAGATAATCATGATAAATAAAGAGAGGTCAAGCAACCAACTAAACAAAATCTCTTTAAAAAGATAAGCATGAAAACTAAAGGCTAAACATGATAGTAGCTATTGAAAGACAAAGAACACACACAGCAAAGATAGACATGAAAATTCTATGTTATGTTCTAGGTAGAAGTGGAGCGTGTTTCTCTCCCACATAAAGAAAGCTGAGTTCCGACTCGTTATGAAAAGCTAAAGAAAACTAAAAAGGAAAACTAAAGCAAGACGCTCCAAGCATAGCACATAACACATGAAGTGATAAAAATATAGTGGAACGAAAGACGAACTGATAATGTTGATGGAGAAGGGGATGCACGGGGGCATCCCCAAGCTTAGACGCTTGAGTCTCCTTGAATATTTCTTGGGGGTGCATGGGGGCATCTCCAAGCTTGAGCGTTTGACACTCCTGAATCTTTTTATCATCTCCCCTCGCACACTTGAAAACTCCCTTCATACATAACTCATCATAATCTGATTAGCGAGGTTAGTACCCTTAATAAAATAATTGTTCCTTGCTGGAAATAAGGATATTCTTGAAGATCTACTGTTTCTCAAGATTGCCAAAAGGTTTTTGCAAAGAAAAAGCAAGCTCTAGGTTTGCAAAATGAAGGAAAGGCAAAACATGACAGAATCTGTGAAAAACAGAACAACAGGTAGTAAATGATTTTTTCGGGGCACTTCTGCAACTCTAATAAAAAAACTCAAAACAGACGCACGAAAGACAATTATATAGAGCATGCTGTCGAAAAAATTCAGACCAAAAAGATGATCTGGTGATTTTATACGAATTTTTCTATCCAAGGACTGAATCTGTTTCCTGGACAGCACGTCACAACTTTTGAACTTTCTTGCAATCAGAGGCTACACTTGGCACAAAATTGAAAAGCAAAGATACAATGATGATGCTACTGTAGTAACAACATCAAGACACAACAAAAAGCAAAATAAAATTTTATTCATGTGGGCTGCCTCCCAAAAGCGCTTTTTTTATGCCTTTAAGCTAGGCATAATGCAAAGAGATCAAGTTTTATCAAGAGTAAAAGAATAGCTAGCCCGTATAACGGACTCAAAAGGTAACTTAATCTTTTTTCGAGGGAAGTATTCCATCCCTTTCTTGATAGGAAACTGGAATTTTATATTCCCCTCTTTCATGTCAATGATAGCACCAACGGTGCGTAGAAAAGGACGTCCCAAAATAATTGGACACGAAGGTTCACATTCAATGTCCATAATAGTAAAATCAACGGGAACATAATTGTCATTGACAATGATAAGAACATCGTCGATCCTCCCCAAAGGTTTCTTTATGGAAGAATCAACGAGACGAACACCAAAAGAACAAGAATCAAAAGGTTTCAATTTAAGCATATCATATATTCTTTTGGGCATAACAGAGGTACTAGCACCAACATCACATAAAGCATAGCAAGAGAAGTTATTCAACTTAATTTTAATCATAGGATCCCAACCATCTTCTAGCTTTCTAGGTATGGAGGCTTCTACTCTAAGTTTCTCCTCCCTAGCTTTGATGAGAGCATTAGTGATATGCTTTGTGAAGGCAAGGTTAAGCGTGCTAGTGCGGGGATCTCTAGACATCTTGTGAAGGAAATCAATAACTTCGGTAAGAGTGCAATTGTCAAAATCAAGGTCACTACTATCAAGTAAGGTGGTAGTGGTGTCCTTTAGGTTCACTTGTTTGGTAGTTTCTATAGTCATAGCATCACCATTAATAGGTCCATTGGGACCAGGAGTGCATTGGGTGCTAAGAGTTTGGATATCCTCAACAACTTGGATAGTAGCAACAGTGTGGTCGGTAGGAAGGCTCTTAATTCTATCTTCTTCCTCCCTTTCTCTAGCCCATCTCTCTTTAAGTTTAGCCAACATCCTAATGTTTTCATTAATTTGCACTTGAATAGCATTCATAGGAGTGACCTTCTTCTCCTCAAGAGGAGAAGTTCTAATTTTAAGCAATTCTACCTCATTGGCTAAATTGTCTACCTTCAAAGAGAGATCTTCTAGTTTGTTTAGTTTTTCTCCTACACTCTTATTAAAGGCTTTTTGGGTAGTGATGAAATCTTTAAGCATAATCTCTAGTTCAGTAGTGGAGTTCTTGGTGATAGGATAAGCATTGTTGTTCCCATAAGAATTAGAGGGGAACGGTCTAGGATTGCTACCAAAATTACTCCTATAAGCATTGTTATTAAAATTGTTTCTAGAGATAAAGTTCACATCTACTTGTTCTTGAGCAATCAAAGAATTTAAAGGAACATCACCAGGATCAACAGAAGATTGCTTCGAAAGTAGAGACATGATCAAGTCAACTTTTTCATTTAGGGAGGAAATCTCCTCGACAGAGTTTACCTTCCTACCTGTTGGAGCGCATTCGGTGTGCCATTGGGAATAGTTGGTCATCATCTCATCGAGAAGCTTCGTGGCAGCACCAAGTGTAGTTGACATAAAAGTTCCTCCCGCGGTCGAATCTAACAAGTTCCGCGAGGTAAAGTTCAAGCCTGCATAAAAAGTTTGGATAACCATCCAAGTAGTCAAACCGTGAGTAGGGCAGTTCTTGATAAGAGATTTCATACGTTCCCAAGCTTGGGCAACGTGTTCATTATCCAATTGTTTAAAATTCATTATGTTACTCCTTAGTTGGATAATTTTAGCAGGTGGATAGTATTTTCCAATAAAAGCATCTTTGCACTTGTCCCATGAATCTATGCTATTTCTGGGCAAAGACTGAAACCAAATTTTAGCTCCTCCTCTCAAGGAGAAAGGAAAAAGCTTAAGCTTAACAATATTACCATCTATTTCTTGGTACTTTTGCATATCACAGAGTTCAACAAAATTGTTTAAGTGTAAAGCAGCATCATCTCCAGCACCGGAGAATTGATCTTTCGTAACTAGGTTCAGTAAAGCAGGTTTAATTTCATATGAAGGTGCTAAAGTGGCAGGTATAGTGATAGGTGTGCAGATAAAGTCATCGTTGTTGTGACTAGTGAAGTCACACAACTTGGTGTTCTCGGTGGAACCCATAGTAGCAAGCAAGCAAGATAACTATTTTTGTGATTTTCGATAAAAGATACTAAAGCAAAAACTGAAAGGTAAACTAACAAGACTAAAAGCAAAGGTAAAAGATAGCGTGCAACTCCCCTATCCTGAAGAGTGGAGGTCCCCGGCAACGGCGCCAGAAAACTTTGCTTGATGGCTTCTCGCCCCTCGTTGGTTACCCCAAGTGGAAGGTTTGAGATGCAGTGTAGCAGAAGTTTTCCCTTGGCAAAGATACCAAGGATCGATTTCCCTGAGACTCCCAGTTTCAACAAGAAGGTGTCAACTGCTAACGGCGCCAGATATTAGCAATCAACGTGGACCTGCACACAGATACAAATACAAATAACTTTGCTCCCAACGAGTACAGAGAGGTTGTCAATCTCTCCGGCCTTGTAGTTTACAAAGGATCAAACGCAAGTGATAATATTGATAGGTATTGCTGCAATAGTAAGTAAAAGCGTAAAGTAAATAGCGGATGTGATCAATGATGGTAATATGGACCGGGGTCCCATGATGTTCACTAGTGATGTCTCTCTCCCAAAAGACGATAAAACAGCTATGTGAGGTAAACGAATTACAGCTGGGCAATTGACAGAATTATGTGCGCAAACCAATGCTAACTATGTTACGAGAAAGGTAGAGGTTCAAAGCATGGGCGGTACGCCAAGGCAAGTAGACCGAAATCCATCTGCATCTACTACTAATCATCCACCTTGAGATATCTATCCAGAACATCTCGCTGGTATTAAGTTGCGAGTCCCACCCATAGTGTAAACTCAAAGCAACAGACAACTGCATTAAAAGAACATTGCGTAAAGTAAACAATCCTTGCACCCGCGGGCACAAGCACCGTTGTTTTCCCCCTTGTGGCAACAACACATCCCCTAGACTCATGTTTCTGTCACTCAAGCTAGTCATCGAGGGGCATGAACCCACAATCAAGCATAACGTTCCCTCTTGGAGTCACTACCTACTACTTGGCCAAAGCAATAAATAACAACGGAGAACATGCAAGAATTACTTACAAACATAAATATAAAAGAGGTAGATCAAATATATTATTCAAACACAATCTGAACATAATCTCACAATCCATCGGATCCCAGCAAACTCAACATAGCAACAGCATAAGGATTACATATGTGCCTCGATCATGTAGGGCAGCTCACGAGGACTAATTAGTGAAGCACAAGAAGGGGAGGAGAACATCACATAGCTACTGGTCATGGACCCATGGTCCAAGGGAGACTACTTACAACTCATCCGGGAGGCGTCCATGGTGGTGGAGAGGCTCCCGGTGGTGATCCTCCCCTCCGGCAGGGTGCCGGGAAGAGTTCTCCTGGTGCTCCCGATCTTGGAAGCGGCGGCGGCGGCGGCGGAACAGAGACGAGATCGCAAAAAAGGGTTCCCGTCTCGAGGGTTTCGGGACACGATATAAATATATGCCAAAGGGGGCATCAGCGGAGGCTCGGGGGGCCCAGGCACCCCCCCGCGCGGCCAGGGGGGGGGGGCGCGCCACCAGGGCGCCTGGAGCCCTGGTGGCCCCCTCCGGCTATACTTTGGCTGCTTGGAAGCTTCTGGAACGCTGATTTTTTATATAATTTTTCCGGGATTTTTCTAGCAGTTCTCGTAATGGGAAAACCTGAAATACAAAAACAGCAGAAAACAGAAACTGGCACTGGGGTGCACTAAGTTAATAGGTTAGTCCAAATATGATCAAAAGTGTATGGAAGTGTATAAATATCATAGCAATATCACCCAAAAGAGGCATGGAGCAAGCAGAAATTATAGATACGTTTTGGACGTATCATTTATCGGATCCCAACAAACACACCGCAAAACGAGTTACATCATATGGATCTCCAAGAGACCATTGTATTGATAATCAAAAGAGAGAGAGGAAGCCATCTAGCTACTAACTACGGACCCGTAGGTCTACAAAGAACTACTCACGCATCATCGAAGAGGCACCAATGTAGGTGGTGAACCCCATCCGAGATGGTGTCTTGATTGGATCTGGTGTTTCTAGACTCTGCGATGGCTGGATGAATATTTCGTCAACCCCCTAGGGTTTCTGAAATATTGGGGTATTTTTAGAGCAAAGAAGCGGTGCAGGAGGCCACCGAGGTGGGCACAACCCACCTGGGCGCGCCAGGGGGGCCTGGCGCGCCCTGATGGGTTCTGCCCCCCTCGGGGCACCCCCTAGGTGCAGCTCTGGCCCATCGGGTGTCTTCTGGCCCATAAAAGTTCTCCAAAAAGTTTTGCGGTGTTTGGGCTCCATTTGATATTTATTTCCCGTGATGTAAAAAACATGCAGAAAATAGCAACTGGCACTTGGCACTATGTCAATAGGTTAGTACCAAAAAATGATATAAAATGGTTATAAAATGATTGTAAAACATCCAAGAATGATAATATAACAGTATGGAACAATAAAAAATTATAGATACATTGGAGACGTATCAGCATCTCCAAGCTTAACTCCTGGTTGTCCTCGAGTAGGTAAGTGATAAAAACAATTTTTTTGATGTGGAATGATGCATATCATGTCATATCATATTCTTTTCTTTATAGCATGGACATTTGGACTTTTATATGGTTTAGTCTAGTTTTGACATAATAATTTAGATACTCAAGCATAGCAACAAGCAACCATGTCTTTCAAAATATCAATGCTAAAATAAGTTATCCCTAGCCCATTATGCTCAATCATTGATCCATTCATGAAACTCACTCGCATACTAGTTACACCCAATGCTCAAGTATGATCATATCTGATCTAGGTGTAATACCTAGTGCGTCGGGTCCAATGAAAATCTTTTGTGACAACACTGGAGCAATAGCCTTGGCGAAGGAATCTAGGTTTCACAAGAGAACCAAGCACATCAAGAGACGCTTCAACTCCATCCGCGATCAAGTCAAGGATGGAGACATAGAAATTTGCAAGATACATACGGATCTGAATGTTGCAGACCTGTTGACTAAGCCTGTTCCACGAGCAAAACATGGTCAACACCAAGAATCCATGGGTGTTAGAATCATTACTATGTAATCTAGATTATTGACTCTAGTGCAAGTGGGAGACTGAAGGAAATATGCCCTAGAGGCAATAATAATGTTGTTATTTACATTTCCTTGTATATCATGATAAATGTCTTTTATTCAAGCTAGAATTGTATTAACTGGAAACTTGATACATGTGTGAATACATAGACAAAACAGAGTGTCCCTAGTATGCCTCTACTAGACTAGCTCGTTAATCAAAGATGGTTATGTTTCCTAACCATAGACATGTGTTGTCATTTGATCAACGAGATCACATCATTAGGAGAATGATGTGATGGACAAGACCCATCCGTTAGCTTAGCACTTTGATCGTTTAGTTTTATTGCTATTGCTTTCTTCATGACTTATACATGTTCCTATTACTAGGAGGTTATGCAATTTCCGAATACCGGAGGAACACCTTGTGTGCTATCAAACATCACAACATAACTGGGTGATTATAAAGATGCTCTACAGGTGTCTCCAAAGGTCTTTGTGGTGTTGGCATAGATCGAGAATAGGATTTGTCACTCCGAGTGTCGGAGAGGTATCTATGGGCCCTCTCGGTAATACACATCGTAATGAGCCTTGCAAGCAAACGACTAATGAGTTAGTCATGAGATGATGTATTATGGAATGAGTAAAGAGACTTGCTGGTAACGAGATTGAACTAGGTATCATGATACAGACGATCGAATCTCGGGCAAGTAACATACCGATGAAAAAGGGAACAATGTATGTTGTTATGCAGTTTGACCGATAA
Organism: Secale cereale; assembly: GCA_902687465.1. NCBI lineage: Eukaryota > Viridiplantae > Streptophyta > Magnoliopsida > Poales > Poaceae > Secale > Secale cereale. Next base: position 99,182,552 of record LR738715.1, read on the forward strand.
AGATCTTTGTAGAATATGTGGGAGCCAATATGAACATCTACTTTCTGCTATTGGTTATTGACCGGAGATGAGTCTCGGTCATGTCTACATAGTTCTCGAACCCGTAGGGTCCGCACGCTTAACGTTTGATGATGATTGGTATTATGAGTTTATGTGTTTTGATGTATCGAAGGTTTTACAGAGTCCCGGATCTGATCACGGACATCACGAGGAGTCTCGAAATGGTCGAGACATAAACATCGATATATTGGAAGGCTATGTTTGGACACCAGAATGGTTCCGGATGAGTTCAGGCATTTTCCGGAGTACGAGGAGGTTACCGGAAACTCCCGGGGAGTCAATGGGCCTTAGTGGAAGAGAGGAAGAGGCGGCCAAGTGGAGGGCGCCCCCCAAGCCCAATCCGAATTGGGGTGGGGGGGGGGCCCTTTCCTTCTCCCTCTCTCCTTTTTCATTCTTCTCCTACTCCTACTAGGAAGGGGGGAAACCTACTCCTAGTGGGAGTAGGACTCCCCCCTTGGGCGCGCCCTATGAGGGCCGGACCTCTCCTCATCCCCTTCTTTATATACGGGGGAGGGGGCACACGATAGACACAGAAGTTGATTTCTTAGCCGTGTGTGGTGCCCCCTCCACTGTTACACACTGATAACCCACAAGTGTAGGGGATCGCGACAATTTTCGAGGGTAAAGTATTCAACCCAAATTTATTGATTCGACACAAGGGGAGCCAAAGAATACTCTTAAGTATTAGCAGCTGAGTTGTCAATTCAACCACACCTGGAAACTTAGTATCTGCAGCAAGGTAATTTAGTAGCAAAGTAATATGGAAGTAACGGTAACGGTAGCAAAAGTAGCGATAGTGTTTTTGTAGTGATTGTAACAGTAGCAGCGGAAAAGTAAATAAGCAACAAGAAATATGTGAAAAGCTCGTAGGCATTGGATCGGTGATGGAGAATTATGTTGGATGTGATTCCTCATGCAATAGTTATAACATAGGGTGACACAGAACTAGCTCCAGTTCATCAATGTAATGTAGGCATGTATTCTGAATATAGTCATACATGCTTATGGAAAAGAACTTGCATGCCATCTTTTGTCCTACCCTCCCGTGGCAGAGGGGTTCTAGTGGAAACTAAGGGATATTAAGGCCTCCTTTTAATAGAGTACCGGACCAAAGCATTAACACATAGTGAATACATGAACTCCTCAAACTACGATCATCACCGGGAGTGGTCCCGACTATTATCACTTCTGGGTTGCCGGATCATAACACATAGTAGGTGACCATTGACTTGCAAGATAGGATCAAGAACACACATATATTCATGAAAACATAATAGGTTCAGATCTGAAATCATGGCACTCGGGCCCTAGTGACAAGCATTAAGCATGGCAAAGTCATAGCAACATCAATCTTAAAACATAGTGGATACTAGGGATCAAACCCTAACAAAACTAACTCGATTACATGGTAAATCTCACCCAACCCATCACCGTCCAGCAAGCCTACGATGGGATTACTCATGCACGGCGGTGAGCATCATGGAATTGGTGATGGAGGAAGGTTGATGATGACGATGGCGACGATCTCCCCTCTTCGGAGCCCCGAACGGACTCCAGATCAGCCCTCCCGAGAGAGATTAGGGTTTTGCGGTGGCTCCATATCGTAAAACACGATAATTCTTCCTCTTTGATTTTTTTCTCCCCGAAAGTGAATATATGGAGTCAGGGGATACGTCGGTGGAGCAACAGGGGGCCCACGAGGTAGGGGGCGCGCCCAGGGGGGTGCCCCCACCCTCGTGGACAGGGTGTGGGCCCCCTGGCTTGGTTCTTTCCGCAGATATTTTTTATATATTCCAAAATAATTCTCCGTTGAATTTGAGGTCATTCCGAGAACTTTTATTTCCGCACAAAAATAACACCATGGCAGTTCTGCTGGAAACAGCGCCAGTCCGGGTTTGTTCCATTCAAATCATGCAAGTTAGAGTCCAAAACAAGGGCAAAAGTGTTTGGAAAAGTAGATGCATTGGAGACATATCAACTCCCCCAAGCTTAAACCTTTGCTTGTCCTCAAGCAATTCAGTTGATAAACTGAAAGTGATAAAGAAAAACTTTGACAAACTCTGTTTGCTCTTGTTGTTGTAAATATGTAAAGCCAGCATTCAAGTTTTAATCATAAACTAACCACATTCACAATAACTTTCAGGTCTCATGTCTACTCATATCAATGGCGCATAATCAACTAGCGAGCAATAATTATAAACCTCGGATGACAACACTTTCTCAAAACAATCATAATATGATATAACAAGATGGTATCTCGCTAGCCCTTTCTGAGACCGCAAAACATAAATGCAAAGCACCTTTAAAGATCAAGGACTGACTAGACATTGTAATTCATGGTAAAAGAGATCCAGTCACAATCATACTCAATGCAAATTAATAGCAATACATGCAAATGACAGCGGTGCTCTCCAACTGGTGCTCTTTTATAAGAAGATGATGACTCAACATAAAATGTAAATAGATAGACCCTTCGCAGAGGGAAGCAGGTATTTGTAGAGGTGCCAGAGCTCGATTTTTAAATAGAGATAAATAATATTTTGAGCGGTATACTCTCATTGTCAACATAACAACCAAGAATCTCGATATCTTCCATGCTACACACATGATAGGCGGTTCCCAAACAGAATGGTAAATTTTATACTCCCCCAACCACCAACAAGCACACTCCACGGCTAGCCCGAAACAACGGGTACCATCCAAACCAACAACAGCACTGGGGTAGTTTTGTTTAATTATTATGATTTGAGCATGGGACTAGGCATCCCGGTTACCAGCCATTTTCTCATGAATGATGAGCGGAGTCCACCCATCGTGAGAATAACCCACCTAGCATGGAAGATATATACAACCCTAGTTGATACATGAGTTATTCGAGCATACAAAACAAAATTTCATTTGAAGGTTTAGAGTTTGGCACATACAAATTTACTTGGAACGGCTGGTAGATACCGCATATAGGAAGGTATGGTGGACTCATATGGAATAACTTTGGGGTTTATGGAAGTGGATGCACAAGCAGTATTCCCGCTTAGTACAGGTGAAGGCTAGAAAGAGACTGGGTAGCGACCAACTAGAGAACGACAACAGTCATGAACATGCATTAAAATTAATCAACAATGAATGCAAGCATGAGTAGGTGATAACCCACAAGTGTAGGGGATCACAATAGTTTTCGAGGGTAAAGTATTCAACCCAAATTTGTTGATTCGACACAAGGGGAGCCAAAGAATGCTCTTAAGTATTAGCAGCTGAGTTGTCAATTCAACCACACTTGGAAACTTAGTATCTACACCAAGATAGTTTAGTAGCAAAGTAATATGATAGTGGCGGTAGCAGCAATAAAAGTAACGGTAGTGTTTTTGTAGTTTTTGTGATAGTAGCAACGGAAAAGTAAATAAGCGACAAGCAATATAGGTAAAGCTCGTAGGCATTGGATCGGTGATGGGAAATTACATCGGATGCAATTCATCATGTAGAAGTTATAACCTAGGGTGACACAGAACTAGCTCCAGTTCATCAATGCAATGTAGGCATGTATTCCGAATATAGTCATACATGATTATGGAAAAGAACTTGCATGACATCTTTTGTCCTACCCTCCCGTGGCAGCGGGGTCCTATTGGAAACTAAGGGATATTAAGGCCTCATTTTAATAGAGTACCTGACCAAAGCATTAACACATAGTGAATACATGAACTCCTCAAACCATGGTCATCACCGGGAGTGGTCCCGATTATTGTCACTTCGGGGTTGCCGGATCATAACACATAGTAGGTGACTATAGACTTGCAAGATAGGATAAAGAACACACATATATTCATGAAAACATAATAGGTTCAGATCTGAAATCATGGCACTCGGGCCCTAGTGACAAGCATTAAGCGTAGCAAAGTCATAGCAACATCAATCTCAGAACATAGTGGATACTAGGGATCAAACCCTAACAAAACTAACCCGATTACATGATAGATCCCATCCAACCCATCACCGTCCAGCAAGCCTACGATGGAATTACTCACACACGGCGGTGAGCATCATGGAATTGGTGATGGAGGAAGGTTGATGATGATGATGGCGACGATCTCCACTCTCCGGAGCCCCGAACGGACTCCAGATCAGCCCTCCCGAGAGAGATTAGGGCTTGGCGGCGGCTCCGTCTCGTGAAATGCGATAATTCTTTCTGCTTGATTTTTTTCTCCCCGAAACGAAATATATAGGACCTGGGGATACGTCGGTGGAGCATCGAGGGGCCCTCGAGGCAGGGGGGCGCGCCCCCACCCTCAAGGATAGGCCGTGCCCCCCCGGTGAGTATCTTCTTGGAGATATTTTTTATATTTTCTGAAATAATTCTCCGTTGATTTTCAAGCGATTCCGAGAACTTTTTATTCTGCATAAGAAACAACACCATGGTAGTTCTGCTAAAAACAACGTCAGTCTGGGTTAGTTCCATTCAAATCATGCAAGTTAGAGTCCAAAACAAGGGCAAAAGGGTTTGGAAAAGTAGATACGTTGGAGAAGTATCTACTCCCCCAAGCTTAAACCTTTGCTTGTTCTCAAGAAATTCAGTTGATAAACTGGAAGTGATAAAGAAAACCTTAGACAAACTCTGTTTGCTCTTGTTATTGTAAATATGTAAGCTAGCATTCAGGTTTTCAACAAGATCATGAACTAACCACATTCACAATAACTTTCAGGTCTCAAGACTACTCACATCAATGACATAATCAACTAGCGAGCAATAATAATAAACCTCGGATGACAACACTTCTCAAAACAATCATGATGTGATATAACAGGATGGTATCTCGATAGCCCTTTCTGAGACCACAAAACATAAATGCAGAGCACCTTTAAGGATCAAGGACTGACTAGACATTGTAATCCATGGTAAAAGAGATCCAGTCATGATCATACTCAATGCAAATTAATAGTAATACATGCAACGACAGAGGTGCTCTCCTATTGGTGCTCTTTGATAAGAGGATGATGACTCTGCATAAAAGTAAATAGATAGGCCCTTCGCAGAGGGAAGCAGGGATTTGTAGAGGTGCCAGAGCTCGATTTGTAAATAGAGATTGAATAACATTTTGAGCGGTATACTTTCATTGTCAACATAACAACCAAGAATCTCGATACCTCCCATGCTACACACATTATAGGCGGTTCCCAAACAGAATGGTAAAGTTTATACTCCCCCAACCACCAACAAGCACACTCCACGGCCAGCCGAATCCACGGGTTACCGTCCAAACAAGCAACAGCCCTGGGGAGTTTTGTTTAATTATTATGATTTTGAGCATGGGACTGGGCATCCCGATTACCCGTCATTTTCTCATGAATGATGAGCGGAGTCCACTCATCGTGAGAATAACCCACCTAGCATGGAAGATATAGACAACCCTAGTTGATACATGAGTTGTTCGAGCATACAAAACAGAATTGCATTTGAAGGTTTGGAGTTTGGCACATACAAATTTACTTGGAACGGCAGGTAAATACCGCATATAGGAAGGTATGGTGGACTCATATGGAATAACTTTGGGGTTTATGGAAGTGGATGCACAAGCAGTATTCCCGCTTAGTACAGGTGAAGGCTAGAAAGAGACTGGGAAGCGACCAGCTAGAGAGCAACAACGATCATGAACATGCATTAAAATCAATCAACAATGAATGCAAGCATGAGTAGTATATAAATCACCATGAACATAAATATCGTGAAGGCTATGTTGATTTGTTTCAACTACATGCGTGAACATGTGCCAAGTCAAGTCACTTAAATCGTTCAAAGAAGGATACCACCCATCATACCACATCACAACCATTTTAATATCATGTTGGCACGCAAGATAGACCATTATAAACTCTCAGCTAATTAAGCATGGCATAAGCAGCTATGATCTCTAATTGTCATTGCAAACATGTTTCATTCATAACAAGCTGAATCAAGAACGACGAGCTATCATATTTACAAAAACAAAAGAGGTCGAGTTCATACCATCTTTTCCCATCTCAATTAGTTCATCATATATCATCCTTATTGCCTTTCACTTGCACGACCGAACGGTGTGAATAATAATAATAGTGCACGTGCATTGGACTTGGCTGGAATCTGCAGACATTTAATACAAGAGAGAAGACAAGGTAATATGGCTCAAGGTTAAATCAACAACAAAGCATATGAGATCCACTAAGCATTTTAATCATGGTCTTCTACTCTTAACCCCTAAATAAAAGAAAAGAAACTATTTACACGGGAAAGCTCCCAACAAGCAAAAGAAGAATGGGAAATCTTTTTGGGTTTTCATTTGTAGTTACTACTACAAGCAAAGAAAGTAAACTAGCTAGAAGCTACAACTAATATATTTTTTTGTTTTTCTGGGTTTTTCTAGCACACACGAAAAAGACTAAGAAAAAGAAAATTTAAACTAAGCATGGATGGTACGGTGAAAGAGTGTGAGCACCGACAACTAGAATAAGTGTGTGAACATGAATGTAAAGTCGGTGAGAAACACGTACTCCCCCAAGCTTAGGCTTTTGGCCTAAGTTGGTCTATGGCCACGGATCGAAGCCACTCCCTCCAGTGTACTGAGATGTGTCCTCTGGATGCCACTGGTTGGCGAGCTCGTCCAGCTCCCACCCATAAACAGATTGACGGGAAGGATCAAGTGGTGGTTCTGGCTCAGGCTCTGAAGCTTGTGCCTGGCCTTGGTACTTGTAGAAGACATCTGAGGTGATGAGGAATACGCCTGTAGATAGATCAAACAAAGAAGGTGCAGGCAAGGTAACAATTTCACAATATATTTCATCAAACCTCAATTTATAATGGAGCTGCATATTTTTGTCTTTAACAATAAAGTCATGAGCTACCATGCTCTTGTAGTCTAGATAAACAGGGGCAAGCAATTTTTCTTCCTTCTCATGATGCCTAATGGGTATATTAAAATATTCAGCAGGGCGAGAAGCAAAGATGCCTCCAAAGACGGGCCCTCTTGAGCGGTTAAGACTCAATCGTTTGGCAACGACAGCGCCCAAGCTAAAAGTCGTGTCGCGAAACAAAGCATGGCGTAAAATGATAATATCAGGGGCACTAAGATTCCCACTATTCCCGCAACCAATTGAACACCTACTAGCAAATAAAGCAAAGTAGCGCAGAAGAGGGAAGTGTCTACTAGTGATTCTTGCCCCTGCAACTTGTCTAGTTTCATCTACGACTATCATATCAATAAACCCTTTGACGTCTTCATGACGTGGTTCATCAAGTCTACCTCCAAAGGGTACTTTGCATATTTCACAAAAGTCTAACAGTGATATCGCCTTACTCACATCATATAAGAGAAACTCCACCGTAGGTGGTGTTTTCCTAGAATGAAAATGAAAACTTTGCGTGAAAATATTGGTGAGTAAGAGATACTGTTCTTTTTGGTCGTTGAGGAAGTCGGTGAGGCCTGCATTATTCGCCATCCAATAAAAGTCTTCGTAAATACCGGCGGACATCATGAAATTATTACAAGGCCATTCGCACGGTCGAACTTCCGCCATGCGAGGAAGATTATACTTGGGCTTCTTATTTTCTTCTTTCTTCTTCTCCTCTGAGCTCTTGCTGGAGGAGCCCCTCAATAATCTTTTTAACATTTTCCTTTTCTGAAAATTTCTGAAATTTTTAGTAACTCACAATAAAAGTTAACCAAACTCAACAAGATTGATAGCAACAACTCCTATAAGTGCCTAGAGGCTATATCATGCATTGGAACTACTTGGGACCAAGAAAATTTGACATGCAAGCTCAAGAACAAGGTCACCACAGCAGCACAAATTTGCAACAAATAAAGCACTAGAACAAAAACTAACTGGACCAATGGCGGAGTCACATACCAAGGAACAATCTTCCCGGATAGTTTGGTGAATGGTGCTTTGAGCAAGGAGATCGAAAATGGCAGCAAAATGAGCTAGAACTCGGGTTTGAGCTGGTTGGGGATTTTTTTGGGAGGAAGAAGAAGAGCATGGGTGAAAGGATAACTGGAGGGGGGCGATGTGGGGCCCTCGAGGCAGGGGGGCGCGCCCTGTGCCCTCGAGGCCACGTGCTGGATCCCCTCGCTATGTGTTCAGTGCCATATTTTCTTAAATATTCTAGAAAAAATCATAATTCATTTTCATGGCATTAGGAGAACTTTTATTTTCGGGATATTTTTTTATTACACGGATAAGTCTGGAAACAGACAGATAATGCTATTTTTGTTTTATTTAACCTAATTAACAGAAAGTAAAAGCAGGGTACAGAAGGTTTGTGCTATCTAGATTCACCTATCCCATGTTCATCAAAAGGAATCCATTAACAAGGTTGATCAGGTCTTGTTAATAAACTCTTTCCGAGTAACATGAAATCGGAGAATTTTCGAATACACTATGTTACCTCAATGGGGATATGTATGCCCCCAACAATAAGTATGTCATATGCCTTCTTGATAGTAGGAATAGGAAACTCAAAACCTCCAATAGTAATAGTCGAAGTTTTTCCAATATAGTTGATACTATGAACCTGAGGTTGTTTCCTCAGAAAGTGTACCGCATGCTCATTACCATTGACATGAAAAGTGACATTGCCTTTGTTGCAATCAATAACAGCCCCTGCAGCATTCAGAAAAGATCTTCCAAGAATAATAGACATACTATCATCCTCGGGAATATCAAGTATAACAAAGTCCGTTAGAATAGTAACATTTGCAACTACAACATGCACATCCTCACAAATACCGACAGGTATAGCAGTTGATTTATCAACCATTTGCAAGGATGTTTCAGTAGGTGTCAACTTACTCAAGTCAAGTCTACGATGTAAAGAGAGAGGCATAACACTAACACCGGCTCCAAGATCACACAAAGCAGTTTTAACATAGTTTCTCTTAATGGAGCAAGGTATAGTAGGCACTCCTGGATCTCCTAATTTCTTAGGCATTCCACCCTCAAAAGTGTAATTATCAAGCATGGTGGAAATTTCTACTTCAAGTATCTTTCTTTTGTTGGTAATAATATCTTTCATATACTTGGCATAATGATTTGTTTTAAGCACATCAGTCAAACGCATACGCAAAAAGATAGGTCTAATCATTTCAGTGAAACGCTCAAAATCCTCATCATCCTTTTTCTTGGATGGTTTCGGAGGAAAAGGCATGGTTTTCTGAACCCATGGTTCTCTTTCCTTACCGTGTCTCCTAGCAACAAAGTCTCTCTTATCATAACATTGATTCTTGATTGTGGGTTATCAAGATCAACAGCAGGTTCAATCTCTACCTCATTATCATTTCTAGGTTGAGCATCATCATGAACATCATCATTAATATTATTACTAGGTTCATGTTCATTACCGGATTGTGTCTCAGCACCATAAGCAGATATATCATTGGGATTCTCAGGTGGGTGAGCTACAGGTTCACTAGAAGCATGCAAAGTCCTATCATTTTTTCTGTTTCTTCTTTTTAGAGGAACTAGGTGCATCTAAATTAGCTCTCTGAGAATCTTGCTCCATGCATCTAAACAACACCATGGCTGTTCTGCTGAAAACAACGTCAGTCCGGGTTAGTTCCATTCAAATCATGCAAGTTAGAGTCCAAAACAAGGGCAAAAGGGTTTGGAAAAGTAGATATGTTGGAGACGTATCAGTAGGATATAAATCACCATGAACATAAATATCGTGGAGGCTATGTTGATTTTGTTTCAACTACATGTGTGAACATGTGCCAAGTCAGACCACTTGAATCGTTCAAAGGAGGATACCACCCTATCATAGCACATCACAACCATTTTAATATCATGTTGGCATGCAAGATAGACCATTATAAACTCTTAGCTAATTAAGCATGGCATGAGTAGCTATGATCTCTAATTGTCATTGTAATCATGTTTCATTCATAATAGGCTGAATCAGGAACGATGAACTATCATATTTACAAAAACAAGAGAGGTCGAGTTCATACCAGTTTTCTCATCTCAATTAGTTCATCATATATCGTCATTATTGCCTTTCACTCCACGACCGAATGGTGTGGATAATTATAATATTGCACGTGCATTGGACTAAGCTGGAATCTGCGAATATTTAATACAAGAGAGAATACAAAGTAATATGGCTCAATGTTAAATCAATAATAAAGCATATGAGAGCCACTAAAATTTTTCAACATGGTCTTCTCCTCTTGACCCCCAAAGAAAGAAAAGAAACTATTTACACGGGAAAGCTCCCAACAAGCAAAAAAAGAACGAGAAATCTTTTGGGGTTTTCTTTTAATTACTACTACTACAGGCATGGAAAGTAAACTAGCTAAAAGCTACAACTATTTTTTTTAGTTTTTCTTAAGGTTTTTCTAACACACAAGAAAAAGACTAAGAAAATAATTGAAACTAGCATGGATAGTACAATGAAAGAGTGTGAGCACCGACAACTAGAATAAGTGTGTGAACATGAATGTAATGTCGGTGAGAAATACGTACTCCCCCAAGCTTAGGCTTTTGGCCTAAGTTGGTCTATGGCCAGTACTGGCCTGATGGATATCCAAAGTCCTAGTTGGGCTTTTGTCCTAAGTTGGTCTATGCAGCAGCTATTGCCTACTGAGCTGCAGCTTGGAGACGAGCTGCTCTCATTGTCTCCTGATACTCATTTGCATCCTCATTGGTTATAGTATATCTCCCTTTTGCCTGAAAGTCAAAGAAGGTAGGAGCAGGGAGAGCAATATGGATAGTGTGACACCTGTCAAAGATTAGTCGATACTGGAGGGATTGTTCATCCCTCTCTACAAACTGATGGCTAACCATAGCATTATAATCTAAATAAGAAGGTGGTAATTTTGCATCATTTTCATGTATAGGCACACCAACACGATTGGCTATGCGAGTGGCATAAATCCCACCAAATAAATCTCCATTTAAACCATTATGATGTAACCTACGTGCAACAATGGCCCCCAAATTATATTGTCTATCACCTAATACCGCACTTTTGAGGACACTAAGATCTGGTACACACATGTGGCAAGCTTCATCTTTATCGTTGATGCATCTACCAATAAAGAGAGCAAAATAATGTATGGAAGGAAAGTGAATGCTTCCTATGGTAGCTTGTGTAATCTCTCTAGATTCCCCCACAGTGATAATAGCAAGGAAGTCTTTATATTCATATTTGCGAGGTTCACTAATATTGCCCCACTGCGGGAGCTTACAAGCATCATTAAAATCTTCTAGGTCCATAGTATAAGATTTATCATATAGATCAAACAGGACAGTGTGAGAATTACGTGAAGATTAAACCTTCTCACAAAGGAATCAGTTAAGTAACGGTACTGATGGCACTTATCTAGCATGAAGCCCTCGAGGTCGGCGGTACACATATATGCATCGAACTCCTCCTTAATGCATGCATGAACCATAAACTCCTCTGACGGCCATTCACAAGGCCGCACTTGAGCTTCCCTCTATAATTCATCATCCGGCTCACGTATCGCGAGCCTTGGTCCTTGCTTCCTTGAGGAACCACCTTGGAAGGTTTTCCTATGCATTTTTCTGAAATTTTCTGAAATTTTTAGTAACTCAAAATAAAAGTGAACCAAATTCAAAAAGATTGATAGCAACAACTCCTACAAGTGCCTAGAGACTATATCATGCATTAGAACTACTTGAGACCAAAGAAATTTAACATGCAAGCTCAAGAACAAGGTCACCACAGCAGCAAAAATTTGCAATAAATAAAGCACTAGAACAAAAACTAATTGGACCAATGAAGGAGTCACATACCAAGGAACAATCTCCCCTAACTGTTTTGTGAATGGAGCTTTGGGCAGGGAGATCGAAAATGGCAGCAAGATGAACTAGAACTCGTGCTTGAGCTGGATAGTGATTTTTTTGGGAGGAAGAAGGAGTGTGTGGGTGCAGGAATAAGTGGAGGGGGGCCACGTGGGGCCCACGAGGCACGGGGTGCGCCCAGTGAGGGTGGGCGCGCCCTCGACCCTCGTGGCCAGGTGTTGGCTCCCCCTGTTGTGTTCTCTGTGCCAAATATTCTCAAATATTTTAGAAAAATATATATTTCATTTTCGGGGTATTTGGAGAACTTTTATTTTCGCGGTATTTTTTTTAGCACGGATAAGTCTGGAAACAGACAGAGAATACTATTTTTTGCTTTATTTAATCTAATTAATAGAAAGTAAAAGGAGGATACAGAAGGTTGTGCTATCTAGATTCACCCATCTCATGCTCATCAAAAGGAATCCATTAACAAGGTTGATCAAGTCTTGTTAATAAAATATTTTCGAATAACATGAAACCGGAGAATTTTCGAATAACACTAGATTAACTCAATGGGGATATGTATGTCCCCAACAATAAGAATATCATATGTCTTCTTGGCAGTAGGAAGAGGAAATTCCAAACCTCCAATAGTAATAGTTGAATTTTTTCCAATAGAATTGATACTATGAACCTGAGGTTGTTTCCTCGGAAAGTGTACCGTATGCTCATTACCATTGACATGAAAAGTGACATTGCCTTTGTTGCAATCAATAACAGCCCCTGCAGTATTCAAAAGGGGTCTACCAAGGATAATAGACATACTACCGTCCTCGGAAATATCAAGGATAACAAAGTCCGTTAGAATAGTAACATTTGCAACTACAATAGGCACATCCTGACAAATACCGACATGTATAGCAGTTGATTTATCGGCCATTTGGAAAGCTATTTCAGTAGGTGTAAACTTACTGTAATGCCCAGGATGGGACTATACCTCCTACGTGTCGAGGCACGACTTAAAGGTATAAGCCCATTCTGGAATGATCTCAAGTTTGGTATCTTTGCACGACTCATGTAAAAATAGGGATGAAATTGCAAAAGGATAGTTGGCTTACACTCGCCACATCACACAATACATTACATAAGCAAATCGTCATCCAAATAACATCACAACCCGACTACGGGTGTAGATCCAAATGAAAGATACCAAATACATTAAGCCACAGGTCCGAATCGCCCCTAGTAGAAACCACTACTGATCGTCGAAAACGTCACAAGCATACGGCCACACTCTTCATCGAACTCCCGGTGGAGTTCTGATCCATCTCCTGCATCATTCTCGGCTGAACCTGCATCTGGTGTTGTAGTAACTGTGAGTCACGAGGACTCAGCAATCCCATAACCATGGGTATCAAGACTAGCAAAGCTTTATGGGTATGGAGAAGGGTAGTGGTGAGGTTGCAGCAGCGGCTAAGCATAATATGGTGGCTAACTTACGAATACCAGAATAAGATGAGCATCTACGCAAACGGTCGCAAACTAGTAATGATCGCTAAAGATCCTGAACTACCTACGAGTCAAGCATAACCCCACCGTGTTCTCTTCTCAAAGTGAAAAGAGACAGTCACGGTTACTCACACAGTTATGTGTTTTACTTCGGATCCTCTGTCAAGTTTTCTACAACCGGACATTAACAAATTCCAATATGCCACATAACCGCGGGCACAGCTTTCGAAAGATCATAACCCTGCAGGGGTGTCCCAACTTAGCCCATCACAAGCTCTCACGATCAGCTGAAGTAATAATAATTATTACCCCTTATCTTAGGAAAATCTGATCAGGCTCGGTATCCCGGTGCACAAGACATTTTGACAATGGTAAAACAAGTCCAGCAAGACCTCCCGGCGTGCCGACACCCTGATAGTAGCCGCGCGTATCTCGTCTCAGGCCACAACCGGATAGGTGATCCTACGGGAGCCAATCCTCGAGTTTCCCCGTGGTGGCCCCGCAGTCTCCCCGTTTGGGACCAACACCATCAGCACTGGCCCCCCTGCTATGTAGAAGAATCCTCGGGTAGCGCTAACTCCTTATGCAATTTAATTAATTAATTAAGTTGTTATTACGAGCAAATTAAAACCAATGTTGGGCCTTGCTGGAGGAGTTTTATTCAAAGACGAACTGTCAAGGGGTCCCCATATACCCAACCATGTAAGGAACGCAAAATCAAGGAACATAATGTCGGTTTATCGGCGCCTAAGGTGGCATGAGTGGAACAAAACACCGAGAAAAAGGCCAAGCCTTCCACCCATGCCCAGTATATAGGTGTGTTAATAATAATAATAGATATTGTGATATTCCAACAACAAGTTCCCACCTGGAACGATCTTCATCTTCACCTGCAACTAACAACGCTATAAGAGGGGCTGAGCAAGCAGTAACATAGCCAAACAATGGTTTTTGCTAGGAAGGTGTCAAAGGTTAGAGGTTTCATGGCAGCAAGGAGAGGGGCTGACAATAAGATGGGTAGCGCGACATAACGATAGCATCGAGACAACTAAGCAAAGGCAATGATAGTAAAGGAATCCAAGGGTATGGTCATCTAGCCTGAGATCCCCCAAGGAAGAAGAACGGATCCATGAAGAAGACGAAGAAGAAGCCTTGAAGAAGAACCACGGGTAGACGAACGAATCCTCACGATCGCAACGGATCAAGCACTAACGAGAAGAAGCAAGCAATATGGTAAACACACAACACAAGAACACGACAATATGCTCAACCAAGTATGATGCAAAACAAGTCTACATATGATGCACAGCAAGTCTATACAGGAAGCAAAACATGGCAAGGTAGGAAGCATAGAAAAACAACACAAGTTTATATATGATGCAATACATGGCAAGGTATGATGCAAGACAAATCTATACAGGAAGCAATACATGGCAAGGTAGGAAGCACAGGAAAACAACACAAGTCTTTATATGATGCAATACATGGCAAGGTATGATGCATAACAAGTCTATACAGGAAGCAATACATGGCAAGGTAGGAAGCACAGAAAAACTACACAAGAACATGACAATATACTCAAGCAAGTATGATGCAAGACAAGTCTATATATGATGCAATACATGGCAAGGTATGATGCAAGACAAGTCTATATAGGAAGCAATACATGGCAAGGTAGGAAGCACTCAAAAACAACACAAGTCAACAAGTTTAAATGAGGCCGGAAACTACAACAACAATTCCGGAAAATCCCCATATGCATGTTTAGCAATTTTAAGCAAACAACAATTCACACATTTTAATGTTATTAACATGATGCGGATGACATGATCAAGTTTTATGCAATTTTTCGTAAAAGTTAACATGAATAGATTTGAAGCATTTGTCACCGTTGTGGAAGGAAAGGGCCACGGCGACGAATCCGAAATGATGCCACGCAACATATCGGTTCCGGTAACTCGTTGAGTCCGGTGCAAAAGATGACCGAGAGCGTGTCATGCAAGAAGAAAGGTGGGGTGATCCCGTCACCGGGTTCCCACGGGTTGGCGATGAGGCAAACGAGGGGCATGACAAGCGACGAATTCGGCCACGGTGCACACAAGTACTTCATCTCATACATCAAACAACATTCGTTTGTTCACGGGCGTCGTCTCGGGGTTATACCTTCGAAGCGTTCGTTTCGGGGCGGCTCGAGATCGTAGAGGAAGTAGTGGTAATTGCGGGTCGTGGTACACGTTTCGTAGCCGTTCAGGTTTCTGAAGATGTTCGGGGTCGACGGTAGAGGTACTTGTCGCATCCAGCAAGTGTAGTCGTACTCGTTTCGAAGATGAACTTGATCCGATGCCTTCGGGCGTCATGGTACTTGACGAATTGCACGTCGACCGTAGTTGTACATGTATCGACGAGGTACTTGTTGGATCCTCTGTCCTTCAGATACGGTCTTGGCAAATTGTAGATGGTAGAAGAGATACATGACGCATCCAGGGAAGGGTCTTGGCATCCAACAGCAGCAACAAAACCATGGGTTGCCTCCATGGCGGCCATGGTCAACACCCGAGCAGATCGAGGCTCGTTCGATGCAGGCGGGGCCTCGAAGCGGAGGAGCATTTCGCGAGCGCGGGCGCACGATCAGAGGCGTGGAGACGGAACCTTGTAGCAGCGGTGAAAACGACGAGCGGAGGGCGAGGTCGAAGTGGCGGAGGTTGCGGAGACGGCGCGTCGGCAGCAGCTCTGGTGGTCGCCGCGGAGCTTCGCCCTGGCGTTGCCATGAAGGAGGCCAAGTAGGAGAGGGGGGCGCGGAGGAGGTGCAGGAGAGGTCCGGGCGCGGGGGCTCGAAGGAGGGCCGACGGGGGCTCCACTCCCCTGGCGAGGCAGAGCGCCGCGACGCTGCTGCGGGCTGCGCGGGAAGGAGCAGAGAGGCCGGCGACGAACAGCTCGCTCGGGGAGCTCCTCGGCGCGGGGAGGAGGCGCAGGGGACGGCGGGTCCAGCTGGCGCTCGCCTGCGTGGGCAGCGGCGCGAAGGAGATGAGGAGGCTGGGAGGAGAGGGGTCACGTCCATCTGCTCGGGTGCTCGAGGGGGAGCGAAGGAGATCGAGCGAGGAGCGGGTCGGGGCCTCTGGCGGCGCGAGGGAAGAGCGAGAGGAGGGATCAGGCGAGGGAAGAGGGAGATCGAAGCTAGGGTTAGGAGGAGGGAAGCGGGCTGCGAGGAGAGAGGTTGGGCCTTGGGCCAGATGGTGCGGCCGGCCTGGCTGGAGGGAGATGGGCCTTAGAGGCCCAAGTGGTCGGCTGGTCTAACTCTCTCTCTCTTCTCTTTAAAAAAATAGAGATGAGACAGAAAGAAAGAGGGGTTAGGAAAGGAATTAGGGCAAAGGGATTATTTTTCCGGACTCACAAAATTGTAAGGAAAAATAAATAAAATCAAAGGAAGACTTTTGGGAAAAGAAGATTCAAACAGGTTTGAACAAAAGTCAAACTATTTGAATTCACGAAAACCCTTTTGATGGAATCCAAAGGGGTGGGATTTGAGGATGTGGCTTAACTCAGCCAATAAGATTCATGGGCAAGGTTGAGGCCAGAATTGAGAAAGGGAAGGCATGGGAAAAAAAATGCAAGTGTGTTATGGTGAATTCCAAAGAAATGGAATAATTTAATATAGCTCCCTAATAATATTGAGATGCTTTTATATGTTATAAAGAGAAGTCACCATAGTGAGTATCCCTCAATTTAAATGGATCGACGATCCAAATGGTTTATTTAGTTGAGTTGCAGAAATTAAAGACATGATGGCATGATGACATGATGCAATGCAAAATAAATAGAGCAAGCACAACTCAACACACGGTGAAACCCGGAACATCTGGAATCCTCTGGGGCATCGGTCTTCGGGCGTCACAACTCTCCCACACTAACAGAGGATCTCGACCCGAGATCCTGAAGATGGCACCGGATAGAAACGGAAAAGGAGAGGTAAAGCAAAGTTGCTTCTTTGACAAACAAGTGAAACCATGAACCTTGAGAGGTTGAACAATCTTGAAAGAAAGAATACAACGGAGATGAATGAAGTTAATAGCACTCCGGTAAAAAGGAGGAACAAGGGACATTACGAGAACCTTGTAGGTTGAAAGACAAGAAACAAGAGCTCATGGATGACGAAAGAATTTGAAAACCACTCCGGTTAACCAAGATTGAGAAGGAATAAGAACGAAATAATTTGGACAACATTCCGTCTGAAAATGGAAGGAATTAACATGAACTTGAGGAGATGGAATGATACTTGATGAAATCAACAACACACTGCCTCTGAAACTATTGAAAGAATGGCACAAGGGGTAAGAAGGATTTAGACAACACTCCGGTTGAAAACAGAGGAAAAAACTAGATAAGATGATGGAACTTGAATGGAGGACACAACACTCCGGTTAAATGGACAAGCAAAGGAAAGAACATGATCTCGATAAACGAGATGATGGTTTGGATTGAGATCAACAAGGAGATGAAAAACTTATTTCACCGGAATGATAATGAAGAACTTGGGTAATTTATAAGCACCATAATTAGCAACAATCCTTAGGGAAAGCTTTTAGGTGAAATACAACCCAAGATTACTCCAACGAATAAATTGAATGGTTGGAAAGATCTCCTGAACAAAGAAAATGATGGGTTTAAATATCTCATTCCTGACAACTTGTGAATCATGAAACATGAAGGGAAAATTGTCAATAATGACATACCACCATCTCAAACAATAAGGTAGAAAGAATTGCAATTGGAATGCATGATGAAGAATGCTTGAGCTCCAACAAGAATCTTGATGAAGACTTCGAGGATGAATTAAAACATGATGAACCACCATGAAGAACCCCGGTAATGAAAGCATGAGAAGTGAAAGATGGAAAGAATAAGATTCAAGGCCTGCGATGAATTAGATGGAGGTTTGAAATGATATAATTGAAATAACTTGGAGCTCCGGAAAACAAGATGAACAACTTAGAACCAAGGATATGATATGATGAACAAGCTCCGGAAAAAAAGAGATTAATCACTTCGAGGAAATAAGAATAAGATTTACTGTATGCTTATCCTTCATCAAATTAAATTGATGACAAGCAACGGATTTGGCCTACTACTTATTCTCGTTGGAAAGAATTAAAGGTAGATCTCGCACAAACTTGAGAGAGTATTCAACGAATCACCGGTACGATTTCATAAAGAACGAATTAATTGATATGATGACAAAGAGAAATGAATGTTGAACGAACCACCGTAAAAAAAAATCGAAACCGAGTGATGATAGAGAACAAACCACCATGAAGAATTAGAAAATGAATGAAGATATATGAGGCAATCTTAGATACAAAAGAACGAATGGACCACGAGCAGAGTAAAGAATACTTGAATGATGCACCGGAAGAATATGGAGACGAACGGAGAGGCATCGATGAAGAATATTTGGAGGACAAAGTTGAAAAACTGAGAACGAAGAAATATTCTGAAATGATGGCCTTCATAGGATCACAATAGAAAGAATTCATGAAATGCTTCGGATGGTATAAAAGAATTCCTCACAATCGGAATAATAATGAGGATGGTATGAAGCTAGAACCACGAATCTTCAAGCGAACGGGCCCAGATTTAAGAGAAACTCTTCTTCGGTCTTCAAATCTGAGAAGACGATGAGATACACCACCATGAATTGTTGAGGCACTCTGGAATTAAGAATTAAAAAGGTTGAACCAACGATGAAAAGAATTTGGAAGCGATCTTGGAGAAGGCATGTGACTGACGGGAATCATTCTTACGTCACACTTTGAAAAGAATTTGAGTATAACTCCAGAAAATAGAAGAGTCAGGTAAGATCCTGGAAAAGACCTGTGGGTTAGGGCCCACTAAATAAATCATCGTTGAAAAAGATTGCTTAAGAGATATTGCACCGGTTGAATTAAATGGCTTGAGCGAGATAACCACCTCAAAATAGTTTGAACGGATTAAGAATGGAATTATGAATCATCTGAGTTGTCTTGTACACTCCGGATAAGAATAGGAGAGATGTGAAGAAATAAGAGAGCCTTGGATAGGAAATTCCAACACGGAAAACATGTGAAACAAGAGGAACAGATATGATCAACACCAAGCTTGAATTACATCCACCGGCAGAATATGAGAACAAAAGAATGATGAACTTGGAGTTTCCTGAGCATCTTCCCGAGAATCACCGGATAATTAAATTGAACGAAATGAATGAAGAAACATCACATTAATAAATGGATATTTCATTTAAGAATTTCTGGCTCCGAGAAGAAGAAGGGTGGGAGGGTGGGGAAAACAAAGACAACTTGGGATGAATGAAATAGACAAATCGTCAGATTTCTCAACGGCGTCCGTATGGAATAACTTGAAGAGAAGGCACACCGGTTGAAAAGGATTAACATGAAAATCTCGATGGTCAAGAAGAATTAACACTCTCATAGAAATATGAGAACACCGATTAGGAAGGTATGGAATCAACATTTGACATCGAAGCAACTCGAATACCAGAATCAAAACATAAACAAAGGATAGATATGTTGCAACATAACCTTCACAATATCATCCGAACAGATAATTGAATGAATAAATTCCAAAGCTTAATGGTACATCAACTTGATGAGAAGACACTTGGGAGAACAAAAGATGAATAAAAACAACAAGGAGCAGATAGAACAAATACAAGATAGCAGTTTCGTTCCACATGTTCGTGCTGAAAGCTCATGGAACGTGTTACAACAGGGCAATCCCCGGATCAGCATAGCCAAGGACCCTTTAAGATGCAACCCCCGATTGGAACAACGCTCATAAAACCTCTTCACTCAATGTTGAACCCCGAACTCCATATCATGCACTCGTTGGAAGAATGCCTACGAGCTACTAGATGAACCCACATATTAATTTCCGAAAGTTTCCAGTTATGCAATCAGGTGTTGGGGATACAGGGGAAGCATCGCGCACTCAACTCTAATCCTACATCGAGCTGTATCCATCCTTCAACACATAACCAGTTATTTCCGGAAACCGTTTACCTCGGACCTTCGAAACACATCTGCTATACAAGCTATGGCAATACTCCCGAACTACCTCCCCATTACTGGGTGATGTCGGGGTTATCTTGCCACTAACCGCATAGGAGAGTTTTCGATGTTGGCCGTCTTAAGTATTCCAGAACTGCTGTGATAAATTTGTGACGACAACACCTCGGAGCTCAACTCCCCGGGACACTGCCACAACCCCTAAATGACATGAGGCATCGAGAACAATGTTCTCGTCACAAAGACATCGGAACAATTCAAACAATACTCGCGTGATCCTAAAAAAGTTTTTAGTGAATTTTTGAGAGTAGAAGAGATAGAGTAATCGTCAGGAGTCCTCACCAGAGTGAAAAGAGATGAGGAGCAAAAGAAATCCTACTCTCCGATATATATAGGACTCAAAATATTTTAAGTGTGTGCCTAGACTCAACCGTCAATGATTCGATCAATCAGTGGGGGCTCCTGGGTCGGAGAAGGCTCTGATACCAACTTGTAATGCCCAGGATGGGACTATACCTCCTACGTGTCGAGGCATGACTTAAAGGTATAAGCCCATTCTGGAATGATCTCAAGTTTGGTATCTTTGCACGACTCATGTAAAAATAGGGATGGAATTGCAAAAGGATAGTTGGCTTACACTCGCCACGTCACACAATACATTACATAAGCAAATCATCATCCAAATAACATCACAACCCGACTACGTGTGAAGATCCAAATGAAAGATACCAAATACATTAAGCCACAGGTCCGAATCGCCCCTAGTAGAAACCACTACTGATCGTCGAAAACGTCACAAGCATACGACCACGCTCTTCATCGAACTCCCGGTGGAGTTCTGATCCATCTCCTGCATCATTCTCGGCTGAACCTGCATCTGGTGTTGTAGTAACTGTGAGCCACGAGGACTCAGCAATCCCATAACCATGGGTATCAAGACTAGCAAAGCTTTATGGGTATGGAGAAGGGTAGTGGTGAGGTTGCAGCAGCGGCTAAGCATAATATGGTGGCTAACTTACGAATACCAGAATAAGATGAGCATCTACGCAAACGGTCGCAAACTAGTAATGATCGCTAAAGATCCTGAACTACCTACGAGTCAAGCATAACCCCACTGTGTTCTCTTCTCAAAGTGAAAAGAGACAGTCATGGTTACTCACACAGTTTTGTGTTTTACTTCGGATCCTCTGTCAAGTTTTCTACAACCGGACATTAACAAA
Source organism: Secale cereale (assembly GCA_902687465.1). NCBI lineage: Eukaryota > Viridiplantae > Streptophyta > Magnoliopsida > Poales > Poaceae > Secale > Secale cereale. The sequence continues at coordinate 99,204,174 of LR738715.1, forward strand.
TTCCAATCTGCCACATAACCGCGGGCACGGCTTTCGAAAGATCATAACCCTGCAGGGGTGTCCCAACTTAGCCCATCACAAGCTCTCACGATCAGCTGAAGTAATAATAATTATTACCCCTTATCTTAGGGAAATCCGATCAGGCTCGGTATCCCGGTGCACAAGACATTTCGACAATGGTAAAACAAGTCCAGCAACCTCCCGGCGTGCCGACACCCTGATAGTAGCCGTGCGTATCTCGTCTCAGGCCAGAACCGGATAGGTGATCCTACGGGAGCCAATCCTCGAGTTTCCCCGTGGTGGCCCCGCAGTCTCCCCGTTTGGGACCAACACCATCAGCACTGGCCCCCCCTGCGATGTAGAAGAATCCTCGGGTAGCGCTAACTCCCTATGCAATTTAATTAATTAATTAAGTTGTTATTATGAGCGAATTAAAACCAATGTTGGGCCTTGCTGGAGGAGTTTTATTCAAAGACGAACTATCAAGGGGTCCCCATATACCCAACCATGTAAGGAACGCAAAATCAAGGAACATAATGCCGGTTTATCGGCGCCTAAGGTGGCATGAGTGGAACAAAACACCGAGCAAAAGGCCAAGCCTTCCACCCATGCCCAGTATAAGATATTGTGATATTCCAACAACAAGTTCCCGCCTGGAACGATCTTCATCTTCACCTGCAACTAACAACGCTATAAGAGGGGCTGAGCAAGAGGTAACATAGCCAAACAATGGTTTTTGCTAGGAAGGTGTCAAAGGTTAGATGTTTCATGGCAACAAGGAGAGGGGCTGACAATAAGATGGATAGCGCGACATAACGATAGCATCGAGACAACTAAGCAAAGGCAATGATACTAAAGGTATCCAAGGGTATGGTCATCTTGCCTGAGATCCCGCAAGGAAGAAGAACGGATCCATGAAGAAGACGAAGAAGAAGCCTTGAAGAAGAACCACGGGTAGACGAACGAATCCTCACGATCGCAACGGATCAAGCACTAACGAGAAGAAGCAAGCAATATGGTAAACACACAACACAAGAACACGACAATATGCTCAACCAAGTATGATGCAAAACAAGTCTACATATGATGCACATCAAGTCTATACAGGAAGCAAAACATGGCAAGGTAGGAAGCACATAAAAACAATACAAGTTTATATATGATGCAATACATGGCAAGGTATGATGCAAGACAAATCTATACAGGAAGCAATACATGGCAAGTTAGGAAGCACAGGAAAACAACACAAGTCTTTATATGATGCAATACATGGCAAGGTGTGATGCATAACAAGTCTATACAGGAAGCAATACATGGCAAGGTAGGAAGCACAGAAAAACAACACAAGAACATGACAATATGCTCAAGCAAGTATGATGCAAGACAAGTCTATATATGATGCAATACATGGCAAGGTATGATGCAAGACAAGTCTATATAGGAAGCAATACATGTTTAGCAATTTTAAGCAAACAACAATTCACACATTTTAATGTTGTTAACATGATGCAGATGACATGATCAAGTTTTATGCAATTTTTAGTAAAAGTTAACATGAAGAGATTTGAAGCATTTGTCACCGTGGTGGAAGGAAAGGGCCACGGCGACGAATCCGAAATGATGCCACGCAACATATCGGTTCCGGTAACTCGTTGAGAGTTCGGTGCAAAAGATGACGGAGAGCGTGTCATGCAAGAAGAAAGGTGGGGTGATCCCATCACCGGGTTCCCACGGGTTGGCAACGAGGCAAACGAGGGGCATGACAAGCGACGAATTCGGCCATGGTGCACACAAGTACTTCATCTCATACATCAAACAACATTCGTTTGTTCACGGGCGTCGTCTCGGGGTTATACCTTCGAAGCGTTCGTTTCGGGGCGGCTCGAGATCGTAGAGGAAGTAGTGGTACTCGCGGGTCGTGGTACACGTTTCGTAGCCGTTCACGTTTCTGAAGATGTTCGGGGTCGACGGTAGAGGTACTTGTCGCATCCACCAAGTGTAGTCATACTCGTTTCGAAGATGAACTTGATCCGATGCCTTCGGGCGTCATGGTACTTGACGAATTGCGCGTCGACTATAGTTGTACATGTATCGACGAGGTACTTGTTGGATCCTCTGTCCTTCGGATACGTTCTTGGCAAATTGTAGATGGTAGAAGAGATACATGACGCATCCAGGGAAGGGTCTTGGCGTCCAACAACAGCAACAAAACCATGGGTTGCCTCCATGGCGGTCATGGTCAACGCCCGAGCAGATCGAGGCTCGTTCGATGCAGGCGGGGCCTCGAAGCGGAGGAGCATTTCGTGAGCGCGGGCGCACGGTCAGAGGCGCGGAGACGGAACCTTGCAGCGGTGGCGAAAACGACCAACGGAGGGCGAGTTCGAGGTGGCGGAGGTCACGGAGACGGCGCGTCGGCAGCAGCTCCGGTGGTCGCCGCGGAGCTTCGCCCTGGCGGTGCCATGAAGGAGGGCAGGGAGGAGAGGGGGGCCGTGGAGGAGGTGAAGGAGAGGTTCGGGCGCGGAGGCTCGAAGGAGGGCCAACGGGGGCTCCACTCCGCTGGCGAGGCAGAGCGCCGCGGCGCTGCTGCGGCCTGCGTGGGAAGGAGCAGAGGGGCCGGCGACGAACAGCTCGCTCGGGGAGCTCCTCGGGCGCGGGGAGGAGGCGCAGGGGGCGGCGGGTCCAGCTGGCGCTCGCCGGCGTGGGCAGCGGCGCGAAGGAGATGAGGAGGCTGTGAGGAGAGGGGTCGCGTCCATCTGCTCGGGTGCTCGAGGGGGAGCGAAGGAGATCGAGCGAGGAGCGGGTCGGGGCCTCTAGCGGCGTGAGGGAAGAGCGAGAGGAGGGATCGGGTGAGGGAAGAGGGAGATCGAAGATAGGGTTAGGAGGAGGGAAGCGGGCTGCGGGGAGAGAGGCTGGGCCTTGGGCCAGATGGTGCGGCCGGCCTGGCTGGAGGGAGATGGGCCTTAGAGGCCGCAAGAGGCCCAAGTGGTCGGCTGGTCTAACTCTCTCTCTCTCTCTCTCTTCTCTTTAAAAAAAATAGAGATGAGACAGAAAGAAAGAGGGGTTAGGAAAGGAATTAGGGCAAAGGGATTATTTCCCCGGACTCACAAAATTGTAAGGAAAAATAAATAAAATCAACGGAAGACTTTTGGGAAAAGAAGATTCAAACAGGTTTGAACAAAAGTCAAACTATTTGAATTCACGAAAACCCTTTTGATGGAATCCAAAGGGGTGGGATTTGAGGATGTGGCTTAACTCAGCCAATAAGATTCATGGGCAAGGTTGAGGCCAGAATTGAGAAAGGGAAGGCATGGAAAAAAAAATGCAAGTGTGTTATGGTGAATTCCAAACAAATGGAATAATTTAATATAGCTCCCTAATAATATTGAGAGGCTTTTATATGTTATAAAGAGAAGTCACCATAGTGAGTATCCCTCAATTTAAATGGATCGAGGATCCAAACGGTTTATTTAGTTGAGTTGCAGAAATTAAAGACATGATGGCATGATGACATGATGCAATGCCAAATAAATAGAGCAAGCACAACTGAACACACGGTGAAACCCGGAACATCTGGAATCCTCTGGGGCGTCGGTCTTCGGGCGTCACACTTACTCAAGTCAAGTCTACGATATAAAGAGAGAGGCATAACACTAACACCGGCTCCAAGATCACATAAAGCAGTTTTAACATAGTTCCTTTTGATGGAGCAAGGTATAGTAGGTACCCCTGGATCTCCTAGTTTCTTAGGTATTCCACCCTTAAAAGTGTAATTGGCAAGCAAGGTGGAAATTTCAACTTCAGGTATCTTTCTTTTGTTGGTAATAATATCTTTCATATACTTAGCATAAGGATTTGTTTTAAGCATATCAGTCAAACGCATACGCAAAAAGATAGGTCTAATCATTTCAGCAAAGTGCTCAAAATCCTCATCATCCTTTTTCTTGGATGGTTTAGGAGGAAAAGGCATGGGTTTCTGAACCCATGGTTCTCTTTCCTTTCCGTGCTTCCTAGCAACAAAGTCTCTCTTATCATAACGTTGATTCTTTGATTGTGGGTTATCAAGATCAACAGCGGGTTCAATCTCTACATCATTATCATTGCTAGGTTGAGCATCATCATGAACATCATCATTAACATTATCACTAGGTTCATGTTCATTACCAGATTGTGTCTCAGCATCAGAAACAGAGATATCATTGGGATTCTCAGCTATGTCAGCTACAGGTTCACTTGAAGCATGCAAAGTCCTATCATTTTTCTTTTTCTTCTTCTTAGAAGAACTAGGTGCATCTAAATTAGCTCTTTGAGAATCTTGCTTAATTCTTTTAGGGTGGCCCTCAGGATACAAAGGTTCCTGAGTTACTTTACCCCCTCTAGTTGCAACTCTAACAGCAAAGTCATTATTCTTACTATTTAATTCATTGAGCAAATCATTCTGAGCCTTAAGTACTTGTTCTACTTGAGTGGTAACCATAGAAGGATGTTTACTAATGAGTTTCAATTCACCTTTAACTCTAGAAATATAATCACTCAAGCATTCAATCATATAAGCATTACGTTGCAATTGTCTACCAACATAAGCATTGAAGTTTTCTTGCTTCACAATAAAATTATCAAACTCATATAAGCATTGGCTAGCAGACTTATAACGAGGAATATCACCTTCATCAAATCTATAAAGAGAATTTACCTTTACTACCTGTGTCAGGTTATCAAGACCATGTATTTCTTCAATAGGTGGTAAATTTTTAACATCTTCAGCTTTAATACCTTTTTTCTTTCATAGATTTCTTTGCCTCTTGCATAACTTCAGGACTGAGAAATAGAACACCCCTTTTCTTCGGAGCTGGCTTAAGGGCTGGTTCAGGAAGTGTCTGTGACGCCCGGATAGTTAAGCTATAGTAACCATCCGCTAATGGTGCCACGTCAGCACGATTACTGTTGCTAATCTTGCGATGATACATATCCCGTTCAAATTTCAAATTTAAAATAAAGTCAAAGAATAAATTTTTCAAATACTAAAACTAAAATGTTCTAAATGGGTCAATTAAATCATAAGTACTTATGGTGAAGAAACCACAGTCTTATAAAAGGTTTAAATGCACTTAAATAAATAAGGCAGTGGCAAAACAAATATTCAAATGCTTTTAAAATAATAAACAATTTCAAACCTATTTTATTTCAGTGCTAAACTGTTTGTGGTAGTGGCCTAAATTGTAACACTATTTTAGGTGTCACTTTTGTATTTTGTTGAAACTAAACTAAAACAGATTAGAAGTAAAAGAAAATTAAGAAAAGGAAAACATTACAAAAAAAGGGAACAAACAAAAACAAAGCAAAGGACCCCCTGGCCTACTAGGCCTCGGCCCACTACCCCCTCGCCTACTGGGCCTCGGCCCACTACCCCCTCAACCTATAACCCCCACCCCACAGTGGGGGAAAATATCCCCTCTCCCTCCCACCGACACCCCCCCTTTTTTCGACTGGATCGGGATCGACCCGATCCCTCCCCGCCGCTCGACGCCCGACGCCGCCCCGGCCTTCGATCGCCTCCGCCGGACTGCCTCGCCACCGTTACCGCCGTCCTCGACCAGCACCCCGACCCCCACTGCCACGGACCCTGCGAACCCCCTCGTGAGCCCCCTCTTCTTCTCTGCCTCGCGACCGCAGTCACCGCATCGCCACCGTGCCGCTCGCCATGCCCGAGCCGCCGCGCTGGCCGCCTACATAGCGCCTGTACGCCGACGCGTCGCCCCGCCGGCCTACCCCGTGCTCCGCCGTGGGCAGTGCCGCCTCCGGCCATCGTCGACCTCATCTCCTCCTCCCTACAGCAGCGCCACCGCGCCGCAATCCCCGCTCCGGCCACTCGCTCGTCTCCACCGCCGATCTGCTGCTCTGCTGCAGCTGCGCCGGACCGCGCCCTCCTCGCCGCTGCCTTGGGCCGCTGGCTTCCTCCGCCTCTCCGTCGCTTCGGCCGCTTGCCGGTGCCGTGGTCGCCGGTGCCCCGCGGCGCCCGTTGCGGCTGCGCCCGCGGCGCCCCTCCCCGGGCCCCGCCCCGTTCCCCCTCCGGCGTTGGCCTGGCGCCTCTACGACGACGCCCCGCCGCCCCGTACCACCGCCGGCGCCTGCGGCCGGCCGGAGGGCCTCGCCTCGCCGCGCCTCGCCGTGGCCTCGCCCGGAGGCGCCCGCAGCCCCGCTCGGGCATTGCCCACGCTCGCAGCGCCCAAAGCCAGCGCCCGCTTCGCCCCGTTTGCCCGAACCCGCTAGGCCCCTTGGCCACTGCCAGGTGGGGCCCCACGGCCCACCCTAGAAACTTTTTTTAAAAAAGAGATTAAAAACAATAAGAATAAATAAATAAATAAATAAGTAATAAATGTTAATTAAATAGTTAATTACTTAATTAACTTAATTAATACTGTTAAATTAATCTAATTAACCATGTTAATTAAACTTAATTATCTAATTTACAAAACAGTTAATGACATGCGGGACCTGCACGTCAGTTTGACCCAGTCAACGTTCCGTTGATGCAGACGTCATGCTGACGTCAGCATTCACTATTCTGGATAATGTTGATTTAAAATAATTAAATAAATTCTAAAAATGATTAAATCATTTAAAATTAATATAAAATAAACCGTACCTCGGATGGAAAAACTTTGTACATGAAAGTTGCTCAGAACGACGAGACGAACCCGAATACGCGGTCCATTCGTCCGCCACACATCTCTATCATACCGAACATGCAACATTCCCCCTCCGTTTCATCTGCCCAAAAATGCCTAACATCGGGAATACTTTCCCGGATGTTATTCCTCTTCGCCTGTATCACCGAGCACCGCGTTAGGTCACACGTAGCACCGCCTTTTGCCATGTTATGCTTTGTGATGCTATTGTTTGCTCTGTTATTTATTTGTTTCCCCTTCGTTGCTTATTTTCGGTAGACTCCGATACTGTGATAGACCCCGAGACCATTGATGCTTCGGTGTTCGACTACGGCTACGCTTCCGAAGATTCCTTTCGTCTGCAGAGCTTCCAGGCAAGCCCCCCTTTTGATCACCAGATATCGCCTATTCTTCTCTCTACTGCTTGCATTAGAGTAGTGTAGCATGTTACTGTTCGGTTACTCCTATTCTGTTGCATAGCCTGTCATTGTTGCTACAACTGTTGATACCTGTACCTGCCATCCTAATGCTTAGTATAGGTTGCTAGTATTCCATCAGCGGCCCTTCATTCTTGTCCGTCTGCCATGCTATACCATCGGGTCGTGATCACTCGGGTGGTGATCACGGGTATATACTACATACACTTTACATGACACATGATGTGACTAAAGTCGGGTCGGCTCATTGAGTACCCGCAAGTGATTCGATGTGGGGGCTAAAAGGACAGGTGGCTCCATCCAGGTAGTGGTGGGCCTGAGTTCCTGACAGCGCCCGAGTGGATCTTTGTGGCGGAGCGACAGGGCAGGTTGAGACACCCAGTGGAGAGGTGGCCTGGCCCTGGTCGTTGTCCGCGGTTATTTCATAATAACACGCTTAACGAGTTTGGATATTTGATCTGAGCCTGGCCGTTGGCCTATACGCGCTAACCAGCTACATGGGAATAGTTATGGGTACTCGACGTCGTGGTATCAGCCGAAGCCTTCTTGACGTCAGCGATTGAGCGGCGCGCGCCGGGTTGGACCGCGTAACGTAACTTCCTTAGTAATGGAGGTTGCTAGGTCTGCTCACCGGTCGCGTACGCAACATGCAGGTGTGCGTTGGGCGATGGGCCCGGACCCCTGCGCGCCTAGGACTTAGACCGGCGTGCTGACCTCTCTGCTGTGCTTAGGTAGGGCTGCGACGTGTTGATCTTCCGAGGCCGGACATGACCCTGGAAAGTGTGCCTGGCCAAATGGGATTAAGCGTGCTGGGTTATGTGGTGCACCCCTGCAGGGAAGTTAATCTATTCGAATAGCCGTGTCCCTCGGTAAAAGGGCGACCCGGAGTTGTATTCCGACCTCATGACAACTAGAACCGGATACTTAATAAAACACACCCTTACCAGTGCCAGATACAACTCGGTGGTTGCTCTCTCACCGGGTGATGTGCGGGAGGATCGCCGAGTAGGATTATGCTATACGATGTTACTTGGTGAACTTACCATCTACTCCCTTCTACTGCTGCAAGACGGAGGCTGCGAGAAGCGAGGATACTTGTTACTTTCCAGCTACCCTCATCTTCTGCTGCAAGATGGAGGTTACGAGAAGCGTAGTCTTCGTTTGGATTAGCTATCCCCCTCTTATTCTGGCATTCTGCAGTTCAGTCCACAGATATTACCCCCTTACACAGATATCATTGCATATGTAGTGTAGATCCTTGCTTGCGAGTACTTTGGATGAGTACTCACGGTTGCTTTTCTCCCTCTTTTCCCCTTTTGTTCCTTCTTCTCGGATGACGCAACCAGATGGTGGAGTCCCGGACCCAGAAGATCCCGAGGAGGTTTCTACGTGAAGATCGGCTTCGAGGAGTAGTTAGGAGGTCCCAGGCAGGAGGCCTTGCCTTTTCGATCGTTGCTACTTTTGTGCTAGCCTTCTTAAGGCAAACTTGTTTAACTTATGTCTGCACTCAGATATTATTGCTTCCGCTGACTCTTGTGTTTTCGAGCTTATGTATTCGAGCCCTCGAGGCCCCTGGCTTGTAATATAAAGCTTGTATTATTTTAATTTGTGTCTAGAGTTGTGTTGTGATATCTTCCAGTGAGTCCTTGATCTTGGTCGTACACATTTGCGTGCATGATTAGTGTACGGTCAAATCGGGGGCGTCACAAGTTGGTATCAGAGCCGACTGCCTGTAGGAATCCCCCTTTCCAACTCCTTGGCCGAAGTTGAGTCTAGCATTTGAAAAACAAATTTACTAACTTGTTGTGTGGCTTACGGGCCCACATCACCAATGGATGGTATTAGGATCTTTTATTTCTCGTCTATGCTCTGGGACTCTGATCTCTCTTCTATTCGGGTCAAAAGATTTTAATTAACTCTGACTCTAGGTTCTCGCAACTATTTCTCCCGGAGAGCCCTCATTACGAAAGATCACCTGCTTCGTCAGAAGGTTTTGAGGATATCCTTCGATATTTTCCCAAGACCATTGTGCTCATCGCCTTTGCAATTCACTGCCACCAATATATCCCTATGGATATCTGCATGCACTTGTCATTATCATGATCATTCCTCGTCGCTCTTGTTGTTACAAGATGCCTCGAAATATTCTCCGTTGTCTCGAGAATCCTTTGAGTTTATTGTCTTGCAGTTTTGTTTCGCGTGAAAACCCTTACGGTTATTTCGTCACATTTATCGAGGATCCGTGCTTCTCAATTGTTCATGTGTCTCAGAAAATTCTTCTGAATACTTTTTTGATCTTTCGAAAATCCTCTGCAGCCAGTTACTCTTGAAATTCTTGCCGGCTTGCATTATGGTTAATTCCATGTGACTAGTAGTCTTCGTTAGCATCCCTTGTCTTAGCCATTTTGAGCCTATTGATTCAATGTGTGCGTATGCACGCAGTCATCGGGTTATCCTTTTTGAAATTATCTTTCCGACTCAGACGTCATTCCGGACATGAGTTGGTTCTCGGCAATTCAAACCTATATTGATTGTACAACTAAGTGTCTTCAACTTATCCATCCTGGATCAGAGCGTCTGCTTCTGATGCTTCATTTTGGAAACCATAATTTCTTTCTATTTAAGCTTCATACTAATCAGGTGATTCTTGAATCTGATGCCTCTGCGTTCTTCTTCGTCTGAGTGAGTACCGATACTCACATCAGCTCCGTTGTGGATCGCTCGATCCTTTGTTGAAATATTATCCGACAGTGTCCTTCATATACAAAAAACCTTGAGAAGTTCTGTCCCTGATGCATAATACCTTCAGTAAATGGTATCCTCTTCTTTGACAACCATGCTCTCCCTTGGAGCTGGTGATATTTACTTTTGAAACTGGTGGTATATGTTACTAAGATACCCCGATGGGTTGAACCTATGCCTTCCCTAATCCGTGTCAACCGATAGTTTTCACGAGTCATACTTTTCTGGTATTTTGCCAGATAAAGTTTCAACACTACAACTTTATCAAAGCGAGAGGTGAATGAAATGATATGCATTAAATAAGTGGGAGTCGACCTTGAGCTTATGTTCATGCCCATGAAAATGATGTAGACCATCTCAGAAGCTTCTTGCAAAATGATTATCCAGCTATATGATTCTTTTGGTATTCTTGAATTGATTCCTTACAGTTATGGTTCCGACCATGCTGTCCTGATCTGATATATCTGATGGGAATTCATTCTAGTGCCTCGTCTATTTTGGGCAATGTTGAAGTATCTACTATCATAGGTCAATGACCCGATTCTACTTCTATCAAGTTCTACCTTCGATTATTACCCCCTGGTATCTCGAAGATGTCTTGCCATTGCCCCACATCTTACTAATTTTGTTGAAGTAATGTCTTTCCTTGTCGTAATCACCCTGCGGGTTCTGGTTTGTTGTCAACCGAGGACACCGACTAGTGAAATTATTCCGCACTACCAATAAAATACCCCTAGTATTTTTACTGGGAAATTCTGCACTCAATCTGGTCATTCCCAGACTATCGGCTACATCCTGGTCTTGCTATCTTTGACTGTGCTACCTTGTCCTTCTCTGGTGCACAAATTCTTCAGTGTGTGAGCACGACTTACGTCGGGCTTTCAACATCATGTTGCTTGTCTCGAAAGGCAACGTTGGTTCCGAGCTTGCATCTTATATATTGATCCTATAACTTGCCACTTAGTCATTCCCTTGCTTGTTGCCGTTGTTGTTTGATTGCATCCTCTTGAAACCTCCCGAGAAATGTGTCGGATCACCTTCAACACTTTGAATTCTTCCGAGACGTCAAATGTGTTCATGATGAGAAATACCCTCCTTGCCCTCGATGATTTTCATTATCATCGGCAACACCCTTGACTCCCTTTCATCGCGAACTTGTCCACATTATGAATACAACTTGCTCCCCAACTAGTGTTGTGTTCTGCATTGAAGTATTACTGTCTTTTATGTCAAGAATGTTGTGGGGATAGCTCCACCTCTTAGAAAATTCTCGGTATGATGATACTTCTCACCATCACCATTCTTCCTTGGTCCCCGTGTTATTTTTAACCGGGATACCAATATGCTAACGATGCTGCTTGATTTATGTACTTCTAGCAACCCTATTGCTTTGAAGTTAATGTTCGACAGTTCGTTCTTAGACTGTTGGTCATGGAATCGTCACTCTAACATTGATCTTGCTACCTAAGGTCATATTTCGGGCACACCTTTCACATAATGATTAATGGTGTATGTTTTTCCTCGAGCATACAACATTATATCATTTGAATTGACAAAGTGTTATCTTCTTGCTCACATTATTGTGGAAATCCATCCATTTGGAATTCTCGATGAATTGTTGCTGATCCCATCAGCCACCGCCTCATCCTCTCCTTGGTTTAATGATGAACTATTGTTTCGGGATTCCGCCCCCATAGTTTATTTCCCGATAATCCTGTAATGTCATCTCGTCGATTTGTGCTGCACCTTTTCTTCTCGAACATCCTGAGTCTGAGGTATCATGACACCAATCGGATCTGAATCTTGGTCAGATATGATGGTTGGGACAACTTTCCAGTAGTTATAATGTTGGTCTTTTGATTACCCGGTAATCTGATGTCATGCCTAGCACCCCTGGCTGGAGGACCTATCATTATAATTTCTTTTGCAAGGATAATCATTCTTCCAGGAGGAAATTGCATGACTTATTTTATAAGTTGCTCCTGATGGATCATTTGTGGAAACACCATATCATTGCTACCTCGAAGCATGGTAATGATACCCCGCTCATCAACAAGAACATTGAAGGCGCGATGCTAAGTGTTTCTTGGTCAGTTATACAAACACCGTTGAATGTGTAATATCTTGATTAATCCTTGCCTTTTTATCTGAAAGGTTGGGTACTTGCTCTCCTAACCTGTACGCCATGTTCTTCTTGTCCATGGGATGGATATACTCCTAATAATTGTGTGTAATCACAATTTTCCTTTCCATTTGTTTGTTTAACCTTTCCTTGATATACATATAATCTACGAAGTAATAATTCTCTGCTTATGTAAACACCTCGTTGTACAACTCTGTCAATACGACCTTGATTCTATTGTTGATAACATTCCAATACTGTCGGTGGGCGAGAACCTTGCCTATTGGTCCGCCTCGTTTCAATGAGCGGGAAAACTGGTTCTCTTCGTTCCCGTCCTTGGTACCGACATTGTTGCCGACGTAGCTGACAAGCTATCCACTGACATGCCTCCCTGTCGTGGCCGTGCAAGATGTCACCACCCTTCGTAATTTCAACCCACATGGTGGGCCCATAACCCACAGGTCCACTGAATCGAAACCTGACTCTTCTTTACAACCCGGATTCTAATGTATCCTTTGCACCTGACTTCGTATGTGGTTCACGAGCTAAATTCTATACCACTATTCATCCTGGAACCAAACACCATGTTATTCTCGTTGTTCAAGCCCCCATTCCAGCTTCTGTCTAGGCATCGAATGGTTGCCTACCCATTTGAAACTTTGGTACCACCGTATTTTGCACTCAACGAATTCACTGAAATACAACTCGTGGGGTACCTCGTGTATTTCCCGTTGAGTTCACCGTCAGATGCCCAGCTTTGTGGAGATGCATTCTTCCGGAGTTTCCCCTGGTCACGTTCGTAGGACGATGGAGATCCCGAAGAAAGGATAACGACTTGATCACGATGACTTGAAGCAGAGAAATGAAGACATCAACGCAAGGAGTCAACCTCTTCGAGAAGGGCAACCAAGACCAAGAAGACCCGTTAGAATTTCACAACCAGAACATCCCCCTTACTCCACCGCTTAAATCTCGGGACGAGATTTCTTGTAGTGGAGGAGAATTGTGACGCCCGGATAGTTAAGCTACAGTAACCATCCGCTAATGGTGCCACGTCAGCACGATTACTGTTGCTAATCTTGCGATGATACAAATCCCGTTCAAATTTCCAATTTAAAATAAAGTCAAACAATAAAAGTTTTCAAATACTAAAACTAAAATGTTCTAAATGGGTCAATTAAATCATAAGTACCTATGGTGAAGAAACCACAGTCTTATAAAAGGTTTAAATGCACTTAAATAAATAAGGCAGTGGCAAAACATATATTCAAATGCTTTTAAAATAATAAACAATTTCAAACCTATTTTATTTCAGTGCTAAACTGTTTGTGGTAGTGGCCTAAATTGTAAAACTATTTTAGGTGTCACTTTTGTATTTTGTTGAAACTAAACTAAAACAGATTAGAAGTAAAAGAAAATTAAGAAAAGGAAAACATTACAAAAAAAAGGGAACAAACAAAAACAAAGCAAAGGACCCCCTGGTCTACTGGGCCTCGGCCCACTACCCCCTCAGCCTATAACCCCCACCCCACTGTGGGGGAAAATATCCCCTCTCTCTCCCACCGACACTCCCCCCCTTTTTTCGACTGGATCGGGA
>LR738715.1:99217889-99251179 GCA_902687465.1 Secale cereale
GGATCGGGATCGACCCGATCCCTCCCCGCCGCTCGACGCCCGACGCCGCCTCGGCCTTCGATCGCCGCCGCCGGACGGCCTCGCCACCGTTGCCGCCGTCCTCGACCACCACCCCGACCCCCACTGCCACGGACCCTGCGAACCCCCTCGTGAGCCCCCTCTTCTTCTCTGCCTCGCGACCGCAGTCACCGCATCGCCACCGTGCCGCTCGCCATGCCCGAGACGCCGCGCTGGCCGCCTACATAGCGCCCGTACGCCGACGCGTCGCCCCGCCGGCCTACCCCGTGCTCCGCCGCGGGCAGTGTCGCCTCCGGCCGTCGTCGACCTCATCTCCTCCTCCTTACAGCAGCGCCACCGCGCCGCAGCCCCCGCTCCGGCCACTCGCTCGCCTCCACCGCCGATCTGCTGCTCTACTGCAGCCGCGCCGGACCGCGCCCTCCTCGGCGCTGCCTTGGGCCGCTGGCTCCCTCCGCCTCCCCGTCACTTCGGCCGCTTGCCGGTGCCGTGGTCGCCGGTACCCCGCGGCGCCCGTTGCGGCTGCGCCCCTCCCCGGGCCCCGCCCCGTTTCCCCTCCGGTGTTGGCCTGGCGCCTCTGCGACGGCACCCCACCGCCCCGTACCACCGCCGGCGCCTGCGGCCGGCCGGAGGGCCTCGCCTCGCTGCGCCTCGCCGTGGCCTCGCCCGGAGGCGCCCGCAGCCCTGCTCGGGCATTGCCCACGCTCGCAGCGCCCAAAGCCAGCGCCCGCTTCGCCCCGTTTGCCCGAACCTGCTAGGCCCCGTGGCCACTGCCAGGTGGGGCCCCACGGCCCACCCCAGAAACATTTTTTTAAAAGAGATTAAAAATAATAAGAATAACTCGGTGGTTGCTCTCTCACCGGGTGATGTGCGGGAGGATCGCCGAGTAGGATTATGCTATACGATGTTACTTGGTGAACTTACCATCTACTCCCTTCTACTGCTGCAAGACGGAGGCTGCGAGAAGCGAGGATACTTGTTACTTTCCAGCTACCCTCATCTTCTGCTGCAAGATGGAGGTTACGAGAAGCATAGTCTTCGTTTGGATTAGCTATCCCCCTCTTATTCTGGCATTCTGCAGTTCAGTCCACAGATATTACCCCCCTTACACAGATATCATTGCATATGTAGTGTAGATCCTTGCTTGCGAGTACTTTGGATGAGTACTCACGGTTGCTTTTCTCCCCCTTTTCCCCTTTTGTTCCTTCTTCTCGGATGACGCAACCAGATGGTGGAGTCCCGGACCCAGAAGATCCCGAGGAGGTTTCTACGTGAAGATCTGCTTCGAGGAGTAGTTAGGAGGTCCCAGGCAGGAGGCCTTGCCTTTTCGATCGTTGCTACTTTTGTGCTAGCCTTCTTAAGGCAAACTTGTTTAACTTATGTCTGTACTGAGATATTATTGCTTCCGCTGACTCTTGTGTTTTTGAGCTTATGTATTCGAGCCCTCGAGGCCCCTGGCTTGTAATATAAAGCTTGTATTATTTTAATTTGTGTCGCAAATTTACTCATAACAGAAGGTGAATCAAGTGCAGAGCTAGATGGCAGTTCCTTACCTCCCCTCATAGTTGAGGGAAAGATCTTAGTTTTTGAGTCCTTTAAGTTGTTCATAGTGATCAACAGATATAAATCCCAAGTGACTTAAAGAATATAGCTATGCTCCCCAGCAACGGCGCCACAAAATAGTCTTGATAACCCACAAGTGTAGGGGATGGCAACAATTTTTGAGGGTAAAGTATTCAACCCAAATTTATTGATTCGACACAAGGGGATCCAAAGAATACTCTTAAGTATTAGTAGCTGAGTTGTCAATTCAAACACACCTTGAAACTTAGTATCTGCAGCAAGGTAATTTAGTAGCAAAGTAATATGGAAGTAACGGTAACGGTAGCAAAAGTAGCGATAATGTTTTTGTAGTGATTGTAACAGTAGCAGCGGAAAAGTAAATAAGCGACAAGCAATATATGAAAAGCTCGTAGGCATTGGATCGGTGATGGAGAATTATGTCGGATGCAATTCCTCATGTAATAGTTATAACATAGGGTGACACGGAACTAGCTCCAGTTCATCAATGTAATGTAGGCATGTATTCCGAATATAGTCATACGTGCTTATGGAAAAGAACTTGCATGACATCTTTTGTCCTACCCTCCCGTGGCAGCGGGGTCCTAGTGGAAACTAAGGGATATTAAGGCCTCCTTTTAATAGAGTACTGGACCAAAGCATTAACACATAGTGAATACATGAACTCCTCAAACTACGGTCATTACCGGGAGTGGTCCCGACTATTGTCACTTCGGGGTTGCCAGATCATAACACATAGTAGGTGAATATTGACTTGCAAGATAGGATCAAGAACACACATATATTCATGAAAACATAATAGGTTCAGATCTGAAATCATGGCACTCGGGCCCTAGTGACAAGCATTAAGCATGGCAAAGTCATAGCAACATCAATCTTAGAACATAGTGGATAGTAGGGATCAAACCCTAACAAAACTAACTTGATTACATGGTAAATCTCATCCAACCCATCACCGTCGAGCAAGCCTACGATGGGATTACTCACGCACGGCGGTGAGCATCATGGAATTGGTGATGGAGGAAGGTTGATAATGACGATGGCGATGATCTCCCCTCTCCGGAGCCCCGAACGGACTTCAGATCAGCCCTCCTGAGAGAGATTAGGGCTTGGCGGCGGCACCATATGTTAAACATCATAATTCTTCCTCTTCGATTTTTCTCTCCCCGAAAGTGAATATATGGAGTCAGGGGATACGTCGGTGGAGCAACAGGGGGCCCATGAGGCAGGGGGGCGCTGTAATGCCCCGGATGTAATACTTTCCCTTTTGGGTATATAATATATCTCCGGCTTCATCTATTTCCATTCCGGGTTCTTTGTCTTTCGGGGTTCGTCGTTTTGTTGTGTGCGTGTGTGGCATTCATTCATATCATGTAGACATGTGCATCGCATTGCATTTGTGTTGTCGGTTGCATCCGGTTCCACGTGTTCCTTCCCGTTGTCCGTTTCGCGTTCCAGAGCTCCCTCACGTGTCCGTGACGTCCCGTAGGCCTACTTTGTTGTTTGGGCGTGTAACGTTACCGGTGTGCTGCGAGGTTGTTGTGTGTGTGTTGTTGTTTTGTTGTGTGTAACCCGCCTCTCAAATCTCGTCACGTTTGGACTCCGTTGGCTATCCCATCCGTTATTCGTGTGGGTCCAAAGTGCCTTCACTTTGTGTCCCAGAAACACCCCTACTGCAGTCCCTACCTTCTCCTAGGCCCATCTAGACTACCCCCGCGATCGGATCCGTCGGATCGCGATCGGAGGGCTCCTAAACACCCATCCCCCCCTAACCCTAAAAACTGCTATATAATAGACCCTAGTCTATTTTGGGCATCTAGCTTCTTCCTCTAGATCCCTCCCCCTCATTATTCTCAGATCCACCAGCCACCCTAGGCCACTTGGCAAATCCCCTCCTGGAACCCCGCCGCCAGCGTCGAGGCACGGCGCCGCCGGTTCGCTCGAAGGGAGCGAGCCAGGTCTGATCAGATCGATCGATCTGGATCCGTGCCGCTCGGTCAACGCGCGAAGGCCGTTCCCTCGATCCTTCTGGCGCCAGCGACCGCGGACCACATCCCCGCGCCTCCGATCCACCGGCCTGTACACCTCCTCCCGCGCAGGACCACATCGCCTGGGCCGAGGCGCTCGGTAGGCCGCTCCCACGCCAGATCCCCATCGGGCCTCTTCGCCACCCCGCAGCTTCAGCGCCGGACGCCAGCGCCTCCTCCCGTCGCTCAGGCCGCCTCCCGATCGGGTGGGCCTCGCCTCAGCCATCGCCCTCCAGCGCCGCGTCGCCAGCGTCGCCAGGTGGGCCGGCCGCTCTCCCGCACCACTCCGCTCGGGCCAGGAGCCTCCACCGGCCCGACTCGCCAGGCCGGCCCGAGGCCTCTTCAGCGCCAGCCGTCCCGCGTCCCGCCGCCTGGGCCGCCCCAGCCGGGCCGTCGCCAGCCTCGCGCGGGCCCGAGGCCTCCGGGCCTCCAGGCCGCTCCACCGCTCAGATCTGCTTCAGCCCCGAGCCCATCTCCACCTGTTCAGATCTAGGTTGACCCAAAAAACCCTAGATCTAGTTGTTGTTTTAATCTGTGATGCAATGTTCATCTGTGGATAACTTTGTGTGTGCTTGTCCGTTTCGCGCAAATAGCATGTCTAGACGTTCGTGGTGACTAGCACTACGTTTTATCTTTTAGTGTCATGCATGTTAGAGATCATCTAGGTGCTTGTTTTGCTGTTGCAAGAGTGCATCGTGATATAAACTGCTGCTATGTGATGTATTTATGCCATCTTTGCCATGTGATATCTTTTAGCTCGTTTGTCCGAATGATGCAAATGACATGTCCACGTGTTCGTCTTGCCATGCTCTACATGTTGTATGTGATAGGTTGCATGATAGATTTATTCTTGCCATGTATATCATCGTTGCAAAGTGCCATGTGGCTGTGATGTTGTTTCACTTGTTATGAAATGCCATCTTGTTGAGCTCGTTGCTATCGTTGTGTTTACCTCAATGATGCATGCTTGTGTGTTTCGGGATCACCATCATGTGTACTTTGATGAGGTGCTTACCACTTGCCATGTTTAGTTTCGAGGTGACTTAAACATGCTCTTTTATATGCCATGATGAATTGTTGTTTTAGGACTTAGTGGTTTTTCACTAAGTCTGAAATCTGTAACGTTCCGATGCCATGTTCGTGTGATGTTCTAGGACAAACCATGTTAGTTTTGGAGTGGATCTTGATTGTTCCTTGTAGTATATATTGTTGGCTTTCCATTCATGTCCTCACATGTCTATTTAAGTGGCTGTAGCATGTTTATCTTTTGCTCCAGAGTTTCAATAAAATTCTGCTGCCAGAATTTTATTGTCAAGTTCAATATGTCCGAGCTCATTGCTATTGAACCGTGACTCCTTTGAGGGTGCACCTTTGGACTTAGTTGCTGTAGTATATGTCTAGTTTGTGTTCATGTCCTTTGCCATGTTGTTTGAGTGCTGTAGCTTAATTATTTTGAGCTCCGAAGTTGCTATGTTGCTGTAATTTTCAGCTTTCGCTCATTTCTTGTTTCGGGCATAACTTTTAGCCCGTAACTCCGATTTCAGCGAATCTTATATGAAACTTGATTGATTTTCTGTGTAGATTAATAATATCAGATTGTTACCAGGTTTTGAGGTGTTTTGCTTGAGTGCTATTTTTTCCGTGCTCCGTGTGCATCCATCATGCATCCATCATTTTCGAGTGCGCATTGCATCTTGTTGATTTGTGCTTGGTGTGATTGTTTTGTTTAGAGCCGGAAGCAGAGTCCGAGTTCGAGTACGAGCACGAGGTTTCCAACGAGGTTGAGCACGAGGACCCTTCTTACGATCCGAACGACTTCTCTTCAGGCAAGATGACCGAACCCCGATAACACTACTATCTTTGCCTATTGCTAGTAGTTCCGCTCTATAGTTTTGCCTCGATGCCCTTGATCTTCTTGTCAGCCTCCTACTTGTAACCATTGCACTGTTTAACCAACCTACCTATGCAAACCGTTGCTTGGCTAAGTACGCTTCGCTCAGCCCTTCTTATAGCATTGCTAGTTGCAGGTGAAGATCGAAGATGCTTGCTTCATGTTGAAGTTTGGTTGGGTTTTATCACACTATATAAATGCTTAAAAATGAAATCATCTATATATTGGCAAGGGTGGAAGGCTAAGCCTTTTGCTTGGTGATTTGTTCCACTCATGCCGTTAGGAACCGTATAAGCCGGTGTTATGTTCCTTGATTATGCGTTCCTAACACGGTTGGGGTGTATGGGACCCCCTCGATAAACCGCTAAGTGCTAAGTCTTTTCCAGCAAGTCCCAACATTGGTACTATTTGCCTAATAACAAACTAAACTTGCATAGGGAGTTATAAACCCTTTTTCTTAATCAACAACCCCGGGCCAGTGCTCCACATGAGTGTTGGTCCGAAACGGGGAGTCTGCGGGGCCACCTCAAGGAAACTCGAGGTTTGGTAAAAACCTGTAGAATCTCCCATCCGGTCGTGTCCTGAGACTTAGATACGCGCGGCTACTATCAGGGTGTCGACACGCCGGGAGGATTTGCTGGATTAGCCTTACCTTAGTTCGGTATATCTTGAGCACGGGATTCCGAGAATACTCGGGTCTTCCCACTTTGGAGTTGCGACTCCGCGGATCGTGGGCTTGTAATGGGTCAAGTTGGAACACCCCTGCAGGGTTTGAACTTTCGAAAGCCGTGCCCGTGGTTATGTGGCAGATGGGAGCTTGTTAATATCCGGCTGTAGATAACTTGACACAATGTTTCTAATACACTACCAGCGTGTGTTCCGTGACCGTCAATTTCCGAATAGGGATTCGGGAGTTGAACACGGAGGGGTTATGTTTGTGGAGCTTGTAGCTAGGATCACTTCGTGATCACTTCTCGCCGAGGCTTTCTCTTCTCGCTCTCACTCACGTAAGCTAGTTGCTAGTTGCTGCTGCAGACACTTATTCTTTTCTTCAGCCTTATCCTCTCCCAAGGCTTAAATAGTCTTGTTACCCGGGAACGGGATTGCTGAGTCCTCTGTGGCTCACAGTTACTTCACCACACCAGATGCAGGTCCAGTTGTGAGCTATCCAGGTGATGGCACCGAGCTGGATTGGGAGTACGACGAGGAGCGTAGTCGGTACTATGTTCGATATCCGGATGATCAGTAGTGGAGACTCCTACTAGGATTCGATCCGCCTGTGGTTTATTTATCTAAGTTTGGTATCTTGACATTTGGATTTTGCCCTTAGAGGGTTGTGATATTCTTAATGTATGATGTTTGAGACATGAATTGTATTTGTGTGACGTGGCGAGTGTAAGCCAACTATTTATGTTTACAATCCCCTCTTTTACATGAGTTGTGCAAAGATTACCAAACTTGAGATCATTCTAGGATGGACTTATGCCTTTAAGTCGTGCCTCGACACGTAGGAGGTATAACTCCATCCTGGGCATTACAAGTTGGTATTCAGAGCCTTCTCCGACCTAGGAGCCCCCACTGTTTGATCGAATCGTTGAAGGTCGAGTCTAGGCACACACTGAAAAACTTTTTGATTCCTATATTATATCGGAGAGTAGGATTTCTTTGCTTCTCATCTCCTTTCTCTCTGGTGAGGACTCCTGACGACTACTCTTGTCTCTCCTATCTTCAAAAATTGCACCAATTTTTTTTTAGGAATCCCGCGAGTATTCTGGGATTGTTTCGATGTTCTTGTGACGAGAATATTGTTCTCGATGCCTCCTGACATTAGGGGTTGTGGCAGTGTCCCGGGGAGTTGAGCTTCGGGGTATTGTCGTCACAAGCATATCGCGGCAGTACTAAATACTTAAGACGGCCGACATCGAAAATCTCTCCTATACGGCCAGTGGCAAGATAACCCCGACATCACCCAGTACTGGGGAGGTAGTTCGGGAGTATTGCCATAGCTTGTTATAGTGGATGCTTTTCGAAGGTCTGAGGTACACAGTTTCCGAGAAAGACTGGTTATGTGTTGAAGGATGGATACACCTGGATGTAGGTTTAGAGTTGATTGCGCGGTGCTTCCCGTGTATCCCCAACACCTGATTGCATAACTGGAATCTTTCGGAAATTTATAGGTGGGTTTATCCAGTAGATCGTAGGCATTCTTCCAACGGATGCAGGTTAGTGAGTTCGGGGTTCTACATTGAGTGAAGGGGTTATATGACCGATGTTCCGATCAGGAGTTGCATCTTAAAGGGTCCTTGGCTATGCTGATCCGGGGATTGCAAAACCTTTTCGTAACGCGTTCATATGCTTTCAGCACAAAGATGTTAGAACGAAGCTCCTATCTTGTGTTTGTTCCCGTCTGTACCTTGTTGTTTTCTTATTTTATCCTTTTGTCCCCTATGTGGCTTCTCGTGAAGATTGATGTTATCATTTAACTGAGAATTTCATTCGTTCTTATTGTTCGAATGATAATTGTGAAGACTTGTTGCAATTCATGCCATTGATTCAGCTTATACCATTTGTCAATCAATTGCTGATTCGTGGTCATCTCTTACAGGATGGCTCCGAAAAAGGTTCCCAACGCTAACCCAGAGGTGGAAGAGGTCCCAGATCGTCCTCCTTCCCCTCCTCCTCCGCCTGAGGCTTGGAGAGCGATTATGCAGACTACAGCTCAGAACACCCAGTTGTTGATGCAGATGATGCAGCAGATGCAAGCTAATCAAGCTAATAAGGGTGTTCCAGGGAATCAAGGCAACTTCTTCAACCAGCAGCACCATGCTACTCTCAACCAGTTCTTGGCCAACAATCCTAAAGCTTTCAGTTACTGTGTCGACCCTCTTGATGCTGAAGATTGGTTAACCAATATAAAGAAGCATTTTGAGTGCAGTAACATGAAGGAAGATGATTATGTGAAGTTTGCAGCCTTCCAACTCAAAGATCAAGCAGCTGACTGGTGGCAGCAGTACAAAGACTCCAGGCCAGGTCAAGTGATCTCTTGGGAGAATTTCTGCAAGGATTTTCGCTCGCACCACATTCCAACAAGTGTCATCGAGGGCATGCGTGAGCAATTCTGCAACCTGAAGCAGGGCTCTATGACAGTCTATCAGTATAATGTCAAGTTCCAAAACCTCGCCCGCTATGCTAAGCAAGACATTCCTGATGCCAAGAGTAAAATCTACCAGTTCCGTGGAGGTCTCAAAGATGAACTCCAGCTTGCTCTCACCTTGTTCGAGCCCGATGAATTCGACAAGTTCTATAACATGGCTTTGAAACAAGAAGCAGCTCAGCTCAAGATGGAGGCTTCTAAGAAGAGAATTCGAGATGCCGTTCACTCTTCCTCATCGTCTCAGATGGTCTCGGAGCATTAGAAATTCTGGCTTCCTCCTCCTCCAGTAATTCGAGCTCCATACAACAACTCCAACAACTCCAACAACTCCAACTACAAGAACTCTAGTGCACGTGGTTTCTCCCACCCACCCAACCCGAGCAACCAGTCGAAGAAGCAGTTTCAGTCTCAAGGCTCCAAGTCAAGTGGCTCTCATTTCCGTCCTCTCTCAGAAGTGACTTGCAACAAATGCACTCAGAAAGGTCACTATGCCAACAGATGCCCGAACCCGAAGCGTCTTCCACCTCCTCCACCTGTCGGTACCGCTATGGTCAAGCATGATCCAAAGGCAGCAAGGGTCAATCTGATGAATGCAGCACAAGCGGAGAATTCTTCTGATGTCATTTTGGGTAACCTTCCAGTGAACTCTATCCCTGCTAAAGTTTTATTTGATTCGGGTGCTTCATGCTCTTTCATGTCTCAACCATTTGCATCCAAGCATAATGTTGACATCCAAAGTCTGCCTCAGAAGTTGCAAGTTATTTCTCCGGGGAGACGTATGTCTTCCAACATATATGCTCCGGATGTATCTATTCGCATGGGTGATTATCGATTTTTGGCTTCTCCGGTGATTCTCGGCAATTCCGACATCGACCTCATCCTCGGAATGGATTGGCTTTCTCAGCATGATGCTCACATTGATTGTGCTCAAAAGGAAGTCAAGATGACTCATTCTGATGAAGATGTGATTATCTTCGCCTCCAGGGATAACACTATCAGGCTTTTCTCTCTCAGTGATAAGGGCGAAATTAATGCCATATCTCAAATTCCGGTGGTGAAAGAATATCAAGACGTCTTTCCTGAAGAACTTCCAGGCATGCCTCCACACCGTCAGGTGGAATTTGTCATTGAACTCGAGCCGGGTACTGAGCCAGCATGCCGGCGTCCGTACAAGCTCTCTCCGGATGAATTGAAGGAATTGAAGAAGCAGCTTGATAAACAGGAGAGTATGGGTCTCATCAGGCCTAGTACGTCTCCATGGGGCTGTGGTGTCTTATTTGTCAAGAAGAAAGATGGCACGGAGCGTCTCTGTGTTGATTACCGGCCATTGAACAAGAAGACGATTAAGAACAAATATCCGCTCCCCAACATCAACGAACTCTTTGAGCAGCTCAAAGGAGCTAAAGTGTTCTCTAAGCTTGACCTCCGAATGGGCTATCATCAAATTCGCATTCGCGAGGAAGACATTCCCAAGACGGCCTTCAGAACGAGCTACGGTTCATACGAGTATACCGTCATGTCCTTCGGTCTCGCCAATGCTCCTCCTACCTTTTCGAGGATGATGCATTACATCTTCAACCCCTATACTGGCGAGTTTGTGCTTGTGTATCTGGATGATATTCTGGTGTTTTCCAAGAATGAAGAAGATCACGAAAAGCACTTACGTCTGGTTCTTGATCGACTCCGAGAGCATAAATTCTATGCCAAGTTCTCCAAGTGCGAGTTTTGGCTCGATAAGGTTTTGTACCTGGGCCACATCATCTCAGCTGACGGCATTGCGGTTAATCCCGAGAAACTTGAAGCAATTGTCAACTGGGAAGCTCCTCAGAACGTCAAGCAGCTCCGCAGTTTTCTGGGTCTTGCCAGCTATTGCAGAAGGTTCGTTGAGAACTTCTCCAAGATTGCCAAGCCTCTTTCCAACTTGCTTAAGAAGAATGTCAAATACTTTTGGTCTCCAGAGTGTGAAGTGGCATTCAAAACTCTCAAAGAAAAGCTTGTCTCTGCTCCAGTTCTGACTCCTCCAGATGAATCCAAGCCCTATGAAGTATTCTGTGATGCTTCTCTTCAAGGTCTTGGTGGTGTGCTTATGCAAGATAAGAGAATTGTGGCATACACTTCTCGGCAGCTCAAGCCAAGTGAGAAGAACTATCCCACACATGATCTCGAGCTAACAGCTGTGGTACATGCTCTGATTACGTGGAGACATCTGTTGTTGGGCAGAAAGGTCGACATCTTCACTGATCACAAGAGCTTGAAGTACATCTTCACACAGCCGCATCTGAACCTCCGCCAGACTCGTTGGGTTGAAATGATCCAAGAGTATAATCCCAGCATTGAATACACTCCTGGCAAGGCGAATGTGATTGCAGATGCTTTGAGCAGAAAGGCATATTGCAACAGCCTTCTTATCAAGCCGTACCAGCCTGAGCTTTGTGAAGCATTCAGAAAACTCAACCTTCAAGTTGTTCCGCAGGGTTTTCTTGCAAATCTCCAAATTGCTCCTACCTT
Organism: Secale cereale; assembly: GCA_902687465.1. Classification (NCBI taxonomy): domain Eukaryota; kingdom Viridiplantae; phylum Streptophyta; class Magnoliopsida; order Poales; family Poaceae; genus Secale; species Secale cereale. Next base: position 99,229,066 of record LR738715.1, read on the forward strand.
GGAAGATCAAGTCCGTGAGGCCCAACTCAGTGATACCATGGTGAAGAAGGTGAAACATGCTATTGCTAAGGGCATTCCGAAATACAAGTGCTTCCGTGTTGATGAGAGAGATACCTTGTTCTTCGAGGACAGACTCGTTGTTCCCAAAGGTGATCTCAGGAAGCTCATAATGGAAGAAGCTCATGATTCTCTCCTTTCCATTCATCCTGGCAGTTCCAAGATGTATCAAGATCTCAAGCAGTCTTACTGGTGGACACGCATGAAAAGGGAGATTGCCCAATTCGTGAACGAATGTGATGTTTGCAGAAGAGTGAAAGCAGAACATCAACGTCCAGCCGGTCTTCTCCAACCTCTTCCTATCCCCGAGTGGAAGTTCGACCACATTGAAATGGACTTCATTACTGGTTTTCCTAAATCCAAGCGAGGAAATGATGCTATCTTTGTGGTGATTGACAAGCTTACCAAAGTCGCTCACTTCCTGCCAGTCAAAGAATCAATCAATGCAGCTCAATTGGCAGAGCTGTACACTTCCAGAATTGTGTCCCTACATGGCATTCCTCAAGTTATATCCTCAGACCGTGGAAGTTTGTTCACTTCAAGGTTCTGGGACTCCTTTCAGTCCGCCATGGGCACTAAGATCAGGTTCAGCACTGCTTTTCACCCTCAGACTAGTGGTCAAGTCGAGCGTGTGAATCGGATTCTAGAAGACATGCTCAGAGCCTGTGTCATATCCTTCGGCACGAAATGGGAAGACTGCCTTCCATTTGCCGAGTTCTCTTACAACAACAGCTTTCAAGCAAGTGCAGGCAAAGCTCCGTTTGAAATCCTCTATGGCAGAAAGTGCCGTACCCCTCTCAACTGGTCCGAAACAGGCGAACATCAACTTCTTGGCAATGACTTGATCTCAGAAGCCGAAGAAATGTGCAAAGTCATACGTGAGAATCTCAAGGCCGCTCAGTCGCGCCAGAAGAGCTACTATGACGGCAAGCATCGAGATTTGGCATTCAACATTGATGATCATGTCTATCTCCGTGTGTCTCCGATGAAAGGCACCCAAAGATTCGGTATCAAAGGAAAGCTTGCTCCTAGATACGTCGGGCCTTTCAAGATTCTTGGCAAAAGAGGCGATCTAGCCTATCAACTTGAGCTCCCCCCAAACTTCGCCAATGTTCATGATGTCTTCCATGTGTCTCAACTTCGCAAATGCTTCAAGGCACCTGAGCGCATGATTCTGTTTGAAGAGATTGATCTTCAACAAGACCTGTCCTACCGAGAGCACCCCGTTGCCATTCTCGAAGAAACCGAACGCAAGACCCGCAAAAAGTCCATCAAATTTCTGAAAGTCAAGTGGTCACATCACACCGACCGAGAAGCTACCTGGGAACGAGAAGATCATCTTCGTTCCGAGTACCCTTCCTTTTTCCATCCCTAGATCTCGGGACGAGATCTTTTTGTAGTAGAGGAGAATTTGTAATGCCCCAGATGTAATACTTTTCCTTTTGGGTATATAATATATCTCCGGCTTCATCTATTTCCATTCCGGGTTCTTTGTCTTTCGGGGTTTGTCGTTTTGTTGTGTGCGTGTGTGGCATTCATTCATATCATGTAGACATGTGCATCGCATTGCATTTGTGTTGTCGGTTGCATCCGGTTCCACGTGTTCCTTCCCGTTGTCCGTTTCGCGTTCCGGAGCTCCCTCACGTGTCCGTGACGTCCCGTAGGCCTACTTTGTTGTTTGGGCGTGTAACGTTACCGGTGTGCCGCGAGGTTGTTGTGTGTGTTGTTGTTTTGTTGTGTGTAACCCGCCTCTCAAATCTCGTCGCGTTTGGACTCCGTTGGCTATCCCATCCGTTATTCGTGTGGGTCCAAAGTGCCTTCACTTTGTGTCCCAGAAACACCCCTACTGCAGTCTCTACCTTCTCCTAGGCCCATCTAGACTACCCCCGCGATCGGATCCGTCGGATCGCGATCGGAGGGCTCCTAAACACCCATTCCCCCCTAACCCTAAAAACTGCTATATAATAGACCCTAGTCTATTTTGGGCATCTAGCTTCTTCCTCTAGATCCCTCCCCCTCATTATTCTCAGATCCACCAGCCACCCTAGGCCACTTGGCAAATCCCCTCCTGGAACCCCGCCGCCAGCGTCGAGGCACGGCGCCGCCGGTTCGCTCGAAGGGAGCGAGCCAGGTCAGATCAGATCGATCGATCTGGATCCGCGCCGCTCGGTCAACGCGCGAAGGCCGTTCCCTCGATCCTTCTGGCGCCAGCGACCGCGGACCACATCCCCGCGCCTCCGATCCACCGGCCCATACACCTCCTCCCGCGCAGGACCACATCGCCTGGGCCGAGGCGCTCGGTAGGCCGCTCCCACACCAGATCCCCATCGGGCCTCTTCGCCACCCCGCAGCTTCAGCGCCGGACGCCAGCGCCTCCTCCCGTCGCTCAGGCCGCCTCCCGATCGGGTGGGCCTCGCCTCAGCCATCGCCCTCCAGCGCCGCGTCGCCAGCGTCGCCAGGTGGGCCGGCCGCTCTCCCGCACCACTTCGCTCGAGCCAGGAGCCTCCACCGGCCCGACTCGCCAGGCCGGCCCGAGGCCTCTTCAGCGCCAGCCGTCCCGTGTCCCGCCGCCTGGGCCGCCCCAGCCGGGCCGTCGCCAGCCTCGCGCGGGCCCGAGGCCGCCGGGCCTCAAGGCCGCTCCACCGCTCAGATCTGCTTCAGCCCCGAGCCCATCTCCACCTGTTCAGATCTAGGTTGACCCAAAAAACCCTAGATCTAGTTGTTGTTTTAATCTGTGATGCAATGTTCAACTATGGATAACTTTGTGTGTGCTTGTCCGTTTCGCGCAAATAGCATGTCCAGACGTTCGTGGTGACTAGCACTACGTTTTATCTTTTAGTGTCATGCATGTTAGAGATCATCTAGGTGCTTGTTTTGCTGTTGCAAGAGTGCATCGTGATATAAACTGCTGCTATGTGATGTTTTTATGCCATCTTTGCCATGTGATATCTTTTAGCTCGTTTGTCCGAATGATGCAAATGACATGTCCACGTGTTCGTCTTGCCATGCTCTACATGTTGTATGTGATAGGTTGCATGATAGATTTATTCTTGCCATGTATATCATCGTTTCAAAGTGCCATGTGGCTGTGATGTTGTTTCACTTGTTATGAAATGCCATCTTGTTGAGCTCGTTGCTATCGTTGTGTTTACCTCAATGATGCATGCTTGTGTGTTTCGGGATCACCATCATGTGTACTTTGATGAGGTGCTTACCACTTGCCATGTTTAGTTTCGAGGTGACTTAAACATGCTCTTTTATATGCCATGATGAATTGCTGTTTTAGGACTTAGTGGTTTTTCACTAAGTCTGAAATCTGTAACGTTCCGATGCCATGTTCGTGTGATGTTCTAGGACAAACCATGTTAGTTTTGGAGTGGATCTTGATTGTTCCTTGTAGTATATATTGTTGGCTTTCCATTCATGTCCTCACATGTCTATTTAAGTGGCTGTAGCATGTTTATCTTTTGCTCCAAAGTTTCAATAAAATTCTGCTGCCAGAATTTTATTGTCAAGTTCAATATGTCCGAGCTCATTGATATTGAACCGTGACTCCTTTGGGGGTGCACCTTTGGACTTAGTTGCTGTAGTATATGTCTAGTTTGTGTTCATGTCCTTTGCCATGTTGTTTGAGTGCTGTAGCTTAATTATTTTGAGCTCCGAAGTTGCTATGTTGCTGTAATTTTCAGCTTTCGCTCATTTCTTGTTTCGGGCATAACTTTTAGCCCGTAACTCCGATTTCAGCGAATCTTATATGAAACTTGATTGATTTTCTGTGTAGATTAATAATATCAGATTGTTATCAGGTTTTGATGTGTTTTGCTTGAGTGCTATTTTTTCCGTGCTCCGTGTGCATCCTTAGTGCATCCATCATGCATCCATCATTTTCGAGTGCGCATTGCATCTTGTTGATTTGTGCTTGGTGTGATTGTTTTGTTTAGAGCCGGAAGCAGAGTCCGAGTTCGAGTACGAGCACGAGGTTTCCAACGAGGTTGAGCACGAGGACCCTTCTTACGATCCGAACGACTTCTCTTCAGGCAAGATGACCGAACCCCGATAACACTACTATCTTTGCCTATTGCTAGTAGTTCCGCTCTATAGTTTTGCCTCGATGCCCTTGATCTTCTTGTCAGCCTCCTACTTGTAACCATTGCACTGTTTGACCAACCTACCTATGCAAACCGTTGCTTGGCTAAGTACGCTTCGCTCAGCCCTTCTTATAGCATTGCTAGTTGCAGGTGAAGATCGAAGATGCTTGCTTCATGTTGAAGTTTGGTTGGGTTTTATCACACTATATAAATGCTTAAAAATGAAATCATCTATATATTGGCAAGGGTGGAAGGCTAAGCCTTTTGCTTGGTGATTTGTTCCACTCATGCCGTTAGGAACCGTATAAGCCGGTGTTACGTTCCTTGATTATGCGTTCCTAACACGGTTGGGGTGTATGGGACCCCCTCGATAAACCGCTAAGTGCTAAGTCTTTTCCAGCAAGTCCCAACATTGGTACTATTTGCCTAATAACAAACTAAACTTGCATAGGGAGTTATAAACCCTTTTTCTTAATCAACAACCCCGGGCCAGTGCTCCACATGAGTGTTGGTCCGAAACGGGGAGTCTGCGGGGCCACCTCAAGGAAACTCGAGGTTTGGTAAAAACCTGTAGAATCGCCCATCCGGTCGTGTCCTGAGACTTAGATACGCGCGGCTACTATCAGGGTGTCGACACGCCGGGAGGATTTGCTGGATTAGCCTTACCTTAGTTCGGTATATCTTGAGCACGGGATTCCGAGAATACTCGGGTCTTCCCACTTTGCAGTTGCGACTCCGCGGATCGTGGGCTTGTAATGGGTCAAGTTGGAACACCCCTGCAGGGTTTGAACTTTCGAAAGCCGTGCCCGCGGTTATGTGGCAGATGGGAGCTTGTTAATATCCGGTTGTAGATAACTTGACACAATGTTTCTAATACACTACCAGCGTGTGTTCCGTGACCGTCAATTTCCGAATAGGGATTCGGGAGTTGAACACAGAGGGGTTATGTTTGTGGAGCTTGTAGCTAGGATCACTTCGTGATCACTTCTCGCCGAGGCTTTCTCTTCTCGCTCTCACTCACGTAAGCTAGTTGCTAGTTGCTGCTGCAGACACTTATTCTTTTCTTCAGCCTTATCCTCTCCCAAGGCTTAAATAGTCTTGTTACCCGGGAACGGGATTGCTGAGTCCTCTGTGGCTCACAGTTACTTCACCACACCAGATGCAGGTCCAGTTGTGAGCTATCCAGGTGATGGCACCGAGCTGGATTGGGAGTACGACGAGGAGCGTAGTCGGTACTATGTTCGATATCCGGATGATCAGTAGTGGAGACTCCTACTAGGATTCGATCTGCCTGTGGTTTATTTATCTAAGTTTGGTATCTTGACATTTGGATTTTGCCCTTAGAGGGTTGTGATATTCTTAATGTATGATGTTTGAGACATGAATTGTATTTGTGTGACGTGGCGAGTGTAAGCCAACTATTTATGTTTACAATCCCCTCTTTTACATGAGTTGTGCAAAGATTACCAAACTTGAGATCATTCTAGGATGGACTTATGCCTTTAAGTCGTGCCTCGACACGTAGGAGGTATAACTCCATCTTGGGCATCACAGGCGCGCCCAGGGGGGCGCCCCCCACCCTCATGGACAGGGTGTGGGCCCCTTGGCTTGGTTCTTTCCGTAGATATTTTTTATATATTCCAAAATAATTCTTCGTTGATTTCAGGTCATTCCGAGAACTTTTATTTCTGCACAGAAATAACACCATGGCAGTTCTGTTGAAAACAACGTCAGTCCGGGTTAGTTTCATTCAAATCATGCAAGTTAGAGTCAAAAACAAGGGCAACAGTGTTTGGAAAAGTAGATACGTTGGAGACGTATCACACACCTTGGTCATATTGTCGCGATGCTTAGGCGAAGCCCTACGACGGTAACTTCATCAAAACCGTCACCATGCCATCGTGTTGACGAAACTCTCCCTCGGCCTCAACAGGATCAAGAGTTTGAGAGACGTCACTGAGCTGAACGTGTGCAAATCGCGGAGGTGCGGTGCGTTTGGTGTTTGATCGGTTGGATCGCGAATTCTTTTGACTACATCAACCGTGTTACTAAGCGCTTCCACTTTCGGTCTACGAGGATACATGGACACACTCTCCCGCTCGTTGCTATGCTTCAGCTAGATAGATCTTGCATGTTCGTAGGATTTTTTTGAAATACTATGTTTCCTAACAAGTTTTTATTATATCCTTCTTGGATATCTATCACTTTGGGACTAATTTTCATGTGTTGCTTTTGATAAGCTCAAACAAATATAAGTGAAGATCATGAGCATGATTTTTCTTCATTCTCTTAAAATAATATAAGTGAAGCAAGAGAGAATTTCTTTAAAATTTACTAACTCTCAAATAAATCTAAGTGAAGCAAGAGAGTATTTCTTCAAAAATACTAAGCGCAACGTGCTCAAAAAGATACAAGTGCAGCACCAGAGCAAGTTCTTAGCTCATAAAAAATTAAGTGAAGCATAGAGAGCTATCCTAACAAGTCATGACATAATTTTGGCTCTCTTGAATAAGTGTGTACAGCAAGGATTGATGACTTAAAAAGCAAAAAAAAACAAGCAAAGACTCATATCATACAATATGTTCCAAGCAAAACACATATCATGTGATGAATAAAAATATAGTTTCAAGTGAAATACCGATAGTTGTTGGAAGAAAGCGGGGATACCACTCGGGGGCATCCCTAAGCTTAGTTGGTTGCTCATTTTTGGATAATAGCTTGGGATGCCAGGGCATCCCCAAGCTTAGGATCTTCTATCCTTCCTTCATCCATCGTAAGATGATCCAAAACTTGAAAACTTCAATCACGCAAAACTCAACAACACCTTCGTGAGATCCGTTAGTATAAGAAAGCAAATCACTACTATAAGTACTATATCAAACCAATTCATATTTTGTTTTTGTATTATATCTACTGTATTATGACTTTTCTATGGCAAAAACTCATCAAAGAAAACCATAGAGCCATCAAAATAAGCACACAACACAAAGAAAACAAAATCTGTCAAAAATAGAACAATCTGTAGTAATCAGGAAATTTCGAATACTTCCGGAACTCTAAAAATCTTGAAAAAAATAGGAACACGTGGGAAATTTGTATATTAATCTTCTACAAAAACAATCAAATGAAAATCACTTTTCTATTAAAAATGAACTGTTTGTGATTAGGCAAGAAAACATAAACGGTTCAATATAACAAGATGTGTGTGATACGCGGCAAACAGGTTTGTAATCAGAAATGTGTGCGAAGACCGATAATAACACAGATGATTGCTTCTAATAAGATGTATGTGATATGCTCTGTCTACACAACATCTATTGGCCATTGTGGGACGGGCGGTCATCCGGATACGCCATAAGGATGCGAAGAGGCATTCCTATCAGCAAGGACTAGTTGTTCCACGAGTAGCTTATGTAAGAAAACTATCAAGTTAAGTGTGCTCAGGCTGGATCAGCCATCAGATGGGTGACTGGATGGGAAGTTGTGTTAATGTTAAATTAACTGTTAGGATGGGTCATTTCGGTCAAATTACCGAAATGCCCCATTCCCTCAGATAATTTAACCTCAAGGTCCTTGTTTTTTTAACACATGTTAAAGAAGGTCTACCGCATTACTTTTTGACAATGTGCGATACGTGGGATACAGTTGATCCATCCGACCTGTTTGTGATGGAATAGGCCGTGTGTGTTGTGGGCAAACACTTGCTAGTATTCAACAATTTGGGATTGATGAATTCATCACTGACGGGTTTCCTAGTGTGGTCCGTGTTATCTCATCATCATCTACTTCTTGTGCTAGCTCGATGTTCCTTCTATCTTAAGTTTTCATTAATTGATGGCATTTTATGAACACGCCACCATTTCCCGCCATTTCCTCACATGTTTCCCGCCACCCTGCTATATTGCGCAGAGGCGACGCGCGACGCACGAAGGCGACAAGCGCATCCTGTAGCACATCCAACTTTTCCAAGCATGCCAACCCAGCAAAGCATCGCCTCTACCATCAACCTCGTCGACAAGGAAAACGAGCAGGCGCCATGGCCCGTCGAGGCCGAGGCGCTTCCCGGCAACGCGATGGACGATGTCGTGATGCGCATCATCGCCAAGGTTGAGCAGACCTTTGGCGCATGGCGCTTGAGCGCCGCGGATCAAGATAGGCATGTCAGCGCCGACAGGCTGCAGCTCGCCGCACAACATGATCGATGGCGTGCCGCAGAGCAAGCTAGGCACGTCCACGCTGACAGGCCGGGCTCGCCGCATGGCGAGACCGTTGGAGCGCCGTAGAGCGAGAGGCGCGGCGCGCCGCACAGCAAGAGCGGATCCATCGGCGCTTGCCTGCTGTGGACACGGCGTCGCAGTTGGGTACACGTCCCGTCAGTACCCCCATACCTCGCCAGGAGTGGGCAGAGGCCCTCAGTGCCGTACTTGCACCAGAGGTCGGCCACGTCGTACTTGCACGGGACGCCCGCCGCACCGTTCGCATGGGTGCCGTCGTTCGCCTTGTCCACGGCCCGCTGGATGCCAACGTGCTGGTCCGTAGGCTCGACCGCCTCCTTGGCCCAGGTGTCCACCTGGGCGCAGTAGAGGAACATGGCCGTTGCATCCTCGAGCTAGTGATCTTCGATGACATAGCCAACTTGGAGCTCGAGATCGCGCTCCAGATGTACCGCGAGCGTGTCGACCACTTGGACGAACGCCTGCACGAGTTCAGGCAGAGCCAAGAGCTACCCTAGGCAAGGGCTACTGGTCATAGTCTCATGGACGCGTTTTATTTTGTTGAGTCGTTTCAACGTGGATAGCTATGTATTCACAGCAATCATAGTATTGCTCTGTTTATTCCTCTGTTTCAATGTGTGTACTCTTTTTTTCGTTCTTATATGTTCTGTTTCAATGTGTGTGTATATGCTTTCCATTCTTTATATATATTAATTGTTCATTATTTCACCACGGAATATATATAATATCATCACATATACGTGATGATACTTAGCTACTAGGTACAATGAATAAAATTGAAAATGAACAATACTAAAACTAATAATCACTCCTGATAAGCGGCGTCATCCCAGCGCGGAGGCAGTACTCCGCCTCCTCCGCCTCGCAGCGCTTGACGTACCGATCTGCCTCTTGCTGGCGGACGAGCGTGGACGATCCTGCCATTTCGTTGGGTGCCCACCAGAGCTCCTCGTCGGCGGCACGCTGGAGCTTATCGACCCACCTCCACACAGCGATGAGGCGCCTAGCGCCATTGGCCTTACTTGCGAAGTACCCGTGTTCGTACACCTCCTCCGCACGACGACGTGCCTGCCCCCAAAGCTCCACCTTCTCCTTTTTCTAGGCGACATCACGGGCTTCACAGGCCGCCTGGTACCTGGCTTTCTCCTCTGCCATCTCCATCTTGAACGCCACTTGCCTGGCTTTCTCAGCCGACGACAGTGACTTCCACAGACAAAGATTGTACTGGCCCTAAAACCAATCCAATGTTGGGGGGTCCGGCGAAATCTCTTCCGGCGGCGCGTAGGGTTCCTCCTCGTCGCTACTCATCGAATGAGCGTCCTCGGGGGGCGGTGACTCCTCGTCGGCGCATGGGCATATCGGTGGCGCCATGGCAGAGCTTTGAGAGAGAGGGGGGCGGTTCTTGTTGGGGAACGTAGTATTTCAAAAAAAAACTTACGATCACACAAGATCTAACTAGGAGAAGCATATCAACGAGCGGGAGATTGTGTCTACATACCCTCGTAGACCGAAAGCACAAGTGTCTAGTGACCTGGTTGATGTAGTCAAACGTCTTCGCGATCTAACCGATCCAAGCACCGAACGTACGGCACCTCCGCGTTCAGCACACGTTCAGCTCGATGACGTCCCACGAGCTCTTGATCCAGTTGAGCGTCACGGGAGAGTTTTGCCAGCACGACAGCGTGGTGACGGTGATGATGAGGTTACCGACGCAAGGCTTCGCCTAAGCACTGCAACGATATGACTGAGGTGTGTATCTGTAGAGGGGGGCACCACACACGGCTAAAATTGATGTTTACTTGTGTGTCCTAGGGTGCCCTCTGCCCCCGTATATAAAGGAGCAAGGGGGAGGCCGGCCGGCCCCTATGGCGCGCCCAAGTAGAGCCACTCCTACTAGGAATAGGAATCCTATTCCTAGTAGGAGTCCACCAAGAGGGAGAGGGGGAAGGAAGGAGAGGGAGAGGGAGAAGGAAGGGTGCCCCCCTTTCCTTGTCCAATTCGGACCAAGGGGGAGGGGCGCCATTCCAGCACTGGCCGGACCTCTCTCTCTTTACTAAGGGCCCATGTGGCCCATTAGTTCCCCCAGGGGGGGGGGGTACCGATACCCCTCCAGCAGTCCGGTTTAATCCGAAATTCATCCGGAACACTTCCAGTGTCCGAATATAGTCATCCAATATATCAATATTTACGTCTCGACCATTTCGAGACTCCTCGTCATGTCCATGATCACATCCAGGACTCCGAACTACCTTCGGTGCATCAAAACGCATAAACTCATAATACCGATCGTCATCGAACGTTAAGCGCGGGGACCCTACGAGTTCGAGAACTATGTAGACATCACCGAGACTCATCTCCAGTAAATAACCAATAGCGAAACCTGGATGCTCATATTGGTTCCTACATATTCTATAAAGATCTTTATCGGTCAAACCGCATAACAACATACGTTGTTCCCTTTCTCATCGGTATGTTACTTGCCCGAGATTCGATCGTCGGTATCATCATACCTAGTTCAATCTCATCACCGACAAGTCTCTTTACTCATTCCGTAATACATCATCTCGTGACTAACTCATTAGTCATTTGCTTGCAAGGCTTATTATGATGTGTATTACCGAGAGGGCCCAGAGATACCTTTCCGACACTCGGAGTGACAAATCCTATTCTCAATCTATGCCAACACCACAAAGACCTTCGGAGACACCTGTAGAGCATCTTTATAATCACCGAGTTAAGTTGTGACGTATAATAGCACACAAGGTGTTCCTCCGGTAATCGGGAGTTGCATAATATCATAGTCATAGGAACATGTATAAGTCATGAAGAAAGCAATAGCAGTAAAACTAAACGATCAAGTTGCTAAGCTAACGGATGGGTCTTGTCCATCACATCGTTCTCCTAATGATATGACCCCGTTGATCAAATGACAACTCATGTCTACGGTTAGGAAACATAACCATCTTTGATTAACGAGCTAGTCTAGTAGAGGCATACTAGGGGCACTCTGTTTTGTCTATGTATTCACACGTGTACTAAGTTTACGGTTAATACAATTCTAGCATGAATAATAAACATTTATCATGATATAAGGAAATACAAACAACAACTTTATTATTGCCTCTAGGGCATATTTCCTTCAGTCTCCCACTTGAACTAGAGTCAATAATCTAGATTACATAGTAATGATTCTGACACCCATGGAGTCTTGGTGCTGATCATGTTTTGCTCGTGGAAGAGGCTTAGTCAACGGGTCTGCGATATTCAGATTCGTATGTATCTTGCAAATTTCTATGTCTCCCTCCTTGACTTGATCGCGGATGGAATTGAAGCGTCTCTCGATGTGCTTGGTTCTCTTGTGAGACCTGGATTCCTTCGCTAAGGCTATTGCTCCAGTGTTGTCACAAAAGATTTTCATTGGACCCGATGCACTAGGTATTACACCTAGATTGGATATGAAGTCCTTCATCCAGACTCCTTCATTTGCTGCTTCCGAAGCAGCGATGTACTCCACTTCACATGTGGATCCCGCCACGACGCTCTACTTGGAACTACACCAACTGACAGCTCCACCGTTCAATAAAAATACATATCCGGTTTGTGACTTAGAGTCATCCGGATCAGTGTCAAAGGTTGAATCAACGTAACCATTTACGACGAGCTCTTTGTCACCTCCATAAATGAGGAACACATCCTTTGTCCTTTTCAGGTACTTCAGGATGTTCTTGACCGCTGTCCAGTGACCCACTTCTGGATTACTTTGGTACCTCCCCGCTAAACTTATAGCAAGGCACACATCAGGTCTGGTACACAACATTGCATACATCATAGATCCTATGGTTGAGGCATAGGGAATAACTTTCATTTTCTCTCTATCTTCTGTAGTGGTCGGCCATTGAGTCTTACTCAACTTCACACCTTATAACACGGGCAAGAACCCTTTCTTTGATTGATCCATTTTGAACTTCTTCAAAACTTTATCAAGGTATGTGCTTTGTGAAAGTCCAATTAAGCGTCTTGATCTATCTCTATAGATCTTGATGCCTAATATATAAGCAGCTTCACCGAGGTCTTTCATTGAAAAATTCTTATTCAAGTATCCCTTTATGCCATCCAGAAATTCTATATCATTTCCAATCAACAATATGTCATCCACATATAATATCAGTAATGCTACAGAGCTCCCACTCACTTTCTTGTAAATATAGGCTTCTCCAAAAGTCCATATAAAACCATATGCTTTGATCACCTCATCAAAGTGTATATTCCAAACCTCGAGGCGCGAAATAGAATGCCAATCATGTGGGGGCCGGTTGGCTTGCCAGATCTTTACATTTTCTTTTTTGAACACCAGATATGTACATGGTCTAAAGATTTTTTAACTCGCACACAAGTACACAAAAATATGATTTTTCAAACCGTTATGGTTAGACGTCGCATGTAGATGTAGTTCAAATTTGAATTACGGTCATTAAATGGCTCGAAAAATCACTTAAATGTCTTTATAAGGTCAAATGAAGTCAGAAAGGGTTGGAAATTGATGACGTGGCTTTGAATTCTGCGTTTTGAACACACAAAAAATCTGGAGTTCAAATAAGTTCAAATAAATGAAATCCCTTTGTAACAAATGAGTTTTCGTCTGAAACCCTGATACTTCGAAAGAGATTGTCCATTTTGTACACGAAGTGTGTCTAGTTTTTGCCGTAACCCTCTCAACTTTTTAGCATATGCTATGTGGGTGAAATGATGATACCATGCCAACTTTCAACCTTTTCAAAGTTCATTTGTACTGCTTTTCAATTTCAGGGTCATTTAGTTTTAAAAAATTCAGTAAATGCATGAAAAATACCAAATGAAGTAAGAAAGGGTTGTAATTTGATAGTATGGCTCCGAATGGTTCATTTTGAACACACAAAAAGTCTGGAGTTCAAATAAGTTCAAAAAAATGAAATATCTTTGTAACAGATGAGTTGTCGTACGAAACCCTGATACTTCAAAAGAGATTGTCCATTTTGTACATGAAGTGCATCCAATTTTTGTTGTAACCATCTCATCTTTTTAGCACATGCTATGTGGGTGAACTGATGATACCATGCCAACTTTCAACCTTTTCAGAGTTCATTTGTAGTGCTTTTCAATTTAAGGGTCATTTACCTTTAAAAAATCAGTAAATGCATGACAAATACCAACTGAAGTTAGAAAGGGCTGGAAATTGATGATGTGGCTCTGAATAGTGCATTTTGAACACACAAAAAGTCTGGAGTTCAAATAAGTTCAAAAAACTCAAATACCTTTGTAACAGATGTGTTCTCGTATGAAACCCTGATACTTCGAAAGAGATTGTCCATTTTGTACACGAAGTGCGCATCCAGTTTATGCTGTAACCCTCTCATCTTTTTAGCACATGCTATGTGGGTGAAATGATGATTCCATGCCTACTTTCAACCTTTTCAGAGTTCATTTGTCATGCTTTTCAATTTCAGGGTCATTTAGCTGGAAAAAAATCTGTAAATGCATGAAAAATATCAAATGAAGTCAGAGAGGGTTAAAAATCGATGATGTGGCTTTGAATGGTGCATTTTGAACACACAAAAAGTCTGGAGTTCAAATAAGTTCAAAAAAATGAAATCCCATTGTAACAGATGAGTTTTCGTGCGAAACCCTCATACTTCGAAAGAGATTGTCCATTTTATACACGAAGCGCATCCAGCTTTTGCCGTAACCCTCTCAACTTTTTAGCACAATCTATGTGGGTGAAATGATGATACCATGCCAACTTTCAACCTTTTCAGAGTTCATGTGTAATACTTTTCAATTTTAGGGTCATTTAGCTTTAAAAAAAATTAAATGCATGAAAAATACCAAATGAAGTCAGAAAGGGTTGAAAATTGATGATGTGGCTTTGAATGGTGCATTTTGAACACAAAAAAGTCTGGAGTTCAAATAAGTTCAAAAAATGAAAATCCTTTGTAACAGATGAGTTTTCGTCCGAAACCCTCATACTTCGATAGAGATTGTCCATTTTATACACGAAGTGCATCCAGTTTTTGTCGTAACCCTCTCAACTTTTTAGCACATGCTATGTGGGTGATATGATGATACCATGCCAACTTTAAACCTTTTCAGAGTTCATTTGTAATGCTTTTCAATTTCAGGGTCATTTAGCTTTAAAAAATCAGTAAACGCATGAAAAATACCAAATGAAGTCACAGAGGGTTGAAAATTGATGATGTGGCTTTGAATGGTGCATTTTGAACACACAAAAATTATGGAGTTCAAATAAGTTCAAAAAATATGAAATACCTTTGTAACAGATGAGCTCTCGTATGAAACCCTAATACTTTGAAAAAGATTGTGCATTTTGTACACGAACTGCGCACACTATGATCAGAGACCCTTCGACGAAACTGTATGCGATGCCATAATCGCAAACCGTGGTGTAAAAGAACCATAAAAAAGGTGCAAAACGTTTGCGATGATGGATGCATCAAAAAAGGTCAGATAATAAAAAAATCTACAACATCACACACAGTTGTTTTCGAGGAACCGTTTGCGATGAAAATTTCTGGGTCTATTTAAGTCTCCTTCCTTAAGCTTCGCTGGCTCGTCTGCTCTAGTGCCGGCAACCCCTGAATCCACGAATCCCGATCCCCATTCCTGCACCCCCTTCTTGCAAAGATGACGCCGTGGAAACGCTTCGTGAAGGCCCATACGATCGCCGCGTCCTGATACGTCTCCAACGTATCTACTTTTCCAAACATGTTTGCCCTTGTTTTGGACTCTAACTTGCATGATTTGAATGGAAGTAACCCGGACTGTCGTTGTTTTTAGCAGAACTGCCATCATGTTGTTTTTGTGCAGAAATAAAAAGTTCTCGGAATGACCTAAAAATCCATGGAGAATTATTTTGGAAAATATAAAAAATACCTGCGGGAAGATCCAGACCAGGGGGCCCACACCCTGTCCACGAGGGTGGGGACACGCCCCCTCCCCTAGGGCGCACCCCTGCCTCGTGGCCCCCTGGTGCTCCACCGACGTATCCCAAGATCCCATATATTCACTTTCGGGGAGAAAAAAAACAGAGAGGAAGAATTATCGCGTTTTACAATACGGGGCCGTCGCCAAGCCCTAATCTCTCTCGGGAGGGCTGATCTGGAGTCCGTTCGGGGATCCGGAGAGTGGAGATCGTCGCCATCTTATCATCAACCTTCCTCCATCATCAATTCCATGATGCTCACCGCCGTGCGTGAGTAATTTCATCATAGGCTTGCTGGACGGTGATGGGTTGGATGGGATCTATCATGTAATCGAGTTAGTTTTGTTAGGGTTTGATCCCTAGTATCCACTATGTTCTGAGATTGATGTTGCTATGCTTAATGCTTGTCACTAGGGCCCGAGTGCCATGATTTCAGATCTGAACCTATTATGTTTTCATGAATATATGTGTTTCTTGATCCAATCTTGCAAGTCTATAGTCACCTACTATGTGTTATGATCCGGCAACCCCGAATTGACAATAATCGGGACCACTCCCGGTGATGACCGTAGTTTGAGGAGTTCATGTATTCACTATGTGTTAATGCTTTGGTCCAGTACTATATTAAAAGGAGGCCTTAATATCCCTTAGGTTCCAATAGGACCCCGCTGCCACGGGAGGGTAGGACAAAAGATGTCATGCAAGTTCTTTTCCATAAGCACGTATGACTATATTCGGAATACATGCCTACATTGTATTGCTGAACTGGAGCTAGTTCTGTGTCACCCTTAGGTTATAACTTCTACATGATGAATTGCATCCGACATAATTCCCCATCACTGATCCAGTGCCTATGAGCTTTTCACATATTGCTTGCTGCTTATTTACTTTTCCGTTGCTACTATTACAAAAACTACAAAAACACTACCGTTACTTTTATTGCTGCTACCGCCACTACCATAATACTTTGCTACTAAACTACCTTGCTGTAGATACTAAGTTTCCAGGTGTGGTTGAATTGACAACTCAGCTGCTAATACTTAAGAGTATTCTTTGGCTCCCCTTGTGTCGAATCAATAAATTTGGGTTGAATACTTTACCCTCGAAAACTGTTGCGATCCCCTACACTTGTGGGTTATCAAGACTATTTTCTGGCGCCGTTGCCGGGGAGCATAGCTCTATTCTTTAAGTCACTTGGGATTTATATCCATTGATCACTATGAAGAATTTGAAGGACTAAAAAACCAAGATCTATCCCTCTACTATGAGGGGAGGTAAGGAACTGCCATCTAGCTCCGCACTTGATTCTCCTTCTGTTATGAGTAAACTTGCGACACCTACTCCTGCTATTGAATCTGATATGTCGTATGTTCTTGATGATGCCACTTCTGCTATGTGTGATGAAACTACTTCCATGCCTGATAATGCTGTGCCACTAGGTGAATTTCTAGATGAACAAATTGCTAGAGTTTGGGAGAATGCAAATATTGAAACTGATAATATTTATGAAAGTGATGATGAAGCTTCTCCCAATAGATATGAATTGCCTGTTGTTCCTGAGGGTTATGTTATGGATGAAGAAACTGCTAGAGACTTTCTTGCTTGCAATGATAAATATGATCTTAAGAAATTATTAGCTAAGTTGAAAGAAAAGTCCTTTGTAAGGGCATCTCTTGCCTGGGGTTTTGGTGATGATGACAATCCTTGTGTGGACTAAACGTGTGTCAATATTACTCAGGTTGATAACATGTGGCACAAGACGGTTAGGCCTTCCCTCTTTAAGGAAAAGATCGAAGACGGAGGTTCCGATGCCTTTTTGTTTCTTTTGGTCATAGGAAATCCGTACTATTAAGAGGGAACCCACATCGTAAGGTAATGGGTGAATCAAGTCACGTACACAGATCCTTTGCACCCACTATATTGCCTCCGTTCGTGGAGAGAGAGGTCCCATTTCATTCCTCCTGTTTGTGTAGACTCATCCATAGCGGTAGCACCGCCCTAGTTGGCGGTTGTACCGGTGGCCGGTAGTTCCGGTCAAACCACCGCCCCAAGTACCGCTCAGGGGTGATACCTTCTGTACTGGGTGCGGTGGTAGACCGGTGGTGGCCCGGAAGTACCGGTGTTCTTCTCGCAAGACCGGTACTACAGGTGTTCCGAGCGGTAGTACCGCTCTGACAGCCACCACGCAGAAACTATCTGCCTGGCGGTAGTTCCGGCCCAACCACCGTCCCAACTACCGCCCCTGCTTGAAACCTTCTGGTTTCCAAGCGGTAGTTGACCGGAGGTGGGGCGGTAGTTCCGGTTTTCTCCGGAAGACCAGTACTACCGGGTGAGCCCCCGGAAGTACCGCCTTAGTGGCAAGGGCGCAGGTTTCTTCACTCACCGGTACTACCGGTTGGGCTAGCGGAACTACCGGTCCTATGTAAATCTGCACATAACGGTTGGATTGGTGGAGACCCTATTTAAGGATCCCCTTCTCCCACCTCCACCTTATCTCTTGCCTCTCTCTCTCCACCATTAATGCCATTGAAGCTTTCTTGCCCGATCTCTCTCCCTAGCCAACCAAACTTGTTGATTTGCTAGGGTTTGAAGGAGGAGACCTAGATCTACACTTCCACCAAAGGAAACTTTATTCCCCCATACTTTCTTGTGTGGATTTAGTTATTCTTGGGTGTTTGAGCACTCTAGACGGAAGAGGTCACTTCAGAGCCACAATCCATTGTGGTGAAGCTCCGGGGTTTCGTTGGGAGCCTCCAATTAAGTTGTGGAGAGATCCCCAACCTTGTTTGTAAAGGTCCGGTTGCCGCCTTCAAGGGCACCACTAGTCGATTCACGGCACCTCGCATTGTGTGAGGGCGTGAGGAGAATACGGTGGCCCTAGCGGCTTCTTGGGGAGCATTGTGCCTCCACACAGCTCCAACGGAGACGTACTTCCCCTCAAAGGGAAGGAACTTCGATATCACATCCTCGTCTTCACCGTCTCCACTTGTGGTTATTTCTTACCTTTACTTGTGCAAGCATTACTTGTTTTACTTCTATAGCTTGCTTGTGAAGTTGTCAACTTTACTTTCGGTTAGTTGTCATCTTAATAGCATATCTAGACAACTTACTTTGTCGCTTGATTTAAAGTGGTTAAGAAAAGCTAAAAATTGTTACTTGCCTATTCACCCCCCCCCCCCTCTAGTCAACCATATCGATCCTTTCAATTGGTATCAGAGCCTCGTCTCTTTTTAAGGACTTTACCGTCCAAAGAGTATGGGTGACAACGTAGTCGAGACGGAGGATCATTCCGGTGGAACTCCGTCCTTGCCTACGTCAGATGGGGGAGCCTCGGTCTCTCGTGAGGAGTTCAATGTGGCCTTGACCACATTGAAAGAGTCACTAGCGAGCGAGGTCAAAGGCATGTTTAAAGATTTGCTTGAGGGGCTTAAATTATCCACCGCACCGTTGGAAGTGGTTCGTCCCGCAACCAACGTGTCGGAGGCTAATCCCGACAAGGGAGAAGCTAGTAGTGAACAAGCCCCTGTTACTAAGAATGGGAGTGGGATCTTTGCCCAATCCGCTCCTCCTACTCACTATGGAGGACCCGTTCCCACACCGCATTTAAATTCCGTTGGGCCTCCTCCCAAGTTTATCAAAAATTCTGATTTTGCTACTTGGGTTTTTCGTTTCAAACGTCATATAAATCATTGTTCTACTAATCTTTGGAGAATCATTGAGCAAGGTTTTTATCCGCGTGATCCCGACAACATGACTCCAAGAGAAACTGCGGATCATCAATTCAACGAGTCCGCTCTTTGCATTCTTCAAGATGCCATCCCTCCTGAAGACATTGCACATCTTCGACCCTTTACTGTGTCCAAGGAAGCTTGGGAACATGTTGGCACCATGTACAAGGGAAGCACTAGCATTCAACGTTCTAACTATGAAGTTGTGCAAGATGAAGCCGATGAGTTTGCTATGATCGAAGAAGAAGATCCTCGTGAACTTTATCGGAGATTAACCACCCTTGCGGTCTCTCTTCGAGATCATGGCAGTAAGGACACGGATGACAACTGGATTAAGCACAAGTTCCTCAAGGCCATGATGCCCTATCATAAGGCCATGTCCTCTGTCATTCGTCAGAGACCGGATTTGCCACAATGCGGTCTTAAGAGCTCAACGATCAAAGAAGCCTAATCTTGCCCTGAAGGCCAAGGCTTGTGTGGAAGAAGAGGAGGTGGAAGATGATGATGAGTGTAGCCCCGAGGACACCAAATATGCCTATCATGAGCACATGGCTCTTGCTTCAAGGCAATTCTGGGGCAAGAAGAACACAAGGCCCAACTTTAACAGGAACAACTCAAGTGGAAACAAGGGCAAGCGACGAGTAAGGACATGCTTCAACTGTGGCAATGTAAGCCACTTCGTTGCAGATTGCCCATATGAGAAGAGAGAAGACTTTGGAGGCAAGCTTATCCGGAAGGACAAGTCAAAGTCCTATCCCAACAAGAACAACTTCAACAAGAAGACTCCTCCTAAAGGGTTGGTGGCCCAAGAAGAATATGTTGAGGATGATGATAATGATGAAGATGATGAGATGGTCACCATGGCCACAATTGCAATTGCTACTACTCCGAACTCATCTCTCTTCGACTCACCAAATGAGAATATCACCGCCAAGTGTCTCATGGCCAAGGCCACCAACAAGGTAACCCCAAACATCAATACTACTATCTCTTCTAATCCTTCATTGACGAATTGTATTGATGAGAGTGAGGGTGCTAAGGAGGGAGAGAATGAATTTGAGTTGTTCATGAAAAATCTCAAGGGCAAACCCAAGAAGCATTTTGTTACTCTCTTGGAACAACTCGGTGAGGCCAACGACATGATCGAGGCTCACGAGGAAACCATTACTAAAATGGAAGGACATAGTCGAGGCTAGGCCAATGAGATATCGGATCTCTCTAACGCCCTAGAGGAAGAGCGTGGTCTTCGTTTGGCTCTTGAGGAGTCACACAACGATGGTCATGCTAAATTAAAGAAAGATCTGGATCATGCTTTAGTTGTCTCTCGTGTGCTTAATTCCGAGAAGGCAAAACTTGAGGTTGACCATGAGAAACTCAAAGAAGAGTTTGCCATACTTGACAAGGCTCACGAGGCCTTGAAAGGTATGCATGCTACTCTCAAGGAGTCTCATGATCAACTCCAAGTTTCGCTAACTAAAGAAAAGGCTATTTTCCTCGCATGGTATTAATTGACAATGCAAATGCTACTAACCCGTGTTGCGAGCATGTGCATCTTGTTGAAGAGAATGCCGAGTTGAAGAAGCAACTTGAGAAAGGCCTTGTGACACGCATACAAGGTGGGAAGAACCTCAACAACCTTTTGAGCAATCAAAAGGAGGTTGTGGCAAAGGAAGGAATTGGGTTTGTTCCTAAGCCCAAGAAGAAGAAGAATGACAAGACCAAGCGACCACCCCCTCTCCGACAATCTTTTGTGAAAGAAGGACAGGGCACATCAAAGAAGAAGAAAATGGTGAAAAGTGGTGGTGTCAAGAAAAACTCCACCATACCATCAAACATGGCCGGTGACTTTAATCCTTCATATGTTTTATGTCGTGCTAGTGATGGTCATGTGTTTGCTAAATTTGTTGGTTCTTCTTATGAGTACATTGAATGGTCCATTTGGGTTCCTAAGACCCTTGTTACTAACCTCAAAGGACCCATTACCAAATGGGTACCAAAATCCAAGCATTGATCTCTTGTAGGAGTTTGCTTCCGGTGGGGAATCATGGTTGCTCGATAGCGGAGCCACAAATCATATGACCGGAAGCAAAGACTTGGTGGTGGACGTGCATCTAGGTTCATCTATGGCCACCAACATTGTCGGTGTACTAGAGTAGGGGTACCCTAGTATCCCGAACTTGTGCACGGGCAGTCGCAGCACCCCGCGGCAAGGCTTGCCGGGTGGCCGCCAAGGTCCTCTGTGGTTCCTTTGGAGCCATTCAAGAACAAAGTATTCAAGCCAAGGAGACAAGGCCCCGGCAAGAGGAGCTTGCCGGGAAGGCCACTCAAGGCACAAGACCCCGGCGAGAGGAGCTTGCCGGGAAGGCCAACCAAGGCATCCCGAGGAACTTGCCGCGACGCGCCACGCGTCCCGGCAAGGCCCTGTGAGCGGCAAGCTCCCGGACGCGACAAGACAACGACCGCGGCAAGGTGCTTGCCGCGGCAAGCTACCACTCTGTACCCGCGCTCCAGCGCATCCACCAACGTGTCGCTCTGGGACCCTCCCAGACGTACGTGGCGGGAGGCTGTGCAGCCAGCGGTACGCGGTGGCAAGCGGCGCTGACAAGATTGCCGCCGTGGCGAGCGGTGGCGTCCCTGACGGTCCCTTTTTGCACTGTTTGGGCGACGCCGATGGGCATTTAATGCCCTTGTCCCCTGCCATCAGGGTTAGGTATGATACACTGTACAGGTAGTTGTACCAACCACAACACCTTTCCACTTTTACCCTTGTCTACGTTGCCACCTGTCGGTGACCCCTTGAGCATATAAAAGGAGGCCCATGCGCAACGTAGAGGGAGGAGGATCAGAACACATACGCTCGGTCTCGTTAGCCGCTGGTGTGTACTGTAGCACTCAGCGCTCCTGAGCAAGAACTCAATGCAAACCACAAAGCAGGAGTAGGGTTTTACGCATCCGTGCGGCCCGAACCTGGGTAAACTGCTCATGTGCTTCGCCTCGATCTGCTCTTCGTGCGATCTCCGCCCCCCCCCC
>LR738715.1:99251259-99263733 GCA_902687465.1 Secale cereale
CCCCCCGTCGAACCGAAAGGGGCTCGGTCCGCCGGTCCCCATAGGTGCTCGTGGATCAGTTTCCCCAACATCTTTGGCGCGCCAGGTAGGGGTGCGTCGAGGTTGTGTGAACCTGATCCGGTGTCCACACGAGCTAGATCATCATCATCTTCATCGACATGCCGCCGAAGAAGAAGGCTTCGGAAGCGGCTGCTCCGTCCGCGCTGAACCCACCATCGCCGGAGCAAACGGCTGGTGGGGTAGACGCCGGCGGAAGAACAGGCGTCGACGAGGGGGCTCACGGTGCTGCCAGGTCCAAGGACAAGGCTGCGCTGCCCATCGACGGCGTAGCCGGCTCCTATAACGACCGGGCGCACTCCAAGACCTCGGCGTCCGTACATGCACCGCGCCCATATCAGGAGGCGCGGGACCGGCAGCGTCATGGTACTCACGGTACCATACGTTTGCTGGGCCAAGATCGAGCTGGTGGATCTCGGAATGCTCAAGACCAGCATGCACGCCAACATGCTGGCACGAGTGAGGCACGGTCGCTTGGACGGGATACTGCTCCTTCTAACATAGTTAGAAGTCCGAGCATATCCCGCTCCTCACACCGTTCGCCACCGCTACCCGCCACTCCAGCGGAAGCTTTGGCGCGAGCTCAACTGCTCCTAGACTACCCTCCAATGGCAGACAAGATCGACGATTGGAAGGCCACCATTCAGAGTCTCGTCGGCTTCGCCAACGGCGACACTCCGCGGCAGCCAAGTACATCGCAGCCGCGGCAAGTCAGCCAGGCGCAAGCCGGTGGTGACAAGACCGGTGGGGGTGCAACCACCGTGCACTCTCCGCCCCGAAGGCCAAGATCGCCGACTCGCCGGATCCAACTCGACAGCGACTCCACCGCGTCATCAGATCCGCGAGCTCGTCGCGATCAACGCCAAGTTCTTCACGAACGACAGCAAGAAGACGCTCGTACTCGCATCGAGCGCCGAAGAGAAGCGCGGCGTCAATCCGACCAACGCGCTGGGCCCTCTATCGACATGCATGCGCCAGGGGAACCAGGCGACTTGCCGTACGCAGTAGGTTGCCCTGCGTTTACTCATGAGCTGCGGCAAGTCCAGTGGCCCAGCATGAAGAATTTCAAGCCACACGTACCAGAGAAGTATGACGGCAAGACGCATCCATCGGAGTTCCTCAGCATCTACACCATCGCGGTGCAAGCTGCCGGGGGGCGGGACGACAAGATCCTTGCCAACTACTTCCCGCTGGTGCTCAAGCCCAACGTCAGATCCTGGCTCATGCACTTGCCGGACAACTCCATATCCTCCTGGGCAGACCTATGCCATCAGTTTGTTGGCGCCTTTACAGGCGGCCACAAACCTCATGGCCAAGAGAGTGACCTTCATCTGCTCGCCCAGAAGGAGGGAGAGCCCCTGCGCAAGTACATTCAGAGATTCAGCCGTGTACAGCACAACATCCCAGACGTCCACCCTGCCGCGGTCATCAGCGCGTTCCATCAGAACGTGTGTAACCGCAGGATGCGGGAGGAGATGGCGATGTGCAAGATCAGAGACGTCAGTGAGCTATATGCCCTGGCCGACAAGTGTGCACGTGTTGAGGAAGGGAGGAAACTCCCCGGATAGAATACAGGAGCAGGGGGATCTGACAGCGAGGATGCTGCCCCAGCAAAGAAAAACCGGCGGCGGAACAATAGGAAGAAGAAAGGCAAAGACGTGCTAGTTGTTGAGCAGTCCGGCAACGAAGGTGGTGCCAAGAAAGCCAAAGCTGGTAGCTCCGGCAAGGAGATTGCCGCATGCACCAACTGCCAGGCTGTGGCGGCCACCGACAAGCAGGACGGCACCGACAAGCAGTACTGCAAGATCCACCGCACCAAGGGCCATGACCTCCAGAACTGCAAGAGGGTCGAGCAGCTTGTTGAGCAGCAAAAGGCTGAATACGAGCGACACGACAAGGAGAAGGCCCAAGGAGGTGATGGAGGATCCGACAAGAAACGCCCCGGCCGGGGAGGACGCCGCGGCAAGGCCAAGCAGCGGCAAGGAGACAGACCTCCCCGCGGCCGCGACAAGGATGAAGATGACGACGACGATGAAGACATGGATGATGTCGAGAACAGTGAGCAGGAGTTCCAGAAAGCCACAGAGGTCTTGTGCGTTGACGGCGGTGCTTCTCTGCATACTTCACACCGCCAACTCAAGCAGTGGGTGCGGGAAGTCAATGCGGCAGAACCACCTGTCGAGTCACGCAAGCTTCTGAAATGGTCCAGCACGCCTATCATCTTTGATATTGAGGACCACCCTGATCGCACAACTGCGGTCGGGTGCTTGCCGATGTTGGTGTCACCAACTATCCGCAACCTCAAAGTCACTAAGATGCTAGTTGACGGCGGGGCCGGCTTGAACCTGATCTCCTCCGTTGTACTCCAGAAACTCCAGATCCCTGACAGAGAGCTTGAAGAGACCGGCACATTCCAAGGAATCAACCCGGGAAGGAGCAAGCCAAAGGGGAAGGTCACGTTGCCAGTAACATTCGGCAGCGAGTTGAACTTCAGAACTGAGAGGGTCACTTTTGACGTTGCCGATTTTCCATTGCCTTACAATGGGATACTCGGCCGTCCAGCACTCGCCAAGTTCATGGCAGCCTCTCACTACGCATACAACATGCTGAAGATGCCAGGCCCGATAAGCGTCATCTCTGTCCCCGGCGACAAGAAGGATGCTCTTATCTGCGCCGACAAGATCTACCGAGAAGCAGCAGCCGCAACAGATCGCAAGACACCTATCGTTGAAGCTCCCGGGGGGAAGAAGAAGACCAAATACGGCAAGAGTTCTGATGCCCACTCCGGCAAGCGCACCTCTTCGGAGTGCTGCGCTACCGTCGAGGACACACCATCGAGCTCCACCGGCAAGTGTAAGAAAACAATGGCAGCTCCGCCAGAGACCAAGAAGGTGTCCGCCAAGGAGGACGGCACTGGTGGTACCTTCACCATCAGTGCCACTCTTGACCCTAAATAGGAAAGCGCGCTCATTGCTTTCCTGCGGGCGAATGTCGACGTGTTTGTGTGGCAACCGTCTGACATCCCCGGTGTTCCCAGGAAAGTAATTGAGCACCATCTTGCCGTCTGTCCTCATGCGCGGCCCGTCAAGCAGAAGGTCAGGAAACAAGCAGTGGAGCGCCAAGAATTCATCGCAGAAGAGATCAAGAAGTTGGAAGCAGCAGGCCTTGTCAGAGGAGTGCTCCATCCTACGTGGTTGGCCAATCCTGTGGTCGTGCACAAGGCAAACGGGAAATGGAGGCATTGTATCGACTTTACCGATGTCAATAAAGCTTGTCCCAAAGACCCATTTCCCTTGCCGCGCATTGACCAGATTGTCGACTCCACGGCCGGATGTGACTTGCTTTCATTTCTTGACGCATACTCAGGATACCATCAGATCTTCATGGCAGAAGAGGATGAGGAGAAGACCGCATTCATCACTCCATGTGGCACGTACTGTTTCATACGAATGCCTTTCGGTTTGAAGAATGCTGGTTCAACATTTGCAAGAGTAGTCCATGTCGCTCTTGAGCC
Source organism: Secale cereale (assembly GCA_902687465.1). Lineage (NCBI taxonomy): Eukaryota > Viridiplantae > Streptophyta > Magnoliopsida > Poales > Poaceae > Secale > Secale cereale. The sequence goes on from LR738715.1 coordinate 99,254,831, forward strand.
ACAAATACACACAAATGTGGAAGCCTACATGGATGACATAGTGGTCAAGAGCAAGGACAGGGCAACTCTGATTCAAGATTTAGACGAGACCCTTGCAAATCTGCGCAAGATCAGCCTCAAGCTAAACCCCGAGAAGTGTGTGTTTGGAGTCCCTTCCGGCAAGCTTCTCGGGTTCTTCGTGTCTCAGCGAGGAATTGAAGCCAATCCCGACAAGATCAAGGCCATTGAGCAGACTGAAGCACCAAAGCGCGTCAAGGATGTACGAAGACTTGCCGGATGCGTGGCTGCTCTCAGCAGGTTTATCTCTAAGTCTGTTGAGCGCGCCCTGCCGTTTTTCAAAATTTTGAAAAAGGCAGGTCCAATGAAATGGACTCCGGAAGCGGAGGCTGCGCTGCAAAACTTGAAGAAATACCTGTCCTCCACTCCAGTACTTGTCGCACCTAAGCCACAAGAGAAGTTGCTGCTGTATATAGCGGCAACCAATCAAGTGGTTAGTGCTGCGTTAGTAGCGGAGAGGGAGGCAGGTGATGAGCCAGCAACCACGGCAGGCGCATCCAGCGACAAGTAGGGGGCTTCCCCGACAAGCTCTGGCCCCGACAAAGATGGATCTGCGCAGGAGATACAGAAGAGAATGGTGCAGCGCCCAGTTTACTTTGTCAGTTCCCTTCTGCAGGGGGCTAGGTCAAGGTACTCTGGTGTGCAGAAATTGCTTTTCGGCCTTCTCATGGCCTCGAGAAAGCTGCGCCATTACTTTCAAGCACATGAGATAACAGTTGTCACTCGTTTTCCGCTGAAGAGGATACTGCAAAATCCAGAAGCAACAGGCAGGATTGTTGAGTGGGCACTGGAACTGTCAAGCTTTGGCCTCAAGTTTGAGAGCACTACAACTATCCAAAGCAGAGCATTGGCAGAATTCATAGCAGAGTGGACGCCAACACCAGATGAAGAAATTCCAAAAACGAGCGTCCCCGTCAAGGAAACAAGCAAAGAGTGGCTGATGTACTTTGATGGTGCCTTCTCGCTGCAAGGCGCCGGTGCTGGCGTGCTGCTTGTTGCACCCATCGGAGAGCACCTCAAGTACGTAGTCCAGATGCACTTTCCCAAGGAGCAAGCAACAAACAATACCGCAGAGTATGAAGGTTTGCTTGCCGGTCTCAGGATCGCGGCAGACCTTGGGATCAAGAAGCTCATTGTCAGAGGTGACTCGCAGCTTGTCGTCCGCCAAGTGAACAAGAGTTATCAGAGTCCGTTGATGGAAGCCTACGTTGATGAAGTGAGAAAGCTAGAAGAGCACTTTGACGGCCTATAGATGGAACATGTTCCAAGAGCTCAGAACAACATCGCCGATGGCCTGTCAAAGTGCGCCGCACTTAAGTTACCTGTGGAACCAGGGATCTTTGTGCTCAAGCTGACTCAACCGTCTGTAACGCCATCGACTGGACAAAGCAAGAAGAGGAAGTTGATTTCTGGTGACTATTTTCCGGCTGAGCTTCCCCAAGCCACCGCCAAGAAGGTCCCCAAGATCAACACCAGGAGCGCTGAGGAGCAGTCTGCTCCGGCAAGCCCTAGGGTTTGTTCCGTTGAAGCAGACGCTCCCGACAAGTTTTGCTCCGGCAAGCTTGTCGGGGAACGTCAAGCTCCGGCTGAGCCGCAGGTTCTCGCCGTAGAAGCGGGTGTTCCCGCAGCAGCAGATGTGCCTTTAGTCCTTGTTGTCGAGCCACAAGCTCCAGCATGGGCACAGGAGATTGTCCATTTCCTTCAGACAGGAGAACTTCCCGAAGAGCGGGAAGAAGCGGAAAGAGTAGCCCGGCAGTCAAGTATGTACCAGTTTGTTGACAACACACTGTACAGAAGAAGACTCAACGGTGTGAAATTGAAGTGTATTCACCGGGAAGACGGACAAAAGCTGTTGGCAGAGATACATGGAGGCATATGTGGTCACCACATTGGCGCAAGAGCACTCGCCGGCAAGGCGTTCCGGCAAGGTTTCTTTTGGCCGACAGCCCTCCAGGATGCAACTGCACAAGTAACCAAGTGTGAAGCGTGCCAGTTCCATTCCAAGCAGATACACCAGCCAGCTCATGCTCTCCAGACGATCCCTTTATCCTGGCCATTTTCGGTCTGGGGGCTGGACATCCTCGGCCCCTTTCCCCGCGCAGTCGGGGGCTTTGAGTACTTGTACGTTGCAATCGACAAGTTCACAAAGTGGCCGGAAGTGGAAGCAGTGAGGAAGGTGACAGCACAGTCAGCAGTCAAGTTCTTTAGGTCGATTGTTTGCCGCTTCGGGATCCCTAACAGGATCATCACCGACAACGGTATGCAATTCACGAGCCGCACCATCATGCAATACGTCCAAGATCTTGGCGCCAAGGTCTGCTTCGCTTCTGTTGCTCACCCGAGAAGCAACGGTCAAGCGGAGAGGGCAAATGCTGAAGTGTTGCGTGGGCTCAAGACCAGGACTTTCGACAGGCTGCGCAAGTGCGGAAGAAACTGGATTGAGGAGTTGCCGGTGGTTCTTTGGTCGATCAGGACGACGCCAAATCGAGCCACTGGCCAGACACCTTTCGCTCTAGTCTATGGAGCAGAGGCAGTTCTCCCCACGGAACTCGTATACGGGTCACCTCGAGTGCTCGCTTATGATGAGCTTGAGCAAGAGCAGCTGCGACAAGATGACGCACTGCTTCTTGAGGAAGACCGTCTTCAGGCTACTGTACGAGCTGCTCGCTACCAGCAAGCTTTGCGCCGCTACCATAGCCGCAAAGTTAATGCCAGAAGTCTCGAGGAAGGCGACCTTGTTCTTCGGCGCGTTCAGTCCGCCAAGAATTCCAACAAGTTGACGCCGAAGTGGGGAGGCCCTTACCGGGTGAAACGAGTCACTAGGCCTGGCGCTGTCCGCCTTGAGACCAAAGATGGCTTTCCGGTGAGCAACTCCTGGAACATCGAGCATCTTCGTAAGTTTTACCCGTAAGGCGTGGTTGCCGGAACCCGTCCCGGCAACCACCTTTTGTACAAGTCTTGCCGCTGTTGCATGTAATCCTTTGTACAAAGCCAGGCGCAGACCCCGTGCATAAGTAAAGCTCATGTGCTCCGCACATCTTGTCAATTTCATGCTTTATATTTTTGCATGTGTTATCCGACACTTTGTGCAGCGCCTACCCCCGGTAAGCAATAACGAGCCGTAAGGCTCCATATCCTTGCTTTCTCTTCTTTCTTTTTCTCAAGGAAAGGGAGGTTCCCTCGCCCACAAGTTTGCCGGGGGGTGGGGGGAAGGAGAAGATAACGGTATGGACCAGGCGTCGTTCAAGAAAGTTCCGCCTTGCCGGGAAGCAAACAACAAAAAAGCTAAGTTGCCAAAGTTTGAGCAGTCAGATTTTTTAAATTTTTAAGTTATCTTCCTTGAACGACTGTGCTTTGTATGGGAAACCTGTGCGCGGAGGAACCAACTCGTAGCTAGCTGCGCCCTTACTTTGTTTCGAGTCCGCTCAACTACTTAAGTGAGCTGCAACTGGTTGCGACAAGGTTTCTTGTCGGTAACGGCACCGCCAGCAAGCTGCTGACGTCCCGCACTCAGCGCTCGCGGCTAAGGTGCCTGCGCCGGCAAGTTCCCTAAAAGCGTAGGGCAGAAACATACAAAGGAAGGAATCAAGTAAAGGAAATAACATAGCAATCCTACCCAAAATAGAGTTATATTACAAGATAGCTTGTCGCGGCTCTAACAGATTGTTCTCATAACATGACCAGCAGCGACAAGAAAATAAGAAAACGGGCGGCCTAGTCTACGCGATCGCCCTCGACCCTCTTGATCCCGCTCACCTTGTCCACAATGGGTGCGACAAGGGTCTTGAGCGCCTCGAGATCAGCATCCGGCGGCAGGGTCTTGAGGACGTTGGTGAGGTTGAGGCCCGGGTTGCGGAAGGCCACCTTCACCAACACCTTTTGAAGAGCTCCCGTGCAGATCTTGCGCGACTCGTCGGCCAGCCGCTTTGGAGTCGTCTCCCGGAGTCGCTGGACGGCCGTCGCCACGCCTTTGAAGAACAAGGTGAGCTTGGCGCTGGGTTGGAGGTTCTCATCGGAGGAATACCCGAGATCCTCCATCCCTAGCTGCGCCAGCTCCCTGTCGATGTCTGCTGCAGCATTCACAAGACCCTCCGTCCAGTGCTCCACAGTCTCCCTAAAAGTGTTCTGGGCGGCGGCAGAACTCTCCAGCAGCGCCTTGTCAGCCTTGATCTCCTCCTTCAAGGCCGCCTCCTACTCCCTGGTGCCGTCCAGCGTCTTGGTCAAAGTGGTCAGCTTCAACTCAAGATCTGCGTTGGAGTCCTTGGCGGCGCTGAGCTCCTTGCCCTTCTCGGCAAGACGAACTTGCAGCTCTTAGTTGTTGCGGGCGTCCTTCTCCCGCTCACGCTTGAGCGCGGCAAGCTCCTCACTGCTCGCCTTGAGATCGGCCTCCAGCCGCGCCACCTTCGTCTCCAGATCCTTCTTGGCGGCCTCGGCAGCCGCGGCAGCATCCTCTGCTTGCTTGAGGGCTCCGCCAAGTGATTGCTCGCGCGCGGCAAGCTCCTCCTCGTGGCTGTCGAGGTTAATCTTCCGCTGCGCCAGCTCGCCCTCCTGCGCAGGCAGCTTCTCAGCGGCAAGCCGATGTTGCTCTTCAACTTCAGCCTTCTTGAGGAAGAAGGCCGTCTCCTCTTCGGCAAGTTGCTCCCGCTCCTCTGCCAGGGACTGGAGAGCTGCCTGGTTGAGACCCCGGAGCTCCTCCGCGCGCTTCTCGATGTCTGCTCCCGCCTTCGCGACAAGCGCCTCTCGGGATTCCAGCTTGGTTTGCCGAGTGCGGTAGAGCAACAACAGCCTCCGCAGCAGCCGCTCCTCCTCAGGCTCGCCACTGCTGCTGCTCGGCGCGTCAACCAGCGTCAGCTCGGCGGAGGCGAGCACTTCTCCGTCAAAGATTTCTCCTTCGACCGGCGCCCTGGAGCTCGACGCCCAGGGGAGGTTGATGAAGACGCCATCGCCGGCCTTCAAGTAGACGCCTGGCTGGGGCCCTTCGGAGCCTGGTGCTGTGGCAGCGACGGAGGGATCGGCGGTCGGCGTAGCGCCTGGCGCTCCTGCGGCCTCAGGGTCGTCAGTGCGATCGCCGGACCCCTCGCCAATTGCTGCGGCGGCAGCCTTGGCGGCCTCATCGCCGGCGGGATCGTCAGCGTCGGCTGCTTCTTCGGTGGCAGCGGCGTCGCCGGTGTTGCCACGCGTGTTCTCTTCGCCAGCAACCTCCGTCTCCATCGGCTCCACAGCAGATGGATCTGACAACCGGAAAGGGGAGAAAAGTCAAGCAAATATCCCAAAAAGAAGATCAAAAGAAGAAAAACCCAAGGGAAGTTTCGAAGCGAGGGGATTACCTGCACCTGGTTCTGCAATCGTGGTCTCCGCCGGCAGGGGGCCGCTGGTGCTATCCCTCGCCGGAGAGCTCCCCCTTGCCGGAGGACTCTCCCTTGCCGGAGAGCTCCCCCTTGCCGGAGAGCTCCCCCTTGCCGGAGGACTCTCCCTTGCCGGAGAACTCCCCCTTGGCGGCGTAGTTGAAGCAGATGGCATGTCGGGGGCGGTCTCCGGGCGCTCCTGGTGTGGCTGCTCTACTCCTACGCAAATCAACAATCAGATATCAGCAAAGAAAGAGCATCCATGCGCACCTAACAGCGGAAAGTGGACCATATACTTACGCTGGGGGCTGCTCTGAAGACTAGATGCCGGGTCCAGCAAGGTGATCTCGGGCACACCCTCTGCTGTCACGGCGGGTTCGTCCTCGATGATAATCACATCTCTCCTCGCCGGGACCTTGGCTCTCTTCGCCGCTCTCTGAGCCCGAGTCCTGAAAAGGAATAAGTTCAGAGCAAAGCAAATGAGATACAAGACAGAACAGCAAGAATTGAAGAAATACAAGTACAACAAGAATCTTACTCTTCTTCTTCCTCGTCGGAGCTGAGCGCGGAGAAGTCGAAATCCGGCTCACGTCCAGCGCGAGGAGGCGGAGGAGTAGGCTCCCTTGGCCGCTTGGCGGGAGCAGTGGCGGTGGTCTGAGACGACCCCGCTCCGGCTGCCGCCGCGGGGTGAGAAGCGGCAGGAGCAGAAGCGGTGGTCCGGGAAGACTCCGCTCCAGTTGCCGCAGCCGCGTGAGGTGCTCCCGCAGCAACAGTGATTGCCGCTGTGGAGCGTGTCGCGCGGCGCGGCGGCTGTTGACTCGCCTGTCGCTCCGCTACGTCCCCGGCCTTGCGGAGACGCCTTCTTGGTGGAGCTGGGGGCTCTGCTTGCGGCGAGCTGTCCGAAGATGAGGAGGAAGAGGAGTCGATCTCCAGCGAGCCGCTCGTATCCTCGGCGGGCTCGCTCGACTTGACATCATGCTCGGCAGGCTCTTCCTCACCGGCAAACTCCTCTCGCTCGGCAAGGCTTGCCGCCTCCGCTACCTCTGCCTCCTCCACGGTAAACCCAAACTCGCCCGCGGCTGCGGCTGCCGCCGCCTCTTCCAGCCTAGTGGCGATGCGCTTCACCTCATCATCGGTGGTGGCGCGAGTGAGGCCCTTCTGCTCGTCGGAGCGGATCGGCATTTCTACCAAGCCATCGAAGAACTCCTGCACGACATCGTCTGCAGGCTCTTGCCAAGTTGGGTCAATTCCATGCGAATCGCATAGTGGCATCGTTGCGCGGATGCGGCTGAGCGAGGAATTATTGCACAATGGAACGACACCCTTCGGCAACCTGAACACTTCGGGATGTTGAGGGTCGTACTTGAACAGCTCCTGGAGCATCGCGTTGAGTTCTAGAACAATGAAGTTGAAGTTAAGGCCCGGGCGCAGCCTCATGATATCCGCCGCATTCTCGAAGTCCCAGGCGGGTCTCCTCCTCTCTTGCAGGGCGGGCGATGCGGCGGCGAAGAAAATTTGCGCCAACTACGCCTACAGTGAGCCCGGCAAGCCTGAGGCGTTGGATCCGGGCGACGGCAATCTTCAGCCTATCGTCTTCCAGGGCACCGTTGCTCCAGTCGCTGCCGCGCACTACTGGGGTTTGGCGCCGGGCGGTAAACGGCTGCGGGTTCTCCTCGACAATTCAGCACCAGTTTGCTCTCCATTCCTCCCACTTGCTGCGAAGCTCTCCCTCCAGATAAGCGTCCTTCTTGCCGGCCCTCGAGATCCAGGCGATTCCGCCGGATAAAGGTTCTCCTCTCTCAACTCGAGGCATAAAGAAGTGGCGGAAAAGGGCTACATTTGGATAGACTCCGACAAAGTTTTCGCAGAGATGTGCGAAAACTGCCATGGTCAGAACAACATTGGGGGTGAAGTCAAGGAGGCGGAACCCGTAGGTGTTCATAATGTCGCAGAAAAATTCAGAGAAAGGCGGGCAGAGCCCGCAGTAGAAGAACAAGGCGAAGAAAGGGTATCCATTCGGAGCCATTTTCCAAGCGACGGCTGGAAGTACCTTCGTGCGCGGGTGCGCCCGCGTCTTCCCCGACCAGAAGAGGTAGTAGTACTCCCTCAGCTCCCTCGCGGCAAGCTTGGGGGGGGAGATTGCCCGCTCCTTTCGCAGCGCCGCGAGCCGCTGCGCCTCGGCCGACTTCACGCCCTTCCCCTTCTCGGCTTTCGGAGCCATGGCGGAAGTGGTGAGGGAGGTCGACGGCGTTGGTGGTGCTGGTGGCAATGGGGGGGGGCGGAGCGCTGCTCTCTTTCAGCTTTGGGAAGAAGGGGAGCGGCGGAGGTTTTTCGAGGTTGGAGTAGCAACTGGCGAATGGGCGAACTGCCCCTGTTTCCCCTGCTTATAAGGAGGGAGGGGGCAGACGTTCCGCCTTTCCGAATAAAGAAACCACCCACGATCTCTCCCACGACGCCGCAATCAACGCGTGCCGTTCGGGGAGGGCGCGGTGGATACGGATTGAGATACGGCGTAACCCAGGCCGCGCGTGCCCGTGCCCTGTTTTGGGCCTGGCCCAACAGCGCTCGGCACCGTGTATGGCCCAGGCCCGGGGGCTCCTGTCGGTGTACTAGAGTAGGGGTACCCTACTATCCCGAACTTGTGCACGGGCAGTCGCAGCACCCCGTGGCAAGGCTTGCCGGGTGGCCGCCAAGGTCCTCTGTGGTTCCTTTGGAGCCATTCATGAACAAAGTATTCAAGCCAAGGAGACAAGGCCCCGGCAAGAGGAGCTTGCCGGGAAGGCCACTCAAGGCACAAGACCCCGGCGAGAGGAGCTTGCCGGGAAGGCCAACCAAGGCATCCCGAGGAACTTGCCGCGACGCGTCACGCGTCCCGGCAAGGCCCGGTGAGCGGCAAGCTCCTGGACGCGACAAGACAACGACCGCGGCAAGGCGCTTGCCGCGGCAAGCTACCACTCTGTACCCGCGCTCCAGCGCATCCACCAACGTGTCGCTCTGGGACCCTCCCAGGCGTACGTGGCGGGAGGCTGTGCAGCCAGCGGTACGCGGTGGCAAGCGGCGCTGACAAGATTGCCGCCGTGGCGAGCGGTGGCGTCCCTGACGGTCCCTTTTTGCACTGTTTGGGCGACGCCGATGGGCATTTAATGCCCTTGTCCCCTGCCGTTAGGGTTAGGTATGATACACTGTACAGGTAGTTGTACCAACCACAACACCTTTCCATTTTTACCCTTGTCTACGTTGCCACCTGTCGGTGACCCCTTGAGCATATAAAAGGAGGCCCATGCGCAACGTAGAGGGAGGAGGATCAGAACACATACGCTCGGTCTCGTTAGCCGCTGGTGTGTACTGTAGCACTCAGCGCTCCTGAGCAAGAACTCAATGCAAACCACAAAGCAGGAGTAGGGTTTTATGCATCCGTGCGGCCCGAACCTGGGTAAACTGCTCGTGTCCTTCGCCTCGATCTACTCTTCGTGCGATCTCCCCCCCCCCCCCCCCCCCCCC
>LR738715.1:99263803-99324573 GCA_902687465.1 Secale cereale
CCCCCCCCCGCCGAACCGAAAGGGGCTCGGTCCGTCGGTCCCCATAGGTGCTCGTGGATCAGTTTCCCCGACAAACATCGAATGGGGTGATGCTTCATCTTCTAAGGTATTGGGGCTTGGCAAGGTTGTTGTCTCTCATGATCTCACGATCGAGAAAGTCATGCTTGTTGAGTCCCTTGCATACAACTTACTTTCTGTTCGCCAACTTGCACTCATGGGCTTTGCTACATTCTTTGATATTGATACTGTGGCCCTCTTGTGGAGCAAGACTCTTAAAGTAGCCTATGTTGGGCATGTCGAGAACGGCCTTTATGTGGTTAACTTCTCGAAGCAACCCACTAAGGTCGCGACATGCTTAATGGCTAAAGTTGACGTGGGATGGCTTTGGCATCGCCGTTTGGCCCATGTCAATATGAGATCTTTGCAAAGTCTTCTCAAGGGGGACCATGTCCGTAGACTAACAAATGTTAGCTTTGCCAAAGATCGTGCTTGCAGGGCTTGCATTGAAGGAAAGTTACATGAGACGGCTCACCCTCCCACGACTATCATCTATTCAAAGAGACCCCTAGAGCTCCTTCACATGGACCTCTTTGGGCCTCCATCTTTTGACAGTCTTGGGGGTAGAAAGTACTACTTGGTGATTGTTGATGATTACTCAAGATACACCTGGGTATACTTCTTCAAGAACAAGAGTGAGACCCAACAAACCGTCATCAACTTTGCAAATGAAGCTCAACGACAACATGAAGCAAAGATTTTGATGATCAAAAGTGAAAACGGCACCGAGTTCAAGAACTACACCTTGGATGAGTTTCTCAGTGATGAGGGAATCAAACATCAGTATGCAGCCCCTTATACCCCTCAACAAAACGGTGTAGCGGAGAGAAAGAACCGAACTCTGATGGATGCGGCAAGAACCATGATGGCGGAATTCAAATCTCCATACAACTTTTGGGCCGAAGCCAGCAACACCGCTTGCCATGCGTCAAATCGGCTCTATCTCCGCAAAGGCTTGAACAAAACTCCATATGAGATTCTTACAGGTAACAAGCCCAATCTCAAGTACTTCCGGGTATTCGGGTGTAAGTGTTTCATTCTCAAGAAAGGTGTTCGCTTGTCTAAATTTGAATCTAGAGCTCACGAGGGCATATTTGTTGGTTATGCTACCAACTCTCATGCTTACCGTGTCCTCAACAAGTCCAATGGACTCATTGAGGAGACGAGTAACGTAGAGTTTGATGAAAATAACGGCTCCCAAGTGGAGCAAAGTGGTACTTGTGATGTAGGTGACGAAATTCCTCCTCAAGCCATAAGAAGAATGGGTGTTGGATATATCCTACCCATTGAGGAACCCCTTGTGGCCGAAGGAGAAGGACAATGCTCCACTCAAGTGGAACCATCACCAACCCAAGACCCACACGCTTCCGAAGAACAAAGTGAAGGCCCTCAACCTGACGAACAAGGCCAAGTGCAAGATCAATCACAAGATGGTGGAGAGCCACCAAATGATACACAAGGCCAAGTTTTGTCCTCCGAGCAAGATCAAGGTCAAGAGGAAGCTCAAGATCAAGATCTAGCTCCTGACGACGCTCAAGATAATCAACTCGGTGCTCCTCAGTTATCCCTTGAAGAGCAATTAGAGCGTCGTGCTGCAAAAGTTGCCTCCAGGCTTGCTTCCAGAGAACACCACACGGAGAACATTCTAGGAAGCATCAAAAGGGGGGTAAGCACTCGTAGACAATTAGCAAACTATTGTGCTCATCAAGCTTTTGTCTCCTGTGTGGAACCTCAGAAGGTTTATGAGGCACTCGAAGATCCCGATTGTCTTAATGCCATGCATGAAGAACTCCATAACTTCGAGCGCAACAAGGTGTGGCGTCTGGTGCCAAGACCAAAGGAGAACCATAATGTCATTGGAACCAAGTGGATCTTTAAGAACAAGCAAGATGCTCATGGCATTGTCATCCGCAACAAGGCGCGTCTGGTGGCTCAAGGCTACTCCCAAGTCGAGGGTATCGACTACAGTGAAACCTTTGCCCCCGTTGCTCGTCTTGAATCCATTCGTTTGTTGCTTGCCTATGCTTCCCATCATAACTTTAAATTACAACAAATGGATGTAAAAAAGTGCATTTCTTAATGGTCCCATTAATGAGTTGGTGTATGTTAAACAACCCCCGGGGTTTGAGGATCCTAAGCTCCCCAATCACGTGTACCAACTCGATTAGGCACTCTATGGCCTTAAACAAGCCCCACGTGCGTGGTATGAGCATCTTACCGAGTTGCTGCAAGATCGTGGGTTTGAAATTGGGAAAATCGACCCCACTCTTTTTACTAAGAAGGTCAAAGGGGAGTTGTTTGTATGCCAACTATATGTTGATGATATTATCTTTGGTTCTCCTAACAAAGCTTTCAATGATGAGTTCGCCGCACTCATGACCACTCATTTTGAGATGTCTATGATGGGAGAGTTGAAGTACTTCCTTGGGTTTGAGATCAAGCAAAGAAGAGAAGGGATCTTCATCAAACAATCCAAGTACACTCAAGACATGCTCAAGAGGTTCAATCTAAGTGATGTCAAGCCGGCCAGTACTCCAGTGCCAACCAAGTGCCAACTTGACATTGATCCAAATGGTAAAGCAGTGGATCAAAAGGTATATTGCTCTATGATCGGTTCCTTGCTTTACCTTTGTGCATCTAGACCAGATATTATGCTGAGTGTGGGAATTTGTGCACGGTTTCAAGCCTCACCTAAGGAAAGTCACTTTGTGGCTGTCAAGCGAATCTTTCGATATTTGGCTCATACCCCAAACTTTGGCTTATGGTACCCAAGAGGAGCAAACTTCAACCTTGTTGGTTTCTCTGATTCTGACTGGGCGGGAGATAAAGTGGATAGGAAGTCCACTTCTGGAGGGTGCCAATTTCTTGGTTGCTCTATGGTTAGTTGGTCTTCCAAAAAGCAAAGTTGTGTGTCTCTCTCGTCCACCGAAGCAGAGTATGTGGCTGCTGGAAGTTGTTGTGCTCAACTCTTATGGACGAGGCAAACTTTAAAGGATTACGGTGTCACTTGTGACAAAGTGCCTCTCTGGTGTGACAATGAAAGTGCCATCAAGATTTCTCTCAACCCGGTACAACACTTCAAGGCGAGGCATATAGAGATTCGGTATCACTTCATCCGGGATCACATAAGGCAGGGAGAGATCGAGCTTCACTACGTCAACACTCATGACAACCTTGCTGACATCTTCACGAAGCCGTTGGATGAAGCAAGATTTCGCGAGTTAAGGCATGAGCTAAATATCATTGATTTGAGCAATGTGGCTTGAGCACGTGCACACCCCACCATACTCATCGTATTGTCTAGTCTAGGTGTAGGCATGGAAATAGGGGGAGTGGTGTTCTCTCAATGAACTCATCCTCCCCCCATTATGCATAAATTGATATGCTTTTCACATTCGTCATTTGTGATGACACTTGTGCTTCAAAGACGAGTTTTGGTTATGGGCCCAAGGATAATTCTTCGCGGTGCCATGCCAATTGACTCTAACATTGGTGGCTCTGGCCACCGCCCTTCGGTTTGGTTGGATTCTGGCTTTCGTTTTTTTCCTCGTACTACAGTGACTTGCTCCATCCTAAGCCATCTCATCCAAGCCATCTACTCCAAATGTACACAAGCTTGTTATCATGGAGTGAGTGGGCACTCCCAGGCGGTACAACCGGTGGTTCAAGCGGTTCTACCGCTTGGTCACCTGGTTGCAGCCTAGCGGTTGTACCGGTCTCGAGCAGGCGGTTCTACCGCTGGTGCTCTGACCTGTGCCCCTGGCCAGTACTACCGGTGTTGATAGCGGAACTACCGCCTGGCGCAGAAGTACCGCTCCAACCACCTGGTAGCATCCGGACCGATACTACCGGTCCCCGGACCGGTACTACCGGTGCTGATCTGGGCAGATATATATAAGGCACGGGCTGAAGAGGTTTTTCCCTTCACTCGTTCATTCTTTCGCCCTAGCCGCCGGTTGCTCCGCTCACTGCCCCGTAGCGCCCTCCGGCTCTACGGATCCGTCGGCCCTTCACCGGATCTGCTCCGTGGAGGCCGCCTCTTCCTCGATCTCCTCCCATGGATACCGGTATTGCCCTACTTCTTCTTTTTGTTAGGGTTCTTCTTGAATCCTCCTTCTAGGGCAATGCGTGTATTCCTTCATTTTTGGCTAAATGATTTGAGGGAGAGGTCCGTATAGATTCCTATTCACTTGTGCGTAGTTAGTAATAGACACCGTGCATGTAGTTTTGAGATCGGGTAGTTCCCCTCCTCTTGGCAGATCCACTCTCAGCGGTACTACCGGTCACACGACCGGTACTACCGCCGGCCGGAACTACCGGTGCTGATACCGGAACTACCGGTTGCTCTGAATTTCTATGCATTGTCTCTATTCTCCTTACGTACTAGTGAATTATTCTTCTGATCTTGTGTACATTCCTCTCATCTTTTCTGGGTAGCTTTGTGTTCTCCGTGTGCGTTTGCAGGTGGCTCTAGCTCTCGCTCTGGTCAGTTTGCCAAAAGGAAGGCCCGTAGGGGCAAGAGGCCAGCAGATGATGAATATGTTCCCGAGGTTGTGATCCCCTCCAAAACAACTCGCCGGGAAAAGTCAGTGGCAGCCAAGCAGCGTGCAGCGCTTCCTATGTACAAATGGAAGCTTTCGGACTGGGAGAAGTTTCGGTTTCAAGAACCCTACACCGCACCACCTCCTCCACGTTGGAATAATCCTCACTTCTGCAATGAGATGCAGTTGAGGATTGTGGATGATATCTTCGAGCACCACAAGAACAAGTTCACCCGTATGTGGTCCATTGACCTTGCAAAGTGGAGAAGCAGCCCCGCTTACTTTGGAGAGGCTCTGGAGGTCTGTGAGGAGTTTGACTTGGTCAAGCTCATGGAACTGCGATGTGACTTTGATGTGGAACTCATTCATCAGTTCTATGCTACTGTCCACTTCGGCAGTGACGATCAGCGTCACCTTTCATTTATGTGCCGGGATGAGTTCTTCCATGTTCGCTGAAGTGCCTTCTGCAATGCTTTGGGCTATGAGGACACTGGCTTGGAAGGGCAAGGTGGTCTCCGTCCTCACGACCGAGCCAATCCCATGGATAAAGTGAAGCTAGCACCTCTGTATATCCCTGGTCATGGCATAGTAGGTAAATCCAATGACCTTATGCCAGTTTATGACATTCTTCACCGTGTGTTCCGGTGTGTGCTGCTGCCCAAAGTTGGGAACCAGGATGATATCTATGGCTATCTGGTGGATCTGCTTGTGGCAATGAAGACCAAGCGAGGCAAGGGCATCACTTTTGATGTGTCCAAATGGATGTGGGAGGAGATGTACAACTGTGTTTGGTACCGCAAGGTACCGATCTACGCTCCCTTTGTGATGTGTTTCCTTTACTCGGTTTGGGAAGTTTGAAGGCCTGGAGAGCCCCTTTCTACTCCGGATAGGCTCACGGAGCATGAGGTCAAGGTGCTGAGACAAAAGAAGCATAAAGCTCCTAGATTCGCCGTGGGAAATGAGGAGGATGTCTTTGCTACCTCGGATGATGATGACTTTGAGTTAGAGGGTGGGGCCAAGCCCTCTTGGGTGGAGAAGCTTACTGCCAAGGTCCAGAAGACCTTCTGTTTGCAGGCCCACGTCCAGAAAAAGCTCTACAAGGCTCATGTGAATGAGAAGTTGGCGCGCCGCCGGCAGATTCAGTTGATGAAGCACCTCAATGTGCCTGATGTGAAGAGTGGCTCCGAGAAAAGCATCACTCCTGAAGATAAGTGGTGTCTGGCCAACTGCCAGTGGTCTGATGATGAGCCTACAACCTCCACTACTCGAGCGACTGTAGATGCGATGGAGACTGAGGCTGAGGCTGCTGAGGACGATGAGGACACAGAAGACTCTGACGATGGTGACTCGGATGATTCTCTGGCGACAGGCGAGGAGCTGTACTGAGCCCTGGGGCGTTAGTCTCGCTCTTTTCCTTTTTGGTGCTTGATGCCAAAGGGGGAGAGTTGAGTATTGCTATAGGTCACGTGAGTTGCATGGGGGTGTTTCTTGGTGTTTCCCTGTGAACTTCCATAGCATGGTGTAAGACATGTTATCTAAGTTTTCTTGCTCTATCTTAGCTCTATGTATTTCGTTCCTGTGAACTTTAGTTGCATGGTGTAAGACATGTGCCCTTATCTTAGTTATCCATGCACTTACGTTTTTAAGCTCTATGCAATCATATGCTCCGTTGTATATTTGTTTTGTTTTTGGTCGCTGGTTGGTTTATAAAACCTAGGGGGAGCATAGATCCTAGTGTGAGCACTTTTGCATTCCAAAAGCAAACTCTATTAAGTGCTCACACTCAGGGGGAGCTCTACCTTCATTCTATAAATCCATGTGATTGTCTCGTGGTTGTCATCATTCACCAAAAAGGGGGAGATTGTAAGGGCATCTCTTGCCTGAGGTTTTGGTGATGATGACAATCCTTGTGTGGACTAATCGTGTGTCAATATTACTCAGGTTGATAACATGTGGCACAAGACGGTTAGGCCTTCCCTCTTTAAGGAAAACATTGAAGACGGAGGTTCCGATGCCTTTTTGTTTCTTTTGGTCATAGGAAATCCGTACTATTAAGAGGGAACCCACATCGGAAGGTAATGGGTGAATCAAGTCACGTACACAGATCCTTTGCACCCACTATATTGCCTCCGTTCGTGGAGAGAGAGGTCACATTTCATTCCTCCTGTTTGTGTAGACTCATCCACAGCGGTAGTACCGCCCAAGTTGGCGGTTGTACCGGTGGCCGGTAGTTCCGGTCAAACCACCGCCCCAAGTACCGCTCAGGGGTGATACCTTCTGTACTGGGTGCGGTGGTAGACCGGTGGTGGCCCGGAAGTACCGGTGTTCTTCTCGCAAGACCGGTACTACCGGTGTTCCGAGCGGTAGTACCGCTCTGACAGCCACCACGCAGAAACTATCTGCCTGGCGGTAGTTCTGGCCCAACCACCGTCCCAACTACCGCCCCTGCTTGAAACCTTCTGGTTTCCAGGCGGTAGTTGACCGGAGGTGGGGCGGTAGTTCGGGTTTTCTCTGGAAGACCGGTACTACCGGGTGAGCCCCCGGAAGTACCGCCTTAGTGGCAAGGGTGCAGGTTTCTTCACTCACCGGTACTATCGGTTGGGATAGCGGAACTACCGGTCCTATGTAAATCTGCACATAACGGTAGGATTGGTGGAGACCCTATTTAAGGATCCCCTTCTCCCACCTCCACCTTATCTCTTGCCTCTCTCTCTCCACCATTAATGCCATTGAAGCTTTCTTGCCCGATCTCTCTCCCTAGCCAACCAAACTTGTTGATTTGCTAGGGTTTGAAGGAGGAGACCTAGATCTACACTTCCACCAAAGGAAACTTGATTCCCCCATACTTTCTTGTGTGGATTTTGTTACTCTTGGGTGTTTGAGCACTCTAGACGGAAGAGGTCACTTCGGAGCCACAATCCATTGTGGTGAAGCTCCGGGGTTTCGTTGGGAGCCTCCAATTAAGTTGTGGAGAGAGCCCCAACCTTGTTTGTAAAGGTCCGGTTGCCGCCTTCAAGGGCACCACTAGTGGATTCACGGCGCCTCGCATTGTGTGAGGGCGTGAGGAGAATACGGTGGCCCTAGCGGCTTCTTGGGGAGCATTGTGCCTCCACACCGCTCCAACAGAGACGTACTTCCCCTCAAAGGGAAGGAACTTCGATATCACATCCTCGTCTTCACCGTTTCCACTTGTGGTTATTTTTTACCTTTACCTGTGCAAGCATTACTTGTTTTACTTCTATAGCTTGCTTGTGAAGTTGTCAACTTTACTTTCGGTTAGTTGTCATCTTAATAGCATATCTAGACAACTTACTTTGTCGCTTGATTTAAAGTGGTTAAGAAAAGCTAAAAATTGTTAGTTGCCTATTCACCCCCCCCCCCCTCTAGTCAACCATATCGATCCTTTCATCCTTGAATGCTAGAATGAAACATGACCCTGCTTTTGCTACTTCACCTATCTGTGTTACTGATAAGGATTATGATTTCTCTGTTGATCCTGAGTTAATTACTTTGGTTGAATCTGATCCTTTCCATGGCTATGAATCTGAAACTGTTGTGGCACATCTTACTAAGTTAAATGACATATCCACCCTGTTTACCAACGATGAAAAGATTCGCTATTACTATATCCTTAAGTTGTTTCCGTTCTCGTTAAAGGGTGATGCTAAGACATGGTTTAATTCTCTTGATCCTGGTTGTGTGCGTAGTCCCCAGGACATGATGCACAACTTATCTGCTAAATATTTTCCCGCTCATAAGAAACAAGCTGCCTTGCGGGAAATATATAACTTTGTGCAAATTGAAGAAGAGAGTCTCCACAAGCTTGGGGAAGGATTCTCCAACTACTTAATGCTTTGCTTGATCATCCTCTTGAGAGGAACGATATACTTGATGTCTTTTATAATGGACTAACCGATGCTTCCAGAGACCACCTGGACAGTTCTGCTGGTTGTGTTTTCAGGGAAAGAACAATTGATCAAGATGAATTACTATTGAATAATATGCTTGCCAATGAAAATAATTAGACACTTCCTGAACCAGCCCCTAAGCCAACTCCGAAGAAAAGAGGTGTTCTATTTCTCAGTCCTGAAGATATGCAAGAGGCGAAGAAATCAATGAAAGAAAAAGGTATTAAAGCTGAAGATGTTAAGAATTTACCACATATTGAAGAAATACATGGTCTTGATAACCCGACACAGGTAGTAATGGTAAATTCTCTTTATAGATTTGATGAAGGGAATATTCCTCGTTATAAGTCTGCTAGCCAATGCTTAGATGAGTTTGACAATTTCATTGTGAAACAAGAAAACTTCAATGCTTATGTTGGTAGACAATTGCAACATAGTGCTTATATGATTGAATGCTTGAGTGATTATCTGTCTAGAGTTAAAGGTGAATTGAAACTCTTTAGTAAACATGCTTCCATGGTTACCACTCAAGTAGAACGAGTACTTAAGGCTTAGAAAGATTTGCTCAATGAATTGAATTGTAAGAATAATGACTATGCCATTAGAGTTCTGACTAGAGGTGGCAGAATGACTCAGGAACCTCTGTATCCTGAAGGCCACCCTAAGAGAATTGAGCAAGATTCTCAAAGAGCTAATTTAGATGCACCTAGTTCTTCTAAGAAGAATAAAAAGAAAAATGATAGGACTTTGCATGCTTCAAGTGAACCTGTAGCTGACATAGCTGAGAATCCCAATGATGTATGTGTTTCTGATGCTGAGACACAATCTGGTAATGAACATGAACCCAGTGATAATATCAATGATGATGTTCATGATGATGCTCAACCTAGCAATGATAATGATGTAGAGATTGAACCTGCTGTTGATCTTGATAACCCACAATCAAAGAATCAACGTTATGATAAGAGAGACTTTGTTGCTAGGAAGCACAGTAGGGAAAGAGAACCATGGGTTCAGAAACCCATGCCTTTTCCTCCTAAACCATCCAAGAAAAAGGATGATGAGGATTTTGAGCGCTTTGCTGAAATGATTAGACCTATATTTTTGTGTATGCGTTTGATTGATGTGCTTAAAACAAATCCTTATGCTAAGTATATCAAAGATATTATCACCAATAAAAGAAAGATACCAGAAGTAGAAATTTCCACCATGCTTGCCAATTACACTTTTAAGGGTGGAATACCTAAGAAACTAGGAGATCCAGGAGTACCTACTATACCTTGCTCCATTAAAGGAAACCATGTTAAAACTGCTTTATCTGATCTTGGAGTCGGTGTTAGTGTTATGCCTCTCTCTTTATATCCTAGACTTGACTTGAGTAAGTTGACACCTACTGAAATATCTTTGCAAATGGCCGATAAATCAACTGCTATACCAGTCGGTATTTGTGAGGATGTGCCTGTTGTAGCTGCAAATGTTACTATTCTAACGGACTTTGTTATCCTTGATATTCCCGAGGACGATAGTATGTCTATTATCCTTGGTAGACCCTTTTTGAATACTGCAGGGGCTGTTATTGATTACAACAAAGGCAATGTCACTTTTCATGCCAATGGTAATGAGCATACAGTGCATTTTCCAAGGAAACAACCTCAGGTCCATAGTATCAATTATATTGGAAAATTTTCAACTATTACTATTGGAGGTTTTGAATTTCCTCTTCCTACCGCCAAGAAGGCATATGACATTCTTATTGTTGGGGACATACATATCCCCATGAGGTAACCTAGTGTTATTCGAAAATTCTCCGGTTTCGTGTTATTCGGAAAGAGTTTATTAACAAGACCTGATCAACCTTGTTAATGAATTCCTTTTGATGAGCATGGGATAGGTGAATCTAGATAGCACAACCTTCTGTATCACCCTTTTACTTTCTGTTAATTAGGATAAATAAAGCAAAAATAGTATTCTCTGTCTATTTTCAGACTTACCCGTGCAATAAAAAAATACCCCAAAAATAAAAGTTCTCAAAATGCCCTGAAAATTAAATATGATTTTTTCTAGATTATTTGAGAATATATGGCACAGAACACACAGCAAGGGGAGCCAGCACCTGGCCACGAGGGTCCAGGGCGCGCCCCCCCTCACAGGGCGCGCCCCCCTGCCTCGTGGGCCCCATGTGCCCCCCCTCCACTTATTCCTGCACCCATACTCTTCTTCTTCCTGCCAAAAAAATCACCAACCAGCTCAAGCACGAGTTCTAGCTCATCTTGCTGCCATTTTCGATCTCCTTGCTCAAAGCACCATTCACCAAACTGTTTGGGGAGATTGTTCCTTGGTATGTGACTCCTCCATTGGTCCAATTAGTTTTTGTTCTAGTGCCTTATTTATTGCAATTTTTTGCTACTGTGGTGACCTTGTTCTTCAGCTTGCATGTGAAATTTCCTTGGTCCCAAGTAGTTCTAATGCATGATATAGTCTCTAGGAACTAGTAGAAGTTGTTTTTATCAATCTTGTTGAGTTTGGTTAACTTTTATTTTGAGTTACTAAAAATTTCAGAAAACTGCATAGGAAAAACTTCCAAGGTGGTTCTTCAAGGAAGCAAGAATCGAGGCTCGCGTTTCGTGAGCCAGACGATGAACTACCAATGGAAGCTGACGTGCGGCCTTGTGAATGGCCGTCAGACAAATTTATGGATCAGGTTGGCATCAAGGACGAATTTTACGCATATGTGTGTAACGCTGACCTCGAGGGCTTCATACAAGATAAGTGCCCTCAATACCGTGGCTTAACTGATACCTTTGTGAGACGGTTTAAATTTTCATCTTCACGTAATTCTCATACTGTCCTGTTTGACCTTTATGATAAATCTTACACCATGGACTTAGAGGATTTTAATGATGCATGTAAGCTCCCGCAGTGGGGCATTATGGGTGATCCTCGCAAATCTGAATATAGAGATTTTCTTGCTAGTATCATTGTGGGGGAATCCAGAAAAATCACTCATGCTACCATAGGGAGCATTCATTTTCCTGCTATCCATTACTTTGCTCTCTTTATTGGTAGATGCATAAACGGTAAAGATGGGGCTTGCCACATGTGTGTCCCTGATCTTAGTGTTCTCAAGAGTGATGTATTAGGTGATAGACAATATAACGTGGGAGACATTGTTGCACGTAGGCTACATCATAATGGTTTGCATGGGGATTTATTTGGTGGGATTTATGCCACTCGCATAGCCCGTTGTCTTGGTGTGCCTGTCCATGAAAATGATGAAACTTTACCGCCTGCTCATTTGGATTACCATGCTATGACTAGTCACCGGTTTATAGAGAGGCATGAACAATCCCTCAAATATTGACTAATCTTTAACAGGCGTCATGACATCCCTATTGTTCTTCCTGCCCCTTCTTTGTTTGACTTTCAGGCAAAAGGGAGATACACTATAACCAGGGAGGAGGCAAATGAGTATCACAATATGACGGAAGCAGCCCGCCTTCGAGCTGTAGCCCAGCAGGCAGTAGCTGCTGCAACCCAGTACAACCCCAACTACGACTTTGGATATCCGTCAGGCCAATACTGGCCATAGACCAACTTAGGCCAAAAGCCTAAGCTTGGGGGAGTACGTGTTTCTCACCGACTTTACATTCATGTTCACACACTTATTCTAGTTATCGGTGCTCACACTCTTTCATTGTATCATCCATGTTTAGCTTCAATTCTTTTTCTTAGTCTTTTTCTCATGTGCTAGAAAAAACCTTAAGAAAAATAAAAATATATTATTTGTAGCTTCTAGCTAGTTTACTTTCTTTGCTTGTTGTCGGTGTACTAGGAACCAGGGTACCCAGACTTGCCTGTCTGCGGGCCGCAACACGCTCCTACAAGCGGCCTGGTACGGCCTAGCTGATCGACCAGCTGCTCAAGACCCTCGTGAGGGGGCAAAGCTTCGCGAGGAGAACGGCATCAAGACAACCTCTGGAGCGGCCTCAGCAAGGCGTTCTAGAGGGGCGGAGAATCCAAGGCCGAGCCTGCCTCAGGAGGAGGCAGTGATGTCAGCAGTGATGCACCGCGCCAGCGGGTGCCAGCGTCCGCCAGCGGCGCAGTTGCCATTTCGGTGCAAAGGAGACATCGCAGCCGTTGGTTCCCAAGGAGTGGGGCAAAGATTTCCTCTTTGGTGCAACAAGACCGAAGACCGCGGGGACGATAAGGAGGATGTCACCGTCGAGCCCACAATCGTGTCACCGCCTGATCCTTTTGCAGGCGAAGACCGCTTTTGTCAGGATAAGAACGTCCTTGTGTTCCCGCTCAAAAATGGCCGTCGTGGGATCCCTTCCCGCCTAAACATTTCGGGGGAAGAGGATCGTGGTCGCCTATATAAGTAGCTAGAACACCCACTGCAAGGGGACGGAGACTTTACCACCATATAAGGAGCAAGAACACTAGCCTCCCGGTCCTCCTGAGCTCGCCTCCTGAGCCCAGGAACCTTTGTACTAGCTCATATTCTAGCTCGCCCGGAGCCAATCCACCAAAGCAGGAAGTAGGGTCTTACACCACACGATGGCCCGAACCTGGATAAACTCTCCTGTGTTTGTTCGTTGTTTGCTTGAATACTTCCATCGAGACGAGAGCGAGGCGCTGGGTAGACGTGACTGGGAGAGATCTTCGTTCACGCCCTTGTGTTCGAACTTAACGGGTTTTGCGGAGCCCTGAATCCGACACTTGTAGTAGTAGTTAAAAATGAAAACCCAAAAAGATTTCCCGTTCTTCTTTTGCTTGTTGGGAGCTTTCCCGTGTAAATAGTTTCTTTTCTTTTCTTTGGGGGTTAAGAGTAGAAGACCATGATTGAAAATGCTTAGTGGCTCTCATATGATGTATTGTTGATTTAACCTTGAGCCACATTACCTTGTCTTCTCTCTTGTATTAAATGTGTGCAGATTCCAGCTTAGTCCAATGCACATGCACTATTATTATTATCCACACCGTTCGGTCGTGCGAGTGAAAGGCAATAAGGATGATATATGATGAACTAATTGAGATGAGAAAAGCTGGTATGAACTCGACCTCTCTTGTTTTTGTAAATATGATAGTTCATTGTTCCTGATTCAGCTTGTTATGAATGAAACATGCTTGCAATGACAATTAGAGATCATAGCTGCTTATGCCATGCTTAATTAGTTGAGAGTTTATAATGGTCTATCTTGCGTGCCAACATGATATTAAAATGGTTGTGATGTGCTATGATGGGGTGGTATCCTCCTTTGAACGATTCAAGTTGTCTGAGTTGGCACATGTTCACGCATGTAGTTGAAACAAATCAACATAGCCTCCACGATATTTATGTTCATGGTGATTTATATCCTACTCATGCTTGCATTCATTGTTGATTAATTTTAATGTATGTTCATGACCGTTGTTGCTCTCTAGCTAGTCGCTTCCCAGTCTCTTTCTAGCCTTCACCTGTACTAAGCGGGAATACTGCTTGTGCATCCACTTCCATAAACCCCAAAGTTATTCCAATGAGTCCACCATACCTTCCTATATGCGGTATTTACCTGCCGTTCCAAGTAAATTTGTATGTGCCAAACTCTAAACCTTCAAATGAAATTCTATTTTGTATGCTCGAACAGCTCATGTATCAACTAGGGTTGTCTATATTTTCCATGCTAGGTGGGTTATTCTCACGATGAGTGGACTCCGCTCATCATTCATGAGAAAATGGCTGGTAACCGGGATGCTCAGTCCCATGCTCAAAATCATAATAATTAAACAAAACTCCCCCAGGGCGGTTGCTGGTTTGGATGGTACCCGTTGTTTCGGGCTAGCCATGGAGTGTGCTTGTTGGTGGTTGGGGGAGTATAAAATTTACCTTTCTGTTTGGGAACCACCTATAATGTGCGTAGCATGGGAGATATCGAGATTCTTGATTGTTATGTTGACAATGAAAGTATACCGCTCAAAATGTTATTCATCTCTATTTAAAAATCGAGCTCTGGCACCTCTTCAAATCCCTGCTTCCCTCTGCGAAGGGCCTATCTATTTACTTTTATGTAGAGTCATCATCCTCTTTTCAAAGAGAACTAGTAGGAGAGCACCTCTGTCATTTGCATGTATTACCATTAATTTGCATTGAGTATGATCATGACTGGATCTCTTTTACCATGAATTATAATGTCTAGTCAGTCCTTGATCTTTAAAGGTGTTGTGCATTTATGTTTTGCGGTCTCAGAAAGGGCTAGCGAGATACCATCTTGTTATATCATATCATGATTGTTTTGAGAAAGTGCTGTCATCCGAGGTTTATTATTATTGCTCGCTAGTTGATTATGCCATTGATGTGAGTTGACATGAGACCTGAAAGTTATTGTGAATGTGGTTAGTTCATGATCATTGCTGAAAATCTGAATGTTGGCTTACATATTTACAACAACAAGAGCAAACAGAGTTTGTCAAAGTTTTTCTTTATCACTTTCAGTTTATCAACTGAATTGCTTGAGGACAAGCAAAGGTTTAAGCTTGGGGGAGTTGATACGTCTCCAACGTATCTACTTGTGGAACTAACCCGGACTGACGTTGTTTTCAGCAGAACTGCCATGGTGTTGTTTTTGTGCAGAAATAAAAAGTTCTCAGAATGACCAGAAAATCCATGGAGAATTATTTTGGAAAATATAAAAAATACACGCGGGAAGATCCAAACCAGGGGGCCCACACCCTGTCCACGAGAGTGGGGGGCGCCCCCCTCCCCTAGGGCGCACCCCCTCCCTCATGGGCCCCCTGGTGCTCCACCGACGTATCCCAAGATCCCATATATTCACTTTCGGGGAGAAAAAAAATCAGAGAGGAAGAATTATCGCGTTTTACGATACAGAGCCGCCGCCAAGCCCTAATCTCTCTCGGGAGGTCTGATCTGGAGTCCGTTCGGGGCTCCGGAGAGTGGAGATCGTCGCCATCTTCATCATCAACCTTCCTCCATCATCAATTCCATGATGCTCACCGCCGTGCATGAGCAATTCCATCGTAGGCATGCTGGACGGTGATGGGTTGGATGGGATCTATCATGTAATCGAGTTAGTTTTGTTAGGGTTTGATCCCTAGTATCCACTACGTTATGAGATTGATGTTGCTATGACTTTGCTATGCCTAATGCTTGTCACTAGGGCCCGGGTGCCATGATTTCAGATCTGAACCTATTATGTTTTCATGAATATATGTGTGTTCTTGATCCTATCTTGCAAGTCCATAGTCACCTACTATGCGTTATGATCCGGCAACCCCGAAGTGACAATAATCGGGACCACTCCCGGTGATGACCGTAGTTTGAGGAGTTCATGTATTCACTATGTGTTAATGCTTTGGTCCGGTATTGTATTAAAAGGAGGCCTTAATATCCCTTAGTTTCCAATAGGACCCTATTGCCATGGGAGGGTAGGACAAAAGATGTCATGCAAGTTCTTTTCCATAAGCACGTTTGACTATATTCGGAATACATGCCTACATTGTATTGATGAACTGGAGCTAGTTCTGTGTCACCCTAGGTTATAATTTCTACATGATGAACTGCATCCGACATAATTCCCCATCACCGATCCAATGCCTACGAACTTTTCACATATTGCTTGCTTCTTATTTACTTTTCCGTTGCTACTATTACAAAAACTACAAAAACACTACCGTTACTTTTATTGCCGCTACCGCCACTATCATATAACTTTTCTACTAAACTACCTTGTTGCAGATATTAAGTTTCCAGGTGTGGTTGAATTGACAACTCAGCTGCTAATACTTAAGAGTATTCTTTGGCACCCCTTGTGTCGAATCAATAAATTTGGGTTGAATACTTTACCCTCGAAAACTATTGCGATCCCCTACACTTGTGGGTTATCACGTCCCCCCTAGCATCGCCGCCTGCACCGAGAGCGCGGCCGCCTACGCCGAGAGTGTCGCCGCATCCGCATTGAGCGCGACCGCTTCCGCCGAGAGGGCGTCTGCGGCAGCCGACAGGGCAGCTGCAGCAGCCGAGGCGGCTGCAATTGCTGCTACGACGGCGGCTGCAAACGCCGAGAGCGCTCGAGCTACCGTCCGTGCCGCTGATGTCGCCCTGGCCCGGGTCCAGGCCATCCATGCCACTACTATGAGTACTACAACCTTGAGGGCGGCGCCGAGGATGAGGAGGAGGACGAGGACGCTGTCGACTTCAGCAGGGGGGACGCGGAGTCCACCAACGGCGGCATGTCCCCAGGACAAGTCATCGACGTCTCATCTCACACCGGCATTGCATAGGCCGGCGCGGCGGCGGATTTGTTAAAATTATACGTACTTAGGATTTTTTTTCAATGCTAGTCTTTTGTTAGAGCAATCTTTAGGTCAGCTGGCTCTGTGTAATTTCTAAAATTGCTCCATTCAGTAAATGTGGTCTGTCTGCTGTACACTTTTTTGTGTGCCCAAATTAGCAAGCGATGTTAAATTATGCAATGACGTACCCGGGGAAATTACCACGAAAATTTGAATTAACAAACTCATCCCATGCGTGTAAAGCAGAAGAATCGTTTGCGATGCACACAATCGTTCAAAGTGAATGGTCCGGCGGCACGGCGCACAAAGTTTCCCTCCACATTTCCAAAATTTTGGCCTACCGCCAAAATATCTACCCCGCCCCCTTCCCCTCTTCCCTACCCCCTTTTCTCCCCGACCACAAGTCACATTTCCCCTGTTTCCTCCTTCCTTCCTTCCTTGCTAGTAAGCTATAGCCGCTTCCTCGCTCTCTCCGTCTCGCATCCTATCGCCGGGGTCGCCATGGTCTTCTTCAAAGACCTCTCTAGTGGTTCCTCCTCCGGCGACTACTCCTTCACCACAC
The DNA here is from genome assembly GCA_902687465.1 of Secale cereale. NCBI lineage: Eukaryota > Viridiplantae > Streptophyta > Magnoliopsida > Poales > Poaceae > Secale > Secale cereale. The sequence goes on from LR738715.1 coordinate 99,281,161, forward strand.
GGGTATGCCTCTCTTCTCTCTTTTGGGCTATGACTTGGAATGAAGGATTTTTACCCGGCGGTCGATTTGAGTCATTTATTCCTCTTGTAGCTCCTTAGGACCATCAGTGGCAATGAATGGAGCGGGGTGGATGAAGATCTATCTGCTCGTTGTCACCATCAATCTCCATGCGTGAAGCTAGTTGCGTTTGATTCTGTGGATAGTGGGAGGAAGTTTCTGGCATGCGCAGAGAAGGTTAGACCCTCTTTCGTTGTTACAAATCATTTGTTAGATGTGATTCAGACACTGTCACGGTCCCAACCCATTCATACCACACCTTCAACCAAACGCATCCTAAGACAGTGTCATAGTTTGTACCTAGTATCTTAAATTGTTGCCATATCATCAGCGGTGCCATTAGAAAATTATTTGGCACGGCTTCAGCAGTTTGTGCAGCCAACTTTGGTCCACACATCTGAGGAGCCAAGCAGTAAAATACTAAATCTTTATTGCACGAAGGAACTGGTGTCGGTGTCAAAACCGGTGGATCTCAGGAAGGGGATCCCAAACTATGCGTCTGAGGATCGATGGTAACAGGAGGATGGGGACACGATGTTTACCCAGGTTCAGGCCCTCTCGATCAAGGTAATACCCTACTTCATGCTATATTAATATGAATGAATATGATTACAAGAGTTGATTGATGGGCCTCGAACCCCTCGTTGGTTACCCCAAGTGGAAGGTGTAAGATGCAGTAAGTAGAAGTGTTTTCCCTTAGCAAAGATGCCAAGGATCGAATCCCCAGAGACTCCTAGGTTCAACAGGTAGGTGTCAACTGCAAACGGCGCAATTAGCAATCAACGTGGACCTGCACACAGATACAAATAACTTTGCTCCCAACGAGTACAAAGAGGTTGTCAATCTCTCCGGCCTTGTAGTTCACAAAGGGTTAAAAGCAATATGATAGTAGTGATAGATAGTATTTTGCAATAGTAAATAAAATAGCGAAAAGTAAATAGTGGATGTGATCAATGATGGTAATATGGACCGGAGTCTCATGATGTTCACTAGTGATGTCTCTCTCCCAAAAGACGATAAAACAGTTATGTGAGGTAAACAAATTACAGCTGGGCAATTGACAGGACCACGAACACAAACCAATGCTGACTACATTGCAAGAAAGGTTGAGGTTCAAAGCATGGGCGGTACGCCAAAGTAAGTAGACCGAAATCCATCAATATCTACTACTAATCATCCACCTTGAGATATCTATCCAGAACATCTCGCTGGTATTAAGTTGCGAGTCCCACCCATAGTGTAAACTCAATGCAACAGACAACTGCATTAAAAGAACTTTGCGTAAAGTAAACAATCCTTGCACCCGCGGGCACAAGCACCGTTGTTTCCCCCTTGTGGCAACAGCACATCCCCTAGACTCATGTTTCTGTCACTCAAGCTAGTCATCGAGGGGCATGAACCCACAATCGAGCATAACGTTCCCTCTTGGAGTCACTACCTATTACTCGGCCAAAGCAATAAATAACAACGGAGAACATGCAAGAATTACTTATGAACTAAAATATAAAAGAGGTGAATCAGATATATTACTCAAGATCAATCTGAACATAATCTCATAATCCATCGGATCCCAGCAAACTCAACATAGCAACAGCATAAGGATTACATAGGTGCCTCGATCATGTAGGGCAGCTCACGAGGACTAATTAGTGAAGCACAAGAACGGGAGGAGAACATCACATAGCTACTGGTCATGGACTCATGGTCCAAGGGAGACTACTCACTAATCATCCACCTTGAGATATCTATCCAGAACATCTCGCTGGTATTAAGTTGCGAGTCCCACCCATAGTGTAAACTCAATGCAACAGACAACTGCATTAAAAGAACTTTGCGTAAAGTAAACAATCCTTGCACCCGCGGGCACAAGCACCGTTGTTTTCCCCCTTGTGGCAACAGCACATCCCCTAGACTCATGTTTCTGTCACTCAAGCTAGTCATCGAGGGGCATGAACCCACAATCGAGCATGACGTTCCCTCTTGGAGTCACTACCTACTACTTGGCCAAAGCAATAAATAACAACGGAGAACATGCAAGAATTACTTATGAACTAAAATATAAAAGAGGTGAATCAAATATATTACTCAAGATCAATCTGAACATAATCTCATAATCCATCGGATCCCAGCAAACTCAACATAGCAACAGCATAAGGATTACATAGGTGCCTCGATCATGTAGGGCAGCTCACGAGGACTAATTAGTGAAGCACAAGAACGGGAGGAGAACATCACATAGCTACTGGTCATGGACTCATGGTCCAAGGGAGACTACTCACGAGTCATCCGGGAGGCGTCCATGGTGGTGGAGAAGCTCCCGGTGGTGATCCTCCCCTCCGGCAGGGTGCCGGGAAGAGTTCTCCTGGTGCTCCCGATCTTGGAAGCGGCGGCGGCGGCGGAACAGAGATGGGATCGCGAAAAGAAGTCCTGTTTCGAGGGTTTCGGAGAGTCCTTTAAATATATGCCAAAGTAGGGCACCGGGGGACTCTCAGGGGGCCGAGGCGCCCTCCCGGCGCGGCCCAGGGGGGGGGGCGCCCACAGGGCGCCTGGGGCCCCTGTGCCCCCCCCCCCAGGTTGCCCTTCGGACGCAGTGTTGTTTCCGTTTCGCTGATTTTTTATATAATTTTTCTGGATTTTTCTGGGCAGTCCTCGAAACGTGAAAACCTGAAATACAAAAACAGCCGAAAACAGAAACTGGCACTGGGGTGCACTGGATTAGTAAGTTAGTCCAAATATGATCAAAAGTGTATGGAAGTGTATGAATATCATAGCAATATCACCCAAAAGTGGCATGGAGCAAGCAGAAATTATAGATACGTTTTGGACGTATCAACATCCCCAAGCTTAATTCCTGCTCGTCCTCGAGTAGGTAAATGATAACAAGAATAATTTCTATGGTGACATGCTATTAACCATATAAGACTTTCTCATAGTCATATGACAAAAGCTTACTGAGACAATGATTCTAAAGTAATTAAGTTGTCTCAAGATAAAATCACAAATGACTGAAAGTTTTACAACATGAAACTGAAACATCAAAAAGATTTGCAATGAACATGATGTGCAAATATGATCAAGTGATATCTAGCTTGCCCCCTTTAGTGATGCAAAACATAAGTGCAGGGGCACCTTCAAGGTTTAAGTGATGACTAGATACAATCATTTCAGAATAAATGATATCACAATCATGCAAAAGACAAAGCTACTTTGGAACAATGCACATTACACTCAGAATGACAATCATGCTCTCAGTAGTTGGTGCTTGAAGTGCTAGAGCTTTTTATTTTGAAACTTGGAAGCAATTGTGTCAACGGTAGTAGTACTTCATATGTGTCATGCATAAAACATCTTATAAGTTGCAAGCCTCATGCATCGAATACCAATAGTGCTCGCTCCTTGTCCTAATTAGCTCGGATCCCCATGGGTTATCATTGCATTGCATATGTTTTAACCAAGTGTCACAAAGGGGTACCTCTATGCCACATGTACAAAGGTCCAAGGAGATAGATCGCATTTGATTTCTCGTTTTTGATAGATCTCAACTTGAGGACATCCATACCGGGACAACATAGAAAATAGATGATGGACTCCTCTTTAATGCATAATCATATTCTCATGAGAGATTGAGGATTAAGGTCCAAGCTAAAACTTCCACCATGATGCATGGCTTTGGTTGGCGGCCCAATGTTCTTCTCTAACAATATGCATATTAATTCAACCCACGGTAAATCACCCTTACTTCAGACAAGACGAACATGCATAGCAACTCACATGATATTCAACAAAAGTGTGACAGTTGATGGCATCCCCAGAAACATGGTTACCGCTCAGCAAGCAACTCATAAGAAATAAGATACATGGCAACATATTCTTTACCACAATAGTTTTAAGGCTACTTTCCCATGAGCTATGTATTGCATGGTTAATTTGCTTAGTGCAGGTGTAGGTTAGCAAAAGACTGGGAGCGACCAACTAAGAGAGCAATGACGGTCATAATCATGCAGAGCGACAAAGCAATATTGAATCAGGCATGGTAGTTATATCGCTACTCAGAAACAACAGATCATCAAGGCTTGACAGACTTTCTTTACAGTCTTGAATATGCGTGAGCATACGCCAAGTCAATCAAAATAAATTCTCGAAGGAAGATATTACTAAACCATACCACATCATAGGCAAACAAACCAAGTTGGTACTCCAATGACACATTGGGAACCCCCCAGCTATTCGAGATTAACCATAAGAAAACCTGAACTACTAAGCACCATCATGAAAGTAGCATCTTTATCATAGACACATTAACCAATGCAACGGAAGCAAACTCTCTTAATAAGGTGAGCATGGTAATTAAAGAGAGTTCAAGCAACCAACTAAATAAAAGCTCTTGAAAAGATAAGCATGAATACTAAGAGCAAAGCACGATAGTAGCTATTAAAAGATAAAGAACACACACAGCATAGATAGACATGAAAATTCTATGTAATGTTCTAGGTAGAGGTGGAGCGTGTTTCTCTCCCATATAAAGGAATGCTGGGTTCCGACTCGTTATGAAAAACTAAGAAGAAAACTAAAAGCAAGACGCTCCAAGCATAGCACATAACACATGAAGTGATAAAAATATAGCAGAACGAAAGACGAACTGATAATGTTGATGGAGAAGGGGATGCACGGGGGGCATCCCCAAGTTTAGACGCTTGAGTCTCCTTGAATATTTCTTGGGGGTGCACGGGGGCATCCCCAAGCTTGAGCGCTTGACACTCCTGAATCTTTTTATCATCTTCCCTTGCACACTTGAAAACTCCCTTCATACACAACTCATCATAATCTGATTAGCGAGGTTACTACCCTTAATAAAATAATTATACCTTGCTGGAAATAAGGATATTCTTGAAGTTCTACTGTTTCTCAAGATTGCCAAAAGGTTTTTGCAAAGAAAAAGCAAGTTCTTAATTTGCAAAGTGAAGGAAAGGCAAAACAGGACAGAATCTGTGAAAAACAGAACAGCAGGCAGTAATTGACCTGTTCGGGATACTTCTGCAACTCAAATCAAAAAACTCAGAACTGACGCACGAAAGACAATTATATAGAGAATGCTGTCGAAAAAATTCAGACCAAAAAGATGATCTGGTGATTTTATACGAATTTTTCTATCCAAGGACATAATCTGTTTCCTGGACAGCACCTCACAACTTTTGAACTTTCTAGCAATCAGAGGCTATACTTGGCACAAATATGAAAAGTAAAGATACAATGATGATGCTACAGCAGTAAACAACATCAAGACTCAACAAAAGCAAAAAAAATATTCATGTGGGCTGCCTCCCAAAAGCGCTTTCTTTTATGCCTTTAAGCTAGGCATAATGCATAGATCAAGTTTTATCAAACGTAAAAGAATAGCTAGCCCGTACAACGGACTCAAAAGGTAACTTGACCTTCTTACGAGGGAAGTGTTCCATCCCTTTCTTTAGAGGAAACTGAAATTTTATATTACCCTCTTTCATTTCAATGACAGCACCAACGGTGCGCAAAAAGGGACGTTCCAAAATAATTGGACATGAAGGATCACATTCAATATCCATAATAGTGAAATCAACGGGCACATAATTATCATTGACAACAATAAGAACATCGTCAATCCTCCCCAAAGGTTTCTTTATGGAAGAATCAACGAGACGGACACCAAAAGAACAAGAATCATAAGGTTTCAATTTAAGCATATCATATATCCTTTTGGGCATAACAGAGGTACTAGCACCAACATCACATAATGCATAACAAGAGAAGTCATTCAAATAAATTTTTATCATAGGGTCCCAACCATCTTCTAGCTTTCTAGGTATGGAGGCTTCTACTCTAAGTTTCTCCTACCTAGCTTTGATGAGAGCATTAGTGATATGCTCTGTGAAGGCAAGGTTAAGCGTGCTAGTGCGGGGATCTCTAGACATTTTGTGAAGGAAATCAATAACTTCTGTAAGAGTGCAATTATAAAAATCAAGGTCACGAGCATCAAGTAAAGTGGTAGTGGTGTCCTTAATGCTCACCTGTTTGGTAGTTTCTATAGCATCACCATTAATAGGTCCATTGGGACCAGGAGTACATTGGGTGCTAAGAGTGTGAACATCCTCAATAACTTGGATAGTAGCAACAGTGTGGTGGGTAGGAAGGCTCTTAATTCTTTCCTCTTCCTCCCTTTCTCTAGCCCATCTCTCTTTAAGCTTAGCCATCATCCTAATATTTTCATTAATTTGTACTTGAGTGGCATTAATAGGGATGACTTCCCTCTCCTTAAGAGGAGAAGTTTCAATTTTTAGCAATTTTACCTCATTGGCTAAGTGGTCTACCTTAAAAGAAAGATCATCTAGTTTATGTAGTTTCTCTTCTACATTCTTATTAAAGGCTTTTTGGGTAGTGATGAAATCTCTAAGCATGGTCTCTAGTTCAGTATTGAAGTTCTTGGTACTAGGATAAGCATTGTTGTTCCCATAAGAGTTAGAGGGGAACGGTCTAGAATTGTTACCAAAGTTACTCCTATAAGCATTGTTGTTGAAATTGTTTCTAGAGATAAAGTTCACATCTACTTGTTCTTGAGAAATCAAAGAATTTAAAGGAACATCACGAGGATCAACATTAGATTGCTTCGAAAGTAGAGACATGATCAAGTCAACTTTTTCATTGAGGGAGGAAATCTCCTCGACAGAGTTTACCTTCCTACCTGTTGGAGCGCGTTCGGTGTGCCATTGGTTATAGTTGGTCATCATCTCATCGAGAAGCTTTGTGGCAGCACCAAGTGTAGTTGACATAAAAGTTCCTCCCGCGGCCGAGTCTAACAAGTTCCGCGAGGTAAAGTTCAAGCCTGCATAAAAAGTTTGGATAACCATCCAAGTAGTCAAACCGTGAGTAGGGTAGTTCTTGATAAGAGACTTCATACGTTCCCAAGCTTGGGCAACATGTTCATTATCCAATTGTTTAAAATTCATTATGTTACTTCTAAGTTGGATAATTTTAGCAGGTGTATAGTATTTTCCGATAAAAGAATCTTTGCACTTGTCCCATGAATCTATGCTATTTCTAGGCAAAGACTGAAACCATATTTTAGCTCCTCCTCTCAAGGAGAAAGGAAAAAGCTTAAGCTTAACAATATTACCATCTATTTCTTGGGACTTATGCATATCACAAAGTTCTACAAAGTTGTTCAAGTGTAAAGCAGCATCATCTCCAGCACCGGAGAATTGTTCTCTCATGACTAAGTTCAGTAAAGCAGGTTTAATTTCATATGAAGGTGCTGAAGTGGCAGGTGTAGTGATAGGTGTGCTGATAAAGTCATCGTTGTTGTGACTAGTGAAGTCACACAACTTGGTGTTCTCGGTGGAACCCATAGTAGCAAGCAAGCAAGATGACTATTTTTGTGATTTTCGATAAAAGGAACTAAAGTAAAAATGAAAGGTAAACTAACAAGACTAAAAAGCAAAGGTAAAAGATAGCATGCAACTCCCCTATCCTGAAGAGTGGAGTCCCCGGCAACGGCGCCAAAAAATACTCCTTGATGGGCCTCGAACCCCTCGTTGGTTACCCCAAGTGGAAGGTGTAAGATGCAGTAAGTAGAAGTGTTTTCCCTTAGCAAAGATGCCAAGGATCGAATCCCCAGAGACTCCTAGGTTCAACAGGTAGGTGTCAACTGCTAACGGCGCAATTAGCAATCAACGTGGACCTGCACACATATACAAATAACTTTGCTCCCAACGAGTACAGAGAGGTTGTCAATCTCTCTGGCCTTGTAGTTCACAAAGGGTTAAAAGCAATATGATAGTAGTGATAGATAGTATTTTGCAATAGTAAATAAAATAGCGAAAAGTAAATAGTGGATGTGATCAATGATGGTAATATGGACCGGAGTCTCATGATGTTCACTAGTGATGTCTCTCTCCCAAAAGACGATAAAACAGCTATGTGAGGTAAACAAATTACAGCTGGGCAATTGACAGGACCACGAACGCAAACCAATGCTGACTACATTGCAAGAAAGGTTGAGGTTCAAAGCATGGGCGGTACGCCAAAGTAAGTAGACCGAAATCCATCAATATCTACTACTAATCATCCACCTTGAGATATCTATCCAGAACATCTTGCTGGTATTAAGTTGCGAGTCCCACCCATAGTGTAAACTCAATGCAACAGACAACTGCATTAAAAGAACTTTGCGTAAAGTAAACAATCCTTGCACTCGCGGGCACAAGCACCGTTGTTTTCCCCCTTGTGGCAACAGCACATCCCCTAGACTCATGTTTCTGTCACTCAAGCTAGTCATCGAGGGGCATGAACCCACAATCGAGCATAACGTTCCCTCTTGGAGTCACTACCTATTACTCGGCCAAAGCAATAAATAACAACGGAGAACATGCAAGAATTACTTATGAACTAAAATATAAAAGAGGTGAATCAAATATATTACTCAAGATCAATCTGAACATAATCTCATAATCCATCGGATCCCAACAAACTCAACATAGCAACAGCATAAGGATTACATAGGTGCCTCGATCATGTAGGGCAGCTCACAAGGACTAATTAGTGAAGCACAAGAACGGGAGGAGAACATCACATAGCTACTGGTCATGGACTCATGGTCCAAGGGAGACTACTCACGAGTCATCCGGGAGGCGTCCATGGTGGTGAAGAAGCTCCCGGTGGTGATCCTCCCCTCCGGCAGGGTGCCGGGAAGAGTTCTCCTGGTGCTCCCGATCTTGGAAGCGGCGGCGGCGGCGGAACAGAGATGGGATCGCGAAAAGAAGTCATGTTTCGAGGGTTTCGGAGAGTCCTTTAAATATATGCCAAAGTAGGGCACCGGGGGACTCTCGGGGGGCCGAGGTGCCCCCCGGCGCGGCCCAGGGGGGCGCGCCCACAGGGCGCCTGGAGCCCCTGTGCCCCCCCCCCAGGTTGCCCTTCGGACGCAGTGTTGTTTCCGTTTCGCTGATTTTTATATAATTTTTCTGGATTTTTCTGGGCAGTTCTCGAAACGTGAAAACCTGAAATACAAAAACAGTCGAAAACAGAAACTGGCACTGGGGTGCACTGGATTAGTAAGTTAGTCCAAATATGATCAAAAGTGTATGGAAGTGTATGAATATCATAGCAATATCACCCAAAAGTAGCATGGAGCAAGCAGAAATTATAGATACGTTTTGGGCGTATCATTGATCTACCTCGAGATCGAAATGGCTAAACCCTAAAGTCTAGCTTATGAGGATGTTATGACTCTCTAGCCTCTACGGACTAAACCCTCCAGTTTATATATGCACCCGAGGGGCCTAGGGTTTGTACATAAACATCTTGCAGAGGAAGGAAAGATTACACCCGAACCTAAAACCTGCCATTATACGAATACAGGAGTCCTATCCGGATACGAGAGATGATCTTCAACAATTATCTTCACGGCCCTCCAGTCCGGCCCACCAAGTTATCCAGCGACCCGAGGACCCCTCAATCCGGGACTCCCTCAGTAGCCCCTGAACCTATCTTCGATGACGATGAGTTCGGCTTCCGTATTGTCTTCGGCATTGCAAGGCGGGTTCCTTCTTCCGAATATATCTTCTGCAAAAAGGTGTATTGTGTTCGGCTCTGCATGCTTAGTACAACCCTTAGCCTCGAAGGCAAGGCATTGAAACAAAATGAATAATGTGTCTTTACTGACAACTTTTTGGTGAAGCGTTGCATCCATCCCATTAACATACCGAACCGTTTTTACTTGGTCCTATTTTCGCGTTTGAGGTACAACCCCATTGACACGTCTTATCAGAGTATAGATCGTGCCCGCTTATTGTGGGATCCTTATTAACGTGATGTGAGCATCCAAACCATGCATTACGCACGACCGCTTTGGGAACCGGCGAGGTTTATGGCTAAAGTGGGGGTATGTTCTGTATTCACAACGTTATAAAAGGATACCAATCCCTTTCATCAGCCCCATGCTTTCCTCAAGCTCGAGCTCTCCAATCTTCCTAGCCCCAGCACCCTCATCTCTTGCGCCCGCCGTTCTTCGTTTCTCAACCACTACTTCCTTCCCCAACAATGGCTGGATCCGGCGCCAGGGGCAAGTGGGAGGCCTCCACGGTTACTTAGAAAACCGTGGAGGATCTTCGGAGCGCGGGCTATCTCGCTGCTGACATTACGCACCGAGTCCCCGCGAAGGACCAGGTAGTTCCCGTCCCAGAGGTGGGTGAGAGAGTCGTGTTTCTCTCGCACTTTGTTAGTGGGATAGGGTTCCCCCTCCACCCCTTTGTTCGAGGTTTGCTGTTTTTCTATGGGCTAGATTTCCATGCCCTAGCCCCAAACTCAATTCTCCACATCTCTGATTTTATAGTGGTGTGTGAAGCTTTCCTCCGCGTCCCTCCTCACTTTGGCCTATGGCTCAAAACCTTCAACGTGAAGCCGAAGGTGGTGGACGGGCAACACGCGGAGTGCGGGGGCGCTATGATAAGCAATCTCCCGAATGCAACTTGGCCAAAAGGGTCGTTCGTGGAGACGAACAAGGTCTGGCAGCAGGAGTGGTTCTATATCACTGAACCCCGCAAGACCAAATGGGCGGCGGAACCTGCTTTAGATCTGGACCCCCGGAGAGGTTGACCTCCTAGATCGATAAGAGTCCGAACTGGGGGTCTCAGGTTGAGGTGACGACACTCCAGGGCCGTGTGTCCGGCGTGATTTCCAAGGGCTATCAGCTCTCGACCGTGGTCAAGGTAATGTTGGCCCGACTTGTCCTTCCTTGCCAAAGCAGGGACTCCTCCCTATGGGAGTTCGATCCGGCAGGAGATCGACCTCTGAAGCATCTCTTTGGCTTTACGCACAAAGAGATCTGGAAGCATCTCTTCAAGAGCTAGAAGGAGTGGCCGAAGGAAACCGAGGGCGCGGCCTATAGTACCGCGTTCACCGTCCCAGAGGTAATAGGAAAGTCTGCCGAACATATATCCCCTCTCTTATTTAATGATAATAGGAATTGGAGTTTTTGCGTGATATACAGGGCTGGGCGAAGAAGGCAATCCGGATTAAGTGTCCGACGCCTTTGCCTGAAGACCCAGAATTGCCTTGACTGACGGCGATGCTGATCCCAGCGCCGTACAAGGCGCCAGTCTAGAAGCCCAAGAAGAAGAGCAAGGAGGACGAGATCGGCCCCCGCCCGGCGGACGAGAAGTCCGAGAAGATCAACATCCTTTCCTCCGAAGAGGAGGAGGATGACGAAGAAGAAGAAGATGAAGAAGAAGAGCGCCCTGCACAAGGCAGGGGGACGAAGAGGGCGGCTGTCACAGATGCGGGCACGGCCGCACCCCCGGGGGAGGTTGAACCTCTCTGCTCGTTCGGACTCATCGTCCGAACATAGCTTTGTGGTGAAGCCCAGGGAGAAACCCCCAACCGAAACGTAAGTTTGTCCGGATATATTAATTATTGCACCTTATTTGTTTAGCATTTTAGTGCCTACTTAGTTTGTTTCACCTACTGTCCCGCAGCCCTCCCCGAATACACCCCGATGCCTCCTTATTGGAGGGGAACTCTTTGCCGTCTGGAGAGACGAAGAGTGACCCGCCGGTCCGAGCTCCATCGCCCGTGATCGGCGGGGACACCAAAGTGTCCTCCCAGCGGGTGTTTTCTGCTCAGGGAGATGAGGGCGGGGCAAGTGACAGGGCGACCGGGGGTAACACCTCGGCTGCCGCTCACCATGGGGGAACAATCCCCATGGAGACTGAAGACGGGGGGCCCAAACAATCCGGGGCCCCACCGAATACTAACCCGAAGCCTAGCATGGCTCTGGGGTCCGAATACCAGACTCCCCAGGCAGGGGAGGATACGACGGCGCCTGTGGTCAATCCGGAGGCGCCGGACCCTGTGGAGGGAGCACTGCAAAGTGCTTCCGTCGTGGAGGAGCACCACACTGTGATGGGTGCGGTGATGAAGAAGATTCGGTCCGTCAAAGGCGGACTAAATGAAGCCTTCAACAGCCTATTAACAAGCTTTGAGGTAAGCAATGTAATGTTCTTTATGGAACTTTTATTTGTTTTATATGCACATATATAGCCAGTAGCCCCTGATGCTTTGTGTGATTCTGAACAGAATCGGACGAAGTATCCATAGTATAGCATGTTTATAGAGCTGATCTGATATGCTTCTGTTATTTGAACAGGCTTCACTAGTTACGGCAACTGCATGAGATGCACAGGTTGCCGAACTAAATTGGAAGCTTTTGTTGGCCAACGCGGACCTCGACCGCGTCAACCAGCATTTAGATGAAACACAAGGTATGCGGATTTAAAAAATTAAGATGTCAAGAAGGCGAAGTAATTGGGTATGAGTATAAACTCTTTATGATATTCCGTATTACATAGTTGGCGCCACTGAGCTCGAGGCCCTCAAGGGCGAGCTCGCGAAAGCCAAGGAGGAGGCCAAAGCGAGCAAGGTGATTGCTGATAAAGCGGTTGCCGAACTAGAGGCCGAAAAGGCCGCGTGCCAACAGCACGTGGCTCGGGTGTCCGAAGTCGAGGACGAACTCAAAGATGCTATTCGCAAATGCGAAGCGTTGGAGTTGAAGGCTTCAGAACGAGCGTCTGAGCTGAATGCGGCAGTTAAGGCTGCCCAGGATGCGCGAAGCGAGTCGCGCAATGCCTGTGAAGAAATCAAGCAGGCGCGACAGATAGCATCTGGTAAGACTTTTCTCTTACAGAGCATCTTCGGAGGGCAGAAGTATCTTGGGATGACACGGTTATGGAGTTCTCCAGGCGTATTTGCTGAACTTCCAAGGAGCAGCGCTGATGCTGCCCAATACTTCCGAGCCCAGGAGGGGAACAACACGGAGAAGTTGTTTTGGTCGCAGTTCTATGCGCCAAAACATCCGATGCCCCTCAATGACCAGATGAAGCAGCTGGTCGAGCTGCACAATATGGTGGGTTCGACCATGAAGGACTTGATAGTCCGGCTATGGTCTGTTGAGCCAATACGAAGTAGCTACTTCGGATTGGTGAAGCGGCTCGTCGAAGCTAGTCGGCGGGTCGACGCGTTGAAGCGTTCGGCCTGCATAGAGGGTGCTCGGATGGCCTTCGCTCGTGTGAAAGTGCACTAGGCAAAGATGAGGGTGCAAGGCATAGCCATTGCTGGCCCGCCCGCAGGCAAGGAGCACCACAAGCCGGAGAAATACTTCGAGGACGTCATACAAGGCGTCCGCCTTGTAGACGGCCAGTGCTCAAAAGATGTTATCTTTGAGTAATCGTATCCGGTTGTAAATACTTAAGCTTATGAACCGATGTATATAACTTTTGCGCTATTATAATGTGAGCAACTTTTACCTCCTGTGTGGCTGTTTATGTAAATCTGAAAGTTTCCAGTCGTCGGCTTCAGCCCCCATGTACATAGTACTGGGGTGTTCGGTCATATGCATATACATTCTTTATCCAACATCTTGGTCCGTGTAGGAGGTGTATGCGGAGTGAACCAGGCAATTAGACTATGCTGCGTTATTGCTTTCACTTAGCCATAGGAGTTTGACATATGGGGCTAGGCACTAGCCCCTGGTGCGGATATGAAATTTCTGAATTAAGGTATCCAATTGCACCTCACTGGGAGAAAAAACCAACCCTTCATATAACACGAGGTTGATCTCTATCGATCGTAGTATAAAACTGAGCCACCGGATCGCAGACCAGATTCTCGCATATCATGACAGTCAGTTTTTGGCTTTCTCTACTGAGGTACTTGACCAGACGAGGCAGAAGTACAATCGCGGTAGTTCTCCCTTTACACCCTTGCCGAACAATCGAGAACGTAGGGGTAAGCACATGAGTCGGGCGACCCAACTATTGACCCAAGACATGATTCGGAACTGCTGCATATAAAGCAGATATACAGGACGCCGAACACTCCCTATAGGTGTTCGGACTTTTCAACATATACCGGGTCTGCATACAGCCCTTGGTAATGGACCCTGTTGTCAAGGCACATGTGGCAATCTTGATATGGGGAGAGAACACAGGTGGTCAGAGAATAAAACTCCAAACATAATATAAGCCAAGCTGTTTCTAAAATATCCCGTTATAGTACGGCGAGCCGTATGTTTATAGATAATGCCAATAACTTCCTTGGACATTTTACATGCCAGAGAAGTATATAACAAAAGAGAAAAAAGTCTACACAGGGTCTTAGTCTAAAAAGAAACCTTAGCGCGGGTCCCTGCTGCACGTCTGCGGCGTTTTCAGCTTTGTGATGTGTACTTGAAGGGGAAGTGCAGTGGCCATCTGTAAAATAAGAAAAGAAAGAGAAAAAACCTGGAAATAAGAGATCCTGTGTGGCCATAAGCAAAACCAGTACGTTTAATGAACCTTGAAAGATAATTTTGTAGTCCGAATAGGGTCGAGCCGAGCTATGGACTATTTGTATGCAGTGTGCCCCCAGCGCTGCCCAAGGGATTTCGAGGGCATAATTATGTACACGAGGCACGTATGCTATCACCTTATGGGGCAGTCGACGGGGGCGTAACTGCTAATCTAGCTCAGGTTCATCTGAGCTGCCGCACTGAGGCGTATGCCGAACATGTTTAGATGTGTCCGCAATTTTAACGACCGATAGGCTGTCCGACTTGAATAGGCCGTTTTGGACTTCGGCTGCTAAGGCCGCGGTGTCATCCTCCGTACAAAGAGAGCTCCATATTTCCATTGCCCGTGATGACGCCACGTGGTCCAAGCATTCTAAGCTTTAGATAGGCATAATGCGGGACTGCATTAGAGCGGGCGAAGGTCGTTCCTCCGAGTAGTGCATGGTAGCCACTTCGGAACGGAGCTATGTCGAAGATTAGTTCTTCGCTTCGAAAGTTGTCAGGAGAGCCGAATACGACCTCCAATGTTAAAGATCCCGTGCAGGGGGCTTCCACGCCTGGTATCACTCCTTTAAAGGTCGTTCTGCTTGGCTTGATTCTTGACGGGTCGATCCCCATCTTGCGGACAGTGTCCTGATATATCAGATTAAGACTGCTGCTGCCGTCCATAAGGACTCGGGTAAGATGGTATCCATCGACTATTGGGTCGAGCACTAAGGCAGCTGATGTCTACTAGACAACCTTCTTCTTGTAGACGTTGTTGGGCCTCCAAGTGCAGAGGTTTGTAGGACAGTAGAAAATTTCCCTCAAGTGGATGACCTAAGGTGTATCAATCCGTGGGAGGCGTAGGATGAAGATGGTCTCTCTCAAACAACCCTGCAAACAAATAACAAAGAGTCTCTTGTGTCCCCAACACACCTAATACAATGGTAAATTGTATAGGTGCACTAGTTCGGCGAAGAGATAGTGATACAAGTGCAATATGGATAGTAGATATAGGTTTTTGTAATCTGAAAATATAAAACAACAAGGTAACTAATGATAAAAGTGAGCACAAATGGTATTGCAATGCTTTGAAACAAGGCCTAGGGTTCATACTTTCACTAGTGCATGTTCTCTCAACAATACTAACATAACTGGATCATATAACTATCCCTCAACATGCAACAAAGAGTCACTCCAAATTCACTAATAGCAGAGAACAAACGAAGAGATTATTGTAGGGTACGAAACCACGTCAAAGTTATTCTTTCTGATCGATCTATTCAAGAGTCCGTAGTAAAATAACACGAAGCTATGCTTTCCGTTCGATCTATCATAGAGTTCGTACTAGAATAACACCTTAAGATACAAATCAACCAAAACCCTAATGTCACCTAGATACTCCATTGTCACCTCAAGTATCCGTGGGTATGATTATACGATATGCATCACACAATCTCAGATTCATCTATTCAACCAACTCAAAGAACTTCAAAGAGTGCCCCAAAGTTTCTACCAGAGAGTCAAGACGAAAATGTGTGCCAACCCCCATGCATAGATTCCCAAGGTCACGAAACCCGCAAGTTGATCACCAAAACATACATCAAGTGGATCACGTGATATCCCATTGTCACCACAGATAAGCACATGCAAGATATACATCAAGTGTTCTCAAATCCTTAAAGGCTCAATCCGATAAGATAACTTCAAGGGGAAAACTCAATCCATCACAAGAAAGTAGAGGGGGAGAAACATCATAAGATCCAACTATAGTAGCAAAGCTCGCGATACATCGAGATCGTGCCATCTCAAGAACACAAGAGAGAGAGGTCAAACACATAGCTACTGATACATACCTTCAACCCCGAGGGTGAACTACTCCCCCCTCGTCATGGAGAGCGCCGTGATGATGAAGATGGCCACCGGAGAGGGATTCCCCCCTCTGGCAAGGTGCCGGAATTGGGTCCCGATTGGTTTTTGGTGGCTCCAGAGGATTGCGGCGGCGGAACTCCCGATCTAGGTTATTTTCTGGGGGTTTGGGTATTTATAGGATTTTTGGCGTAGGGCACAAGTCAAGGGGGTCTCCGGTCTGTCCACGAGATAGGGGGTGCGCCCCCCACCCTCGTGGGCAGCCTGGGACTCTTATGTCCCAACTCTTTTACTCCGGGGGCTTCTTTTGGTCCATAAAAATCATCAAAAATTGGCACGTCAATTGGACTCCGTTTGGTATTCCTTTTCTGTAAAACTAAAAAACAAGGAAAAAACTGAAGCTGGCACTGGGCTGTGGGTTAATAGGTTAGTCCCAAAAATCATATAAAATAGCATATAAAACATCCTAGATGGATAATATAATAGCATGGAACAATAAAAAATTATAGATACGTTGGAGACGTATCAGCAGCCGAACCCCCATGACGGATACTAGTCGGATGATCCCTGCGATCGAAAGTGATCGGACATGCCGACCATCGGTTGAATTTGGAGGCAATAGGCTCGACGGCGTAGACATCTCGGAGTGCGTGCTTTCGCTCCCTCTTTGGGATATGAGTGGCATATATCATGTTCACTGTTTTGATCTCCGGTGGAAATTCTTACGGGCTGACTCCCCAGGTTGTTGAATTATGTGACTTAGGTCGTCAGCATCTGGGGGCCGGACATAGGTCCCTTGAAAATTGGCCCGAAAAGCATGCTCAAGTTCTTCCCAACTCCCGATGGAGTTCTCTGGGAGGCTGTTTAGCCAGTGCCGAGCTGGTCCTTTCAGCTTGAGGGGTAAATATTTGATGGCTTGGAGATCATCTCCGCGATCCATGTGGATGTGAAGAATAAAGTCTTCTATCCAGACTGCAGGATCCGTCGTTCCATCATATGCCTCAATATTTACAAGTTTAAACCCTTCTGGAAAGTCGTGATCCAGGACCTCATCGGTGAAGCACAGAGGATGTGCGGCACCCCTGTATTTTGCTATGTCATGGCGTATGTCCGACGGTTGCGATGTTCCGCATTGACCCCTAACTAGTATATGACCAGCATGATTGGCTTGATAGCCACCGTCCCGTGCGGGAGCACGGTCCCTGGATTCGTAGATGGATCTAGTCTTGCCGGCCTTTTTGTTCAAGTCGTCACGCAGATCGTGTTTCCGGGCCTGAGCCGCATTCTCCTTTCCTTTACAGGGTGGGGGTGCGGGTTTGTGCACGCCGTTGCTAGCCACTTTGTCCCGTCCACGAGGCGGTCGGTCCGGCTTGTCGGCGGTATAGGCGTAGCGGCCTCGTCGTCGAGTTCAGGCAGCAGTTTTCTCTTAGGATAGCCTTTGGTTTGGCGATTGCCATATTTTTGCTCGGCGTCTAGCACTTCGTTCCATCTGTTGTTGAGCATATCATGTTCGGCTCGAAGCCATCTCTGCTGCCTTTTTAGGCTTCTTGCGGTGGCAATAAGCCTCCGATGGAAGCACTTTTGTTCCAAGGGTTCTTCTGGGATGATGTATTCGTCGTCGCCCAGGCTAACATCCTCTTCGGAGACAGGTTCATAATTACTGTCTTCGGCATCGCTGTCATCGGACAGTGGTTTCAGACTATATTCGCCGTCCACTTGCTCGTCCTGCTCTATCGTTGGATCTGCGGGGTCTTCGGCTTGCTCCGGACTGTCACCATCGTTAGTGACAGTGTTGCTATTTTTTCCTTTAAGGGATTTAGTTCAGTGCTTCGGACACCGTCGTTCGGGAGGTTCTCCGACAGGCTTGTCCTTTGCGGGATCGTTTTCGCCGTCGCCCTCCTTCTCCTTAGGTGTACCCACCATATACACATCATATGAAGACGTAGCTGTCCATCGCCCGGTTGCGGACCGGTTTTGGTCTAGATCTGCTTTGGCTTTGAGGTCCATCCCTTCTAAGTCTACGGAAGCGTAGTCAAGTAGACCAGTTAGATCTTCGACCATGGCTACCAAGTGGGTGGTGGGTGGGGAGCAAAATTCTCCATCATCAGCTTCCAGTTCGAACTGGATATAATTTGGCTACGTTTCCCCAGCTAAGGAGAGAGATTTTAATGAATTTAGCACATCGCCAATGGGAGAGTGCTCGAAAATATCTGCGGCACTGAATTCGGCGACAGACGCCTGATCGAGCTTGACGGGCACAGATGCGTATAAATCGGAACCTATGGCCGGAGACGAGTCCGGAGTTCCGTTAACACAGACTCCGCTCGGAGTTGGGTCCGTGTGCGGCTCCAATGCCGTTGAGTTTGTGGCTTCCTCGGCGGGGTTGAGCTTCCCGTCCTCGGGTGACGCGACCTGTTCTGGATCTAAGGCCGGAACGTTTACATGTGTTATTTCCTGGTCCGATGACAGAGTAAGGTCATGTTCATCGTGGTGGCAGGGAAAGGTTGCCGTGGGCTCGAATCCGTCGAAGATCAAGTCTTCGCGGATATCAGCAATGTAGTTCAAGCTTCCAAACCTGACTTGATGGCCAGGGGCGTAGCTCTCGACCTGCTCGAGGTGGCCCTCTGTGTTGGCATAGAGAATGAAGTTGTCGAATACAAAAAGCTGGTCGGGAGGGAGAATTCCCTCGGTGGTGCCTTCATGGTTGATGAAGTGATCCGCCAGTCTTTCGCTCGACGACATAGTGGAACTCTCAATGAAAGCACCAATGTCGGTCAAAACCGGGGGATCTCTGGTAGGGGGTCCCGAACTATGGGTCTGAGGATCGATGGTAACAGGAGGCTGGGGACACGATGTTTACCCAGGTTCAGGCCCTCTCGATCGAGGTAATACCCTACTTCCTGCTATATTAATATGGATGAATATGATTACAAGAGTTGATCTACCTCGAGATCGTAATGGCTAAACCCTAAAGTCTAGCCTATGAGGATGTTATGACTCTCTAGCCTCTACGGACTAAACCCTCCAGTTTATATATGCACCGAAGGGGCCTAGGGGTTGTACATAACAATCTTGCAGAGGAAGGAAAGATTACACCCGAACCTAAAACCTGCCATTATACGAATACAGGAGTCCTATCCGGATACGAGAGATGATCTTCAACAATGATCTTCACGGCCCACCAGTCTGGCCCACCAAGTTATCCAGCCACCCGAGGAGCCCTCACTCCAGGACTCCCTCAACTGGGCATCGGAGCAACTACGTGCTCCGGAGTCCGGGTCCCTGATATTTTTCCCACTGCATCAGCTCGCCAGTGCAGGGCACCGGTGCGAGATGTAGCAACAGTTGTCTTTACCCCAGTTTTGGCATACATAGTGGACGGCCTTATTGCTATTAGTTCTATGTTACTAAATGTGTGCATGTACACACGTGTTAGTATCAATTGGCTGTCCTCCCAACACTGTCGCTATGTTGTTGCAGTTATATTTACCTTCCTCATAAAATGTTCAATTTGTTATTTATTGTACATGAGTAAGAACTTGTAGCGTCGTTGTAGTTAATTATAGCTTCTGATGTTCCAAAATTTGGTTGTTATCTCAGTACCAATTATTTCATTTGCACATTGATCTTTTTCAGAAGATATGTCATAATTAACATGTTTCTTTAGTTTTTAAAAATAAGCATTGGTGATTTTTTATGTTGCTATAAATCCATTTCCCCTACAATTGTTACTAATCTAGTTTTAAATATTATAGGATGAACAGAAGTGTTCTTACTTGGAGTGGGTTGATCAAGAGTGGCCAGAGTCTTTGAAGATGTGCCTAGCGAAGCTCTGGAGCATGTATGAGGAAGAGAACACACGTATGCTTAGAGAAACTGTTGTCAACGCTGAAGCATATTTCAAGATGCGGGATAAAAAGTTGAAGGTGGAGAATGAGCTCAGATTTTTTAAATCAAACTTTGCTAAGATGGTTTTGGCGAAGGAGGAGGCACTTTCCCAGTTGGCCCATGCAAAATGGGTTCTTACTGAACTGAAAGCAGAGCTGGATAAGACGAGCCTGGATGATCTCGATTAGGGAAATGAATATATTGTTCTTATGAAGTTGAACTAGCTATATGTTGTACTGTGTTGTTTTCATGTAGCTACCGTATTGTGATGTTATAATATATTATGTGCCTGATATGAAATTGGCAAACAACTGTTCGATATGAAATGTGAATTTGCGTAATACTGGAATTATTAATTGTAAACTAATAAACCTGCTAAATGTGTCATGGACCTTTGCAAACGGTTCTAGCGGTAAAAGCGCTTGCGACGGATAGCCCAATGCCACACAGTTTTCTTCATCAAATTGTGTGTGATATGGTTGATAAAAGCAAACAATTAACCAAGGCAGACCGTGTGTGATAGTTACACCTTTCACACACGAGCCTACACATAAAACTGTGTGGGATGTACGTCCGAACGGAAATGGTTTCCCTGGATTGACTGTGTGGGATGTAGATAAGAACAGAAACATTTTCATTGGATTGACTGTGTGTGATATACATACCTACGGAAATGTTTTTCTGGGATTCGTCGTGTGGGATGTACATACCTACATAAATGATTTTCTCGGATTACCGTGTGGGATGTACATACCTACGGAAATGATTGGGTTTCGATGCCTCGCTCGATCGCACACGGCCCCAGCCTAGGTCCCAGGAGGGCCTATCCCCGACGATTTCTGGGTCATGTGGGAAGGACCCCCCTATTTCCCACACTCACTTGGCGACGATTCCAAATGTCGTCGCGGAAAGGGGTTCAAAACCGTTTGTATATCACCGACCCGTACTAGTGTGAGTTACGAGTTTGGTCTTCATTCGAAACAATGTGGAATAGTTTCACAACTCACGCCACCTGGAACACCACAGCGTAATGTTGTGTCCGAACACCGTAACCATACTTTATTAGATATGGTGCGATCTATGATGTCTTTTACCGATTTACCACTATCATTTTGGGGTTATGCTTTAGAGACAGCTGCATTCACATTAAATAGGGCACCATCTAAATCCGTTGAGACAACGCCTTATGAACTGTGGTTTGACAAGAAACCCAAGTTGTCGTTTCTTAAATTTTGGGGATGTGATGCTTATGTGAAAAATCTTCAACCTACTAAGCTCGAACCCAAGTCAGAGAAATGTGTCTTCATAGGATACCCAAAGGAAAGTGTTGGGTACACCTTCTATCACAGATCCGAAGGCAAGATATTCGTTGCTAAGAATGGATCTGTTCGCACACAAACACGTCACCGTGTACCCTCGACACCGGGGGTAATGCACCGCAGCTCACGTCAAAGGAGACCCGGCTGGAAGCACGGCACGCAAGCAATCCGGCGGACGCTTTTGAGGACCCAAAACCCCACACGCCCGGGAGGGACCCCGTCAGGGCGCGCGGTGGCTATGGGCTGCCCTAGGTCGACCTGATCGCCCCTAGGGCCTCGAGGTTCGCCGCCCTGCAATGAAGAAGAACCAACGAAGAACGAGGAAGAAGATACAAGGGTAGGGGATAGATGAACACGAAAAAGTAGTAGATGTGTTTGTTCGATTGTGTGTTGTTCAATCGGCCGTCACCTCTTGTCTATATATGAGGCGGGTGGACTTCCCGTACAAGAAAAGGACTTTCCTAGCCGTCCAAATCATCAAAACCTAATAAAACACGGACTATTCACGACCTCCGGCCCGGATGTCCGGCTCAAGGCCCGGATGATCCGGCCTAGCACAGTTTTACGACAGTAGGTCACTAATCGGGTGGTAACTTTTTCATACAAACTCGGATTAAGATGATTTGTATATCAAAATCAACCGCCTCGACGAGACGCACAACTTTTCTATTGAACACTTTTTGATGTGAGGCCATCTTGAGAGTGTTTCGGGCTGTTTTCTAAAGTATGTAGCAGAAAAAGTTGTCCGGACGTTCGGACTTCTACCCGGATTGTCCGGCCTCCACCCGGATCATCCGGGACTGGACCCAGACCATCCGGCTTCATCGCAAACCTTCTGTTGTCGTTGGTGCTTCAATTTTTTGGATGATCCGAACCCCGACCCGGATGATCCGGCTAAACATGGCTGCAGCGCACGGTTTTGCCTGTAACTTTTGCATACGAACTCGGACAGGGACGATTTTTATATCAAAATCGTCCGTTTCGACGAGACGAAGAACTTTGCAGTTGAAGACTTTTTCATTTGAGGCCATCTTAATTAGGTTCCATGCCATTTTATTATCTGATGTCAACACGGGTATCTCCGAAATTGGCCTATCTTTTGCACTTGAGCTCCCTTTTGGTCCATCTTCATATTTATTTCGATCATCTTGACGAGGGTCATCAAATGATGACATGAACTCATAATTTTAACCTCATTCCATTATAGGCTCAAGTCACTCTTTGTGATCATGCCATTTTTGAGTGTCAACATATGCCCCCCTGTTTTTCGGCAAAGCTAGTGTGGCGAAAACTAACTTGCACATAACTTATTCTAAGGACGATGTCAACACTCTATCGGCCACTTTGCATGCTTAGGGCGATAAATATATATCGGCCGTTATTTGTTTGAATCTTTGATGCAAACTTGGGTGAAACCTTCTCAACTTTATTAACAATCCGATGATAAAGTTCCATGGATATGTATCTCAAGGTCATCCTCCGAACCATTTTATTCACCCTTTCGCTAGGATTTCGTGGATAATCAACAATAAACATTCTCCAATCCTTACTTTCGCCTGCATAAAAATTTCATTAGTGGCCGAAGCTGTGGACTTCGGTTTGGCCTTACCTATGTTGACGAGACTAAGCATCGGCTATTGAGAGAAATGCAAAACACCATGATAACATAGTAGCAGGATGCTTGCCGTGCCAACTCTTTTGAATTGTCATGTCTAAATGTATGAACAATTGTAAAGCAACCCAAGGTAAATTTTGCATCTAGACATACCCCAAGATAAACTATAAGTGATTCGTCAAAACATTGATAACCCTTGGATATTTTTTGCACTACTCATAAAGAATCAATGAAAGCATCAATATGTATAGCACCTATAGCAAGTAAAAGAGTCAATCCGAATAACAATGCATATTTGGCTTTCATTAATCATGCATAAAAATATTCTAAGCGGCATGAGGCTTCAAAAAATAGTACCACAAGGAGATATATAAACAACACCAACACTTTGGCCATTGCTACGAATTGAACCATCAAAACATAATCTCCATAGTACTAGAGAGACAAGGCTAACATCAATACTATGCATGTCATTAATCCGATGTTCAGTAATAAAATCAGCTATGATTTGGCCTCTTATAGATCCCAAAGATGCATAAGCCAAATCATATCCAAACAAAGTATGAGCCCACTAGCCAATTTTGCAACTATGAATTGGTCTATACAACGTATATTCAATGATGTCTCAACTCCATTCAATCATAATATAGGCATACATATGAATTTTCATGAGCACATACCTTGTCTCGCTCTCCATTAGAACTAAGGACGATGCTAGAATACTACACCGGCCATGCATTGCCATATTCTTAGGACGATAGAAAAATATCGGCCATTACCATGTAAACTTAATTCAAAGCACATATAGCCGAAACAAACAAATGAAATGACAAACTAAGTATTTTGGCCCTTTGGATCAGCAACAAACTTGTAGCTAATCAAATGTATAGTGACTTGGTAATACCCTTTCATGATGTAAGAAATCATATGGCATCCATGGATTAAAATAAGCCCATTGAGGGTTACCAATCATACCTGATGACGAATTCCATGACATGGGCGTTAATGGCATAGTTGAAGAATATGGATAATGTGTAGACCGAAGATGCTGAAACCTTCGGCTTCATCCTTCATAGTTTTCACTCTTTTCCTTCTTCACCTTTGCCGCACTTCTTGTAATGGAAGCTTGCGCATAATTCTTATTTTGAGCACTTCCTTTGGGAACCCATGCCATATTTCTTTCTTCAAGTTCTTGTGCACTAAGTTTTTGTAATTTCTTCTTTTGCCAATATGATAAGCTGAGTGGGCACCCCGACTGTGATTTTGTCTTGGCCAATGGCAAGTCCTTTTTGGCCTTGTGCACTCTCAACTTCTTTTCTTCAGATTTGGCACTTTGACTCTCAATAATTGGTTGCTTCATCTCATTGCCTTTAGTAGCCAATGTCAACACTTTAATTGGCTCTTTTTCATTTGAGATCAAGTCTGAAGTTGCACTCTTACGACCATCTCTTTTAACACGGTAGACTTGCTTGACCACCTCTTTCTTCTTTCTTGAGCTACGAACCAATTCCTTATGATTGAAACGGTCTTTAACATGTGATTGTTCAAATGTTGATCTTCTCGGAGCTGCATAATATTGGTGAGATGGTTTAAAATAAGATGGAGAATATGCCCTTGTATCATACCTGCCCCGTGATGAATATGAATCTACATGAGAATAGGGAGGCATCCACGACATTGGCATTGGCGGCCCAAAATAAGGATATGAATATGTTGCATGAAGATTCTCTCTTTGCCAATACCGATCCTCATATTTGCGCCTTGGGGGTGATATTGGTTTCTTTGCATTATTTGGCCGATAAGCATTCTTCTCTTCACTCTTATTTTGATATTTAGCCAATAGTTTAGCGAAGGTGATTTTTGATATCTTACACTTGCGCTTATTTCGGCCTTTGCTTTCTTTTGGTTTGCTTTCATCGATCATAGGATTTGCTTGTTGCCCCCCAGTCCTTGGCTTCTCCATTGTAGCTTCGATGGAATTCTCGCCCTCAAGATTATTTTCATTATGCTCTTCAACAACTTCTTTACTTGAAAGCTTGATCCCATCACCTGCAGTTTTTACCTTCTCTTTAAATGGATCGTCTTGAAGCAGCCGATGCAAAAACTTTCTGCCATTGGGACCAATCGGAATAGACTGATCATCTATTGGTGTTTCAACAAATTTCAATCATCCTTTTTCAATGGCCGATTTAACTATTTGACGAAACATATTGCAATCCTCAAAATTATGTTTGAATGAATGATGCAACCTACAATACATTCGTCCTTGAATTGATGGATTGACATGGTGATCAAGAACTCTTATGTAATTATTTTTCAGAAACAAATCAAATATTTGATCACACATGCTTGAATTGAAGGTAAACTTTTTATTCTCTAGCCGATCTTCCTATGAGAACAGCTTTGAAGTTAAGCAAACGAATGGTTCAGATTTTGCATTACCCCATTCGGCTATGCATTGTGTTTTGCACTCTGTCTCTGATGTCTTTGAAAAGGAAACTATACCATCATCGGTTTTCTCAACAGAGTATAACATTGGCTTTAAATTTCTGAAATCAAAGTAGTTAGAACATACATGTCTCAATTGAGGCCATGCGTAAGCCAAGTATGAAGCAAGCAAAGCAATCCAATTAGATATGAATTTTAAATAAAGCAATGGGAAAAACTTTGGCTGCAATAATAAATCAATATCGGTCTTTGTAAATGGCACAATAGGTTGACCTATAACAATTTGATTGCTAACAAGTAAATTACCCTTCTTCATTGGTCTTTCAAAATTACTTATGAGGATTTTTCTGATAGATGCATCAACAATAAAGTTGTGACCAAATCTGGAAACAGGTAAATTACTTGCTAGACATACCTCTTCAAATATGTTGGGAGAGCATGATGGCGGTGTAACTTGAACAATATCTTACTCTATCTTTGGATGGCTCCCCAGCACCTTATCATCATCTTTTTCTTGATTCCGCGCATCATTACCTTGAAGATCCTTGTCAGCCGAACTTTGTTCGGCTACTTTCTCTTGTCTTTGAGGCTTGTCAATTTCTACGGCACGAAACTCATAGGGCAGGAAGTAGGTTCCATTTACTTCAGAAAAATCAAGCACATCTGTTTTCCTATGCTTGCCATGCCCTTTCTCAATGATGCTTTCATTTTTGAATTTGATCAATTCGGAATATATACCACTTGATTCGACTTTTTCAACTGAAGTACTTTTAGTTTCCGAATCATCATTCTTTTCATCGGTTATATCAATTGGCAAAGCTTTTTTCCTTTGAGCCAATTCCCTATCAATTCTCTCTTGGCGAAGTACTTGCACCCTATCGCACAAAGCTTTAACTCCCCTCACAATTTCATCCCGCTCTAGATCAGTTTGCCCCCAATGCTTTTAGGATCTTTCGGCAATGAACTGTTAGTGTTGCCGAAATTTTGCAACTGTGTAGGGGGTGTATAATATGTTGCGGTACTAGGTGGAGGTGTATGTGATGCTGTATAACCATATGTTCTTTCACCAATTCTATCAGTTGATGAAGTTTCATCTTCTTGCAAGACTCTAGCCTTTATGGCAGCATAATCAGGATACAACCCCTTTTCATATTGTTCAAGGCAAAGAGCATTTATCCTCTTATTTTGTGTCAAGCTCTTTTTTAATGCAGCCCCAACCGCTTTTGGAAGGGATTGCTCCACAATACTTTCAGATTCTTTCGGCAATGATTCGTGAGTGTTGCCGAAATTCTTGACTTGCATAGAGCATGCATTATATGCTACAATATTAGATGATGGCATGTGCACTGCTGGAAAATTTTCACTTATTCGGCTGTGACCATGAAGGGGTGGAGCCGAATTATGAAAATCTACAGTTGTATACGGTGCCGAAAAATTACTAGCATGAGGTGTAGCATAGGATGGTTGAGAGTAACTGGCCGAATAGCTAGTAGTAGCATGGCCAATTCTCCCATCCACCGGCAAGGTTGGATTCACATATTGCAAATTAGTTGCCGATGAATAAAAGGGTGAAACACTTTCTTGTATGCTATTGGAAATTTTAACATGAGGTGTTTCAAATTGATTAACCAAACCCATCATGTTGTTCATCGACATATGGATTTGTGGGGTTGCCGATGCATGAGAGTTTGGATACATATGTTGTACGTTACTAAAATCATAAGAATTTGAAGCATGAAGATTGTTTTGCATCGGCCCTTGCGCATAATTAGATGCATGATTGGTAAAACTAGGGCTAGCCGATAAATTATGCTCAGTAGGTGATCTAGCAACAACATATGGATTATTTGCATCTACAAAGGGGAATTGGGTGCTCATATTACCTTTGTAGATTGCAGCAACTTGATGACGATCTCCTTGTAGCAAGAACGGGCCGGAGACCGTTCGAAGCTTCTTCCCCAGCGGAGTCGCCAAAAAGTGTGTTTGCACATGAACACGTCACCGTGTACCCTCGACGCCGGGGGTGATGCACCGCAGCTCACGTCGAAGGAGACCCGGCCGGAAGCACGGTACGCAAGCAATCCAGCGGACGCTTTTGAGGAACCGAAACCCCACACGCCCGGGAGGGACCCCGTCAGGGCGCGCGGCGGCTATGGGCTGCCCTAGGTCGACCTGATCGCCCCTAGGGCCTCGAGGTTCACCGCTAAGGATGGAAATGGGCCGGGTTTGGATCGGGGAACAATATCAAATCCATATCCATATCCATGAAGACAGTCTCTGTCCGCCCATGAAAAAACCCATGGGCGAAAAATTGTGTCCATGTCCAAACCCGATGGATATCCATGGTGTCCTCTCAAGACTTATACATTAGACATAACATAATGTGCACATAAGTTGTTGCACCCATGCATCAATGTGCGTGTGAAAAAGCAGAGACGAAGGGGTCGAGGGGATACGAAGTTGTGTTGTCGTAGGCCAGTGGTGCTGGCTATTGAAGTGCTCCACCATACATGCAGATAGCGGCTGACAATGTCAACCATCTCTCGAGATGCAGGAGGAGCAAGAAGAGGACACGAGGCTGATACTTAATGATGAGTCATTTAACAACAACATAAAAGGACCAGAAGGGGGCTAAAGTAATATTAAGGCGGGGATTGGATGTCAATTAATAAAAATTATGATGGGGATTGTGCAATTTGCTTTGAATGTTTTATATTATAATGGGTGAAATTACAGTAGGACATGTCTGGGGTAAGGATAGCAGAATATTTCCATTAAGTCATACTATCTTGTTGGGTTTGGATATATCCATGGGTACAAGATTATGTCCATGCCCTACCCACGAGTAATCGGGTCGGGTTTGGGCGCTGCCCATGGGCACAAAAGCATATCCAAACCCTGTCCATACGGGTCAGATATCCATGGGTATCCATGTCCATGGGTAAAATTGCCATCCTTATTCGTCGCCCTGCAATGAAGAAGAACCAACGAAGAACGAGGAAGAAGATACAAGGGTAGGGGATAGATGAACACAAAAAAGTAGTAGATGTGTTTGTTTGATTGTGTGTTGTTCAATCGGCCGTCACCTCTTGTCTATATATGAGGCGGGTTGACTTCCCGTACAAGAAAAGGACTTCCTATCCGTCCAAATCATCAAAACCTAATAAAACACGGACTATTCATGACCTCCGGCCCAGATGTCCGGCTCAAGGCTGGGATGATCCGGCCTAGCACAGTTTGTGACAGCAGCTCACTAATCAGGCGGTAACTTTGGCATACAAACTCGTATTAAGATGATTTTTATATCGAAATCAACCGCCTTGACGAGACGCACAACTTTTCTGTTGAACACTTTTTGATCTGAGGCCATCTTGAGCGCGTTTCGGATCATCCGGGACTGGACCCACATCGTCCAGCTTCATCGCAAACCTTCTGTTGTCGTTGGTGCTTCAATTTCCCGGATGATCCGGACCCCGGCCCGGATGATCTGCCAAACATGGCTGCAGCGCACGGTTGGCCTGTAACTTTTGCATACGAAATCGGACCGGGATGATTTTTATATCAAAATTGTCCGTTTCGATGAGACGAAGAACTTTGCAGTTGAAGACTTTTTCATTTGAGTCCATGTTAATTTGGTTCCATACCATTTTATAATCTGATGTCAACACTGGTATCTCCGAAATTGGCCTATCTTTTGCACTTGAGCTCCCTTTTGGTCCATATTCATATTTATTTCGATCATCTTGACGAGGGTCATCAAATGATGACATGAACTCATAATTTTAACCTCATCCCATTATAGGCTCAAGTCACTCTTTGTGATCATGCCATTTTTTAGTGTCAACGGGATGCTTTCCAGAGAAGGAGTTTCTCTCGAAAGAAGTGAGTGGGAGGAAAGTAGAACTTGATGAGGTAATTGTACCTTCTCCCGAGTTGGAAAGTAGTACATCACGGAAACTAGTTCCAGTGATTCCTACACCGATCAGTGAGGAAGCTAATGATGATGATCATGAAACTTCAGATCAAGTTACAACTGAACCTCGTAGGTCAACCAGAATACGTTCCGCGCCAGAGTGGTACGGTAACCCGATTCTGGAAGTCATGTTACTAGACCATGATGAACCTACGAACTACGAGGAAGCGATGATGAGCCCAGATTCCGTAAAATGGCTTGAGGCCATGAAATCTGAGATAGGATCCATGTATGAGAACAAAGTGCGGACTTTGGTTAACTTGCCCGATGATCGGCAAGCCATTGAAAATAAATGGATTTTTAAGAGGAAGACTGACGCCGATGGTAATGTTACCATCTACAAATCTCTACTTGTTGCGAAAGGTTTTCGACTAGTTCAAGGAGTTGACAACAATGAGACTTTCTCACCCTTAGCGCTGCTGAAGTATGTCTGAATCATGTTAGCAATTGCCGCATTTTATAATTATGAAATCTGGCAAATGGATGTCAAAACTGCATTCCTTAATGGATATCTCAAAGAAGAGTTGTATATGATGCAATCAGAAGGTTTTGTCGATCCTAAAGGTGCTAACAATGTGTGCAAGCTCCAGCGATCCATCTATGGGCTGGTGCAAGCATCTCGGAGTTGGAATATACGCTTTGATGAGGTGATCAAAGCATATGATTTTATACTGACTTTTGGAGAAGCCTGTATTTACAAGAAAGTGAGTGGGAGCTTTGTAGCATTTTTGATATTATATGTGGATGACATATTGTTGATTGGAAATGATGTAGAATTTTTGGATGGCATAAAAGGATACTTGAATAAGAATTTTTCAATGAAAGACCTTGGTGAAGCTGCTTATATATTGGGCATGAAGATCTATAGAGATAGATCAAGATGCTTAATTGGACTTTCACAAAGCACATACCTTGATAAAGTTTTGAAGAAGTTCAAAATGCATCAGTCAAAGAAAGGGTTCTTGCCCGTGTTACAGGGTGTGAAGTTGAGTAAGACTCAATGCCCGACCACTGCAAAAGATAGAGAGAAAATGAAAGTCATTCCCTATGCCTCAGCCATAGGATCTATCATGTATGCAATGATGTGTACCAGACCTAATGTGTGCCTTGCTATAAGTTTAGCAGGGAGGTACCAAAGTAATCCAGGAGTGGATCACTGGACAGCGGTCAAGAACATCCTGAAGTACCTGAAAAGGATAAATGATATGTTTCTCGTTTATGGAGGTGACAAAGAGCTCGCCGTAAATGATTATGTCGATTCAAGCTTTGACACTGATCCGAATGACTCTAAGTCACAAACCGGATATGTATTTTTATTGAACGGTGGAGCTGTCAGTTGGTGCAGTTCCAAGCAGAGCATCGTGGCGGGATCTACGTGTGAAGCGGAGTACATCGCTCCTTCAGAAGCAGCAAATGAATGAGTCTGGATGAAGGAGTTCATATCTGATCTAGGTGTAATACCTAGTGCATCGGGTCCAATGAAAATCTTTTGTGACAACACTGGAGCAATAGCCTTAGCGAAGGAATCCAGGTCTCACAAGAGAACCAAGCACATCAAGAGACACTTCAATTCCATCCACGATCAAGTCAAGGAGGGAGACATAGAAATTTGCAAGATACATATGGATCTGAATGTCACAGACATAGTGACTAAGCCTCTTCCACGAGCAAAACATGATCAGCACCAAAACTCCATGGGTGTCAGAACCATTACTATGTAATCTAGATTATTGACTCTAGTTAAAGTGGGAGACTGAAGGAAATATGCCCTAGAGGCAATAATAAAGTTGTTGTTTGTATTTCCTTATACCATGATAAATGTTTATTATTCATGCTAGAATTGTATTAACCGGAAACTTAGTACATGTGTCCCTAGTATGCCTCTAGTACACTAGCTCCTTAATAAAAGATGGTTATGTTTCCTAACCATAGACATGAGTTGTCATTTGATCAACGGGATCACATAATTAGGAGAATGATGTGATGGACAAGACCCATCCGTTAGCTTAGCAACTTTATCGTTTAGTTTTACTGCTATTGATTTCTTCATGACTTATACATGTTCCTATCACTATGAGATTATGCAACTCCCGAATACCGGAGGAACACCTTGTGTGCTATTAAACGTCACATCGTAACTAGGTTATTATAAATATGCTTTACATGTGTCTCCAAAGGTGTTTGTGGTGTTGGCATAGATCGAGAATAGGATTTGTCACTCCGAGTGTCGGAGAGGTATCTGTGGGCCCTCTCAGTAATACACATCATAATAAGCCTTGCAAGCAAATGACTAATGAGTTAGTCACGAGATGATGTATTACGGAACAAGTAAAGAGACTTGCCGGTGACGAGATTGAACTAGGTATGATGATACCGACGATCGAATCTCGGGCAAGTAACATACCGATGACAAAGGGAACAACGTATGTTGTTATGCGGTTTGACCGATAAAGATATTCGTAGAATATGTAGGAACCAATATGAGCATCTAAGTTCCGCTATTGGTTATTGACCGGAGATGAGTCTCGGTCATGTCTACATAGTTCTCGAACCCGTAGGGTCCGCACGCTTAACGTTCGATGACGATTGGTATTACTCCCTCCATTCGGGTTTATTAGGCCTCTTAGCATCACAAGCATGTCCCTTTTTATAAGGCCTCGCTTTGGAAAGGTGCATCCATGCAACCATTTCATTGGTTGCATTGGAAGCCATTGTTGTTGGTGCCATGGCTGGGAAATTAATACACTTCATGATGGTTTTTCATTGGCTTCATGCATATGAGAGAGTGTATTGGAAGTGGAATGGAAGAATTAATGTGAGCAAATTACTATGTGTCTTGGTCTAAGAGAAGTTGTCTTTAGGGCTAATAAACCCAGACAGAGGGAGTATGAGTTTATGTGTTTTGATGTACCAAAGGTTGTTCGGAGTCCCGTATGTGATCATGGACATGACGAGGAGTCTCGAAATGGTCGAGACATAAAGATCGATATATTGGAAGGCTATGTTTGGACACCGGAATGGTTCCAGATGAGTTCAGACATTTTCCGGAGTACCGGGAGGTTACCGAAAACCCCCGGTGAGTCAATGGGCCTTATCGGGCCTTAGTGGAAGAGAGGAGGAGGCGGCCAAGTGAAGGGCGCGCCCCCCCAATCCCAATCCAAATTGGGGCGGGGGGTCGGCCCCCCTTTCCTTCTCCCTCTCTCCCTCTTCCTTCTTTTCCTCCTACTAGGAAGGGGGGAAACCTACTCCTAGTGGGAGTAGGACTCCCCCCCTTGGGCGCGCCCTATGAGGGCCAGCTCTCTCCTCCTCCCCTCCTATATATAGGGGGGAGGGGGAACCCCATACACATAAGTTGATTTCTTAGCCGTGTGCGGTGCCCTCCTCCACTGTTACACACCTCGGTCATATTGTCGCGGTGCTTAGGTGAAGCCCTGCGTCGGTAACTTCATCAACACCGTCACCACGCCATCGTGCTGACGAAACTCTCCCTCGGCCTCAATTGGATCAAGATCTCGAGGGACGTCACCGAGCTGAACATGTGCAGATTGCGGAGGTGCCATGCGTTCGGTGCTTGATCGGTTGGATTGTGAAGATGTTCGACTACATCAACCGCGTTACTAAACGCTTCCACTTTCGGTCTACGAGGGTACGTGGACACACTCTCCCGCTCGTTGCTATGCTTCTCCTAGATAGATCTTGCGTGTTCGTAGGATTTTTTGAAATACTATGTTCCCCAACAAGTTTTTATTATATCCTTCTTGGATAACTATCACTTTGGGACTAATTTTCATGTGTTGCTTTTGATAAGCTCAAACAAATATAAGTGAAGATCATGAGCATAATTTTTCATCACTCTCTCAAAATAATATAAGTGAAGCAAGAGAGAATTTATTTAAAATTTACTAACTCTCAAATAAATCTAAGTAAAGCAAGAGAGTATTTCTTCAAAAACACTAAGCACACCGTGCTCAAAAAGATACAAGTGAAGCACCAGAGCAAGTCCTTAGCTCATAAAAACTTAAGTGAAGCATAGAGAGCTATCCTAACAAGTCATGGCATAATTTTGGCTCTCTCGAATAAGTGTGTACAGCAAGGATTGATGACTTAAAAAGCAAAACAAAACAAGCAGAGACTCATATCATACAAGACGCTCCAAGCAAAACACATATCATGTGATGAATAAAAATATAATTTCGAGTGAAATACCGATAGTTGTTGGAAGAAATTGGGAATGCCACTCGGGGGCATCCCCAAGATTAATTGGGTGCTCATTTTTCGATAATAGCTTGGTATGTCGGGGCATCCCCAAGCTCAGGCTCCTCTATCCTTCCTTCACCCATCGTAAGATAATCCAAATCTTGAAAACTTCAATCACACAAAACTCAACAAAACCTTCGTGAGATCCGTTAGTATAAGAAAGCAAATCACTACTATAAGTACTATATCAAACCAATTCATATTTTGTTTTTGTATTATATCTACTGTATTCCAACTTTTCTATGGCAAAAACTCAACAAAGAAAACCATATAGCCATCAAAATAAGCACACAACACAAAGAAAACAGAATCTGTCAAAAACAAAACAGTCTATAGTAACCAGGAAATTCGAATACTTCTCGGACTCTAACAATCTTGGAAAAAATAGGAACACGTGGGAAATTTGTATATTAATCTTCTGCAAAAAGAATCAACTAAAAATTACTTTTCTGTTTAAAATGAGAATTTTTCTCGTGAGCGCAAAAGTTTCTGTTTTTTCGGCAAGATCAAATCTACTAACACCCAACGTGTTCATAAGGCTTTACTGTTGGGGAACGTAGTATTTCAAAAAAAATCCTACGATCATGCAAGATCAATCTAGGAGAAGCATAGCAATGAGCGGGGAGAATGTGTCTACGTACCCTCGTAGACCGAAAGTGGAAGCGTCTAGTGACGCGGTTGATGTAGTCGAACGTCTTCGCGATCCAACCGATCCAAGCACCGAACGTACGGCACCTCCGTATTCAGCACACGTTCAGCTCGATGACGTCCCACGAGCTCTTGATGCAGTTGAGCGTCACGGGAGAGTTTTGTCAGCACGACGGCGTGGTGACGGTGATGATGAACCTCCGGCGCAGGGCTTCGCCTAAGCACTGCAACGATATGACCGAGGTGTGTATCTGTGGAGGGGGGCACCACACATGACTAAAACTGATGTTAAATTGTGTGTTCTAGGGTGCCCCCTGCCCTCGTATATAAAGGAGCAAGGGGGAGGCCGGCTGGCCCTAGGGCGCACGGGAGAGAGAGGAGGAGTCCTCCTCCTAGTAGGAGTAGGACTCCCCTTTCCTACTCCTACTAGGAGGGGGAAAGGAAGGAGGAGAGGGAGAAGGAAAGGGGGTGCCGCCCCCTTATGTGGTCCAATTCGGACTATAGGGGGAGGGGGCGCGCGGCCTGCCCTGGCCGGCCCTCTCTCTCCACTAAGGCCCATGTGGCCCATTATCTCTCCCGGGGGGTTCCGGTAACCCTCCGGTACTCCGGTTTTCTCCTAAATCACCCGGAACACTTCCGGTGTCCGAATATAGCCATACAATGTATCATTTTTTATGTCTCGACCATTTCGAGACTCCTCTTCATGTCCGTGATCACAATCGGGACTCCGAACTACCTTCGGTACATCAAAACAATAAACTCATAATAACGATCGTCATCGAACGTTAAGCGTGCGGACCCTACGGGTTTGAGAACTTTGTAGACATGACCGAGACTCATCTCCGGTCAATAACCAATAGCGGAACCTAGATTCTCATATTGGTTCCTACATATTCTACGAAGATTTTTATCGGTCAAACCACATAACAACATACGTTGTTCCCTTTGTCATCGGTATGTTACTTGCCCGTGATTCGATCGCCAATATCATCATACCTAGTTCAATCTCGTTACCGGCAAGTCTCTTTACTCGTTCCGTAATACATCATCTCGTGACTAACTCATTAGTCATTTGCTTGCAAGGCTTATTATGATGTGTATTACCGAGAGGGCCCAGACATACCTCTCCGACACTTGGAGTGACAAATCCTATTCTTGATCTATGCCAACACCACAAACACCTTCGGAGACACCTGTAGAGCATATTTATAATCACCCAGTTATGTTGTGACGTTTGATAGCACACAAGGTGTTCCTCCGGCGTTCGGGAGTTCCATAATCTCATAGTCATAGGAACATGTATAAGTCATGAAGAAAGCAATAGCAGTAAAACTAAACGATCAAGTTGCAAGCTAACGGATGGTTCTTGTCCATCACATCATTCTCCTAATGATGTGATCCCGTTGATCAAATGACGACTCGTGTCCATGGCTAGGGAACATAACCATCTTTGATCAATGAGCTAGTCTAGTAGATGCATACTAGGGACACTCGGTTTTGTCTATGTATTCACACATGTACTAAGTTTCCGATTAATACAATTCTAGCATGAATAATAACAATTTATCATGATATAAGGAAATACAAATAACAACTTTATTATTGCCTTTAGGGCATATATCCTTCATTTACTTGGCACAAACCTTTATTCAAACCACAAAAACACATCTCAACAGAGATATTAAAGTTTTTTCATTGAAAACAGCAAGGAAATCAAAAGTCAAAAAGATACAAGTTGGGTTGCCTCCCAACAAGCGCTATCGTTTTATGCCCTTAGCTAGGCATAAGGTAAGGATCTAAGTTTTGTCATCCTTGTACAACTCTTCAATCAGGCACTAAATTCCTTCAAATATTTAGCATAAAGACCTTCAATAACAATACTTCTAGGAGTGAATTTAAAGATTTTATTAATGCAAAAATGATCTCTTATCACTTCAACCAAATTCGGGTGAATACCAATCGTCTTAAGATCTCCTTTATTGCTATCACTAGAAGTTGCACCCTTGTTCTTGTTGGCTCTTCTACTTTTTACGGGAGTTTTTTTATAGTACTAGCGGAAAAAGCCGTGCTTAGATTACTAAAGATTTCTTCCATTTTATCAATCCGAGACGGGCTTTCTTCTATTCTTTCATGGATTATGGTACCCTTCTCTTTTAACAACTTAAAAATATCTCCCGCTTTTGACCCAATATTAGTGGCAAAATTATGCATCTTTTTATCTATAATTTCCATATGATCTTTGGTGAGCATATTCTTTTCAATAGCATCTAATATTTCCATAACATGCTCAAGAGTTAAAGTTGTTTCATTGATCATAAGAGGGGGTGAGCCCACTAAATTTCCCATGACATTAAAAGCATCAAGAGAAGGAGACATCAAGAAATTTCCACCGGTAATCATATCAAGGACGAATCTGTACCAAGTGGTGACGCCAACATAAAAACAACGAAGAAGAACAACGGTAGATTGCTTACGGGTAGATCTATTATGAGCATTGCAAATCCTATACCAAGCATTCTTTGAATTTTCTCCTCCCCTTTGTTTAAAGTTGAGAACCTCATTCTTGGGAGTACAAGCAATAGAAGAAGTATTATCCATGATGAAAGCGGCAAACAAGATTGCACACAAAAACAGATCCGGCAAGAAAACGGCGGAAGAAAAAGAGAGGCGAATAAAACGACAAATTTTTGTGAAGTGAGGGAGATGAAAATGAGAGGCAAATGGCAAATAAATTAATTGCGAGGAGATGAGATTTGTGATTAGGAACCTGGTATATGTAGAACATGTTCCCCTGCAACGGCGCCAGAAATTCCTTTTGTTGTCGCTTGAAGCTACGCCGGTATTTCCCCAAAGAGGAAGGGATGAAGCAGCACAGCGGCGGTAGGTATTTCCCTCAGATGTGAAACCAAGGTTATCGAACCAGTAGGAGAACCAATCAACACAACGTAAACATCACCTGCACACAAATAACAACTTGTCGCAACCCGACGTGTTAAAGGGGTTGTCAATCCCTTTCGGGGTACGGCGCCTCAAGATAGGCAAAACAGACGTGATGAATTTGTAGTAAATTGATAAATCGAACGCCAAATAAAATAAATAAGAATAAATTGCAGCAAGGTGTTTTTGTATTTTTGATTTAATGGATCTGGAAATAAATGCAAGGAAAAAGTAGATCGCAAAGGCAAATATATTAGAAAGAAGACTCGGGGGCGTAGGTTTCACTGGTGGCTTCTCTCGAGAAATATAGCAAATGGTGGGTAAACAAATTACTATTGGGCAATTGATAAAACTTCAAAATATCATGACGATATCCATGCAATGATCATTATATAGGCATCACGTCCAAGATTAGTAGACCAACTCCTGCCTGCATCTACTACTACTACTCCACACATCGACCGCTATCCAGCATGCATCTAGTGTATTAAGTTCATGGAAAAACAGAGTAATGCATTAAGAACGATGACATGATGTAGACAAGATCCGTTTATCTATGGCGTTAGATATGGATCTCATTGTTTTATCCTTAGTAGCAATGATAAATACGTGTCGGTTCCCTTTCTGTCACTGGGATCAAGCACCGTAAGATCGAACCCACTACAAAGCACCTCTTCCATTGCAAGATAAATCGGGAATGCCGATAGTTGTTGGAAGAAATCGGGAATGCCACTCGGGGGCATCCCCAAGATTAATTGGGTGCTCATTTTTGGATAATATCTTGGTATGTCGGGGCATCCCCAAGCTCAGGCTCCTCTATCCTTCCTTCATCCATCATAAGATAATCCAAAACTTGAAAACTTCAATCACACAAAACTCAACAAAACCTTCGTGAGATCCGTTAGTATAAGAAAGCAAATCACTACTATAAGTACTATATCAAACCAATTCATATTTTGTTTTTGTATTATATCTACTGTATTCCAATTTTTATATGGCAAAAACTCATCAAAAAAACTATATAGCAATCAAAATAAGCACACAACACAAAGAAAACAGAATCTGTCAAAAACAGAACATTCTGTAGTAATCAGGAAATTCGAATACTTCTCGGACTCTAACAATCTTGGAAAAAATAGGAACACGTGGGAAATTTGTATATCAATCTTCTGCAAAAAGAATCAACTAAAATTACTTTTCTGTTTAAAATGAGAATTTTTCTCGTGAGCGCAAAAGTTTCTGTTTTTTCAGCAAGATCAATTCTACTAACACCCAACATGTTCATAAGGCTTTACTGTTGGGGAACGTAGTATTTCAAAAAAATTCCTACGATCATGCAAGATTTATCTAGGAGAAGCATAGCAATGAGCGGGGAGAATGTGTCTACGTACCCTTGTAGACCGAAAGCAGAAGCGTCTAGTGACGCGGTCGATGTAGTCGAACGTCTTCGCGATCCAACCGATCCAAGCACCGAACGTACGGCACCTCCATATTCAGCACACGTTCAGCTCGATGACGTCCCACGAGCTCTTGATGCAGTTGAGCGTCACGGGAGAGTTTCGTCAGCATGACGGCGTGGTGACGGTGATGATGAAGCTACCGGCGCAGGGCTTCGCCTAAGCACTGCAACGATATGACCGAGGTGTGTATCTGTGGAGGGGGGCACCACACACGGCTAAAACTAATGTTAAATTGTGTGTTCTAGGGTGCCCCCTGCCCCTGTATATAAAGGAGCAAGGGGGAGGCCGGCTGGCCCTAGGGCGCACGGGAGAGAGAGGAGGAGTCCTCCTCCTAGTAGGAGTAGGACTCCCCTTTCCTACTCCTACTAGGAGGGGGAAAGGAAGGAGGAGAGGGAGAAGGAAAGGGGGGTGCCGCCCCCTTACGTGGTCCAATTCGGACTATAGGGGGAGGGGGGCACGGCCTGCCCTGGCCGGCCCTCTCTTTCTCTCTCCACTAAGGCCCATGTGGCCCATTATCTCTCCCGGGGGGTTCCGGTAACCCTCCGGTACTCCGGTTTTCTACGAAATCACCCGGAACACTTCCGGTGTCCGAATATAGCCGCACAATGTATCATTTTTTATGGCTTGACCATTTCGAAACTCCTCGTCATGTCCGTGATCACAATCGGGACTCCGAACTACCTTCGGTACATCAAAACACATAAACTCATAATAACGATCGTCATCGAACGTTAAGCGTGCGGACCCTATGGGTTCGAGAACTTTGTATACATGACCGAGACTCATCTCCGGTCAATAACCAATAGCGGAACCTAGATTCTCATATTGGTTCCTACATATTCTACGAAGATCTTTATCGGTCAAACCGCATAACAACATACGTTGTTCCCTTTGTCATCGGTATGTTACTTGCCCGAGATTCGATCGCCGATATCATCATACCTAGTTCAATCTCGTTACCGGCAAGTCTTTTTACTCGTCCCGTAATACATCATCTCGTGACTAACTCATTAGTCATTTGCTTGCAAGGCTTATTATGATGTGTATTACCGAGAGGGCCCAGAGATACCTCTCCGACACTTGGAGTGACAAATCCTATTCTTGATCTATGCCAACACCACAAACACCTTCGAAGACACCTGTAGAGCATCTTTATAATCACCCAGTTATGTTGTGACGTTTGATAGCACACAAGGTGTTCCTCCGGCGTTCGGGAGTTCCATAATCTCATAGTCATAGGAACATGTATAAGTCATGAAGAAAGCAATAGCAGTAAAACTAAACGATCAAGTTGCTAAGCTAACGGATGGTTCTTGTCCATCACATCATTCTCCTAATGATGTGATCTCGTTGATCAAATGATGACTCGTGTCCATGGCTAGGGAACATAACCATCTTTGATCAATGAGCTAGTCTAGTAGATGCATACTAGGGACACTCGGTTTTGTCTATGTATTCACACATGTACTAAGTTTCCGATTAATACAATTCTAGCATGAATAATAAACATTTATCATGATATAAGGAAATACAAATAACAACTTTATTATTGCCTCTAGGGCATATTTCCATCATTTACTTGGCACAAACCTTTATTCAAACCACAAAAACACATCTCAACAGAGATATTAAAGTTTTTTTTATTGAAAACAGCAAGGAAATCAAAAGGCAAAAAGATACAAGTTGGGTTGCCTCCCAACAAGCGCTATCGTTTTATGCCCTTAGCTAGGCATAAGGTAAGGATCTAAGTTTTGTCATCCTTGTACAACTCTTCAATCAGGCACTAAATTCCTTCAAATATTTAGCATAAAGACCTTCAATAACAATACTTCTAGGAGTGAATTTAAAGATTTTATTAATGCAAAAAGGATCTCTTATCACTTCAACAAAATTCGGGTGAATACTAACCGTCTTAAGATCTCCTTTATTGCTATCACTAGAAGTTAGACCCTTGTTCTTGTTGGCTCTTCTACTTTTTACGGGAGTTTTTTTATAGTACTAGCGGAAAAAGTCGTGCTTAGATTACTAAAGATTTCTTCCATTTTATCAATCAGAGACGGGCTTTCTTCTATTCTTTCATGGATTATGGTACCCTTCTCTTTTAACAACTTAAAAACATCTCCCACTTTTGACCCAATATTAGTGGCAAAATTATGCATCTTTTTATCTATAATTTCCATATGATCTTTGGTGAGCATATTCTTTTCAATAGCATCTAATATTTCCATAACATGCTCAAGAGTTAAAGTTGTTTCATTGATCATAAGAGGGGGTGAGCCCACTAAATTTCCCATGGCATTAAAAGCATCAAGAGAAGGAGACATCAAGAAATTTCCACCGGTAATCGTATCAAGGACGAATCTGTACCAAGTGGGGACGCCAACATAAAAACAACGAAGAAGAACAACGGTAGATTGCTTATGGGTAGATCTATTATGAGCATTGCAAATCCTATATCAAGCATTCTTTAAATTTTCTCCTCCCCTTTGTTTAAAGTTGAGAACCTCATTCTTGGGAGTACAAGCAATAGAAGAAGTACTATCCATGATGAAAGCGGCAAACAAGATTGCACACAAAAACAGATCCGGCAAGAAAACGGCGAAAGAAAAAGAGAGGCGAATAAAACGACAAATTTTTGTGAAGTGGGGGAGATGAAAATGAGAGGCAAATGGCAAATAATTTAACTGTGAGGAGATGAGATTTGTGATTAGGAACCTAGTATATGTAGAACATGCTCCCCTGCAACGGCGCCAGAAATTCCTTTTGATGTCGCTTGAAGCTACGCCGGTATTTCCCCAAAGAGGAAGGGATGAAGCAGCATAGCGGCGGTAGGTATTTCCCTCAGATGTGAAACCAAGGTTATCGAACCAGTAGGAGAACCAATCAACACAACGTAAACAACACCTGCACACAAATAACAACTTCTCGCAACCCGACGTGTTAAAGGGTTGTCAATCCCTTTCGGGGTACGGCGCCTCAAGATAGGCAAAACAGACATGAGGAATTTGTAGTAAATTGATAGATCGAACGCCAAATAAAATAAATAAGAATAAATTGCAGCAAGGTGTTTTTGTATTTTTGATTTAATGGATCTAGAAATAAATGCAAAGAAAAAGTAGATCGCAAAGGCAAATATATTAGAAAGAAGACTCGGGGGCGTAGGTTTCACTAGTTGCTTCTCTCAAGAAAGATAGCAAATGGTGGGTAAACAAATTACTATTGGGCAATTGATAAAACTTCAAATAATCATGACGATATCCATGCAATGATCATTATATAGGCATCACGTCCAAGATTAGTAGACCGACTCCTGCCTGCATCTACTACTATTACTCCACACATCGACCGCTATCCAGCATGCATCTAGTGTATTAAGTTCATGGAAAAAACAGAGTAATGCATTAAGAACGATGACATGATGTAGACAAGATCCGTTTATCTATGGCGTTAGATATGGATCTTATTGTTTTATCCTTAGTAGCAATGATACATACGTGTCGGTTCCCTTTCTGTCACTGGGATCAAGCACCGTAAGATCGAACCCACTACAAAGCACCTCTTCCCATTGCAAGATAAATAGATCAAGTTAGCCAGACAAAATCCAAATATCGAAGAAGAAATACAAGGCTATAAGAAATCATTCATAAAAAGAGATCAAAGAAACTCAAATGCTTTCATGGATATAAAAAGATAGATCTCATCATAAACTCAAAGTTCATCGGATCCCAGCAAACACACCGCAAAAAGAGTTACATCATATGGATCTCCAAGAGACCATTGCATTGATAATCAAAAGAGAGAGAGAGGAAGCCATCTAGCTACTAACTACGGACCCGTAGGTCTACAAAGAACTACTCACGTATCATCGGAGAGGCACCAATGGAGGTGGTGAACCCCATCCGAGATGGTGTCTAGATTGGATCTGGTGTTTCTGGACTCATGCAACGGTTGGATGTATATTTCGTCGACTCTCCTAGGGTTTTTGGAATATTGGGGTATTTATAGAGCAAAGAGGCGGTGCGGGAGGCCACCGAGGTGGGCAAAACCCACCTGGCGCGCTAGGGGTGCCTGGTGCGCCCTGGTG
Organism: Secale cereale; assembly: GCA_902687465.1. Lineage (NCBI taxonomy): Eukaryota > Viridiplantae > Streptophyta > Magnoliopsida > Poales > Poaceae > Secale > Secale cereale. Next base: position 99,324,045 of record LR738715.1, read on the forward strand.
GGTTGTGCCCCCCTCGGGGCACCCCCCAGGTGCAGCTCTGGCCCATCAGGTGTCTTCTGGCCCATAAAAATTCTCCAAAAAGTTTCGCGGTGTTTGGACTCCGTTTGATATTGATTTCCCGCGATGTAAAAAACATGCAGAAAACAGCAAGTGACACTTGGCACTATGTCAATAGGTTAGTACCAAAAAATGATATAAAATGGCTATAAAATGATTGTAAAACATCCAAGAATGATAATATAACAGCGTGGAACAATCAAAATTTATAGATACGCTGGAGACGTATCAACATTAAGCATGGTAAAGTCATAGCAACATCAATCTCATATTAGAGTGGATACTAGGGATCAGCCCTAACAAAACTAACAAGATTACATGATGAACCTCATCCAACTCCTCACCGACCAATGAGCCTACGAAGGAATTACTTACTCCCGTTGAGGAGCATCATGGAATTGGCGATGGAGAAGGGTTGGTGATGACGAAGGACGAAGACCCCCCCCCCCCTCCCCGGAGCCCCAAACGGACT